>CAVNZS010000054.1:0-358000 GCA_963693475.1 Ectropis crepuscularia
ATATTGAGCAAGAGGCCGAGCAGTACATGTGACTAACATAATTGTAAACAACACGATCTACCAAGTGGCTGTGTATGTCAGAAATAATCTTGAATAATACAATACGCGAGGAGAGAGACATTCTCGTAACACACATAACGCGGATAAGCTAGATGTTATACCACACTCTCTCACGAGGTCACGGAAGTTAACTCACATCATGGGACTTGAAGTTTATAACTCGCTTCCCAAAATAATTATATCTGCCCCAAGTTTCGACAGCTTCAAAAACAGATTAAAGTGCTGGCTTATGGATCAAACTTTTTTATAGTTACACCGATTTTTTAGAGAGTGATGGCAAAGTCCTATAAAATGTATACAAACTTTTGACATGGAACATATTATACTTGTATAATGCTTGACAGTTTTCTGTACAATAATTATTATAATACAGTAAAGTAGTAATTTTAAACTTTGAAAATGTATACAATTTGTATGCTCTTTCTTTTGTTTTTATGTTTTTATTAATTGACGTGTAAATTGTACATTTATGAATAAAGTATTTTGAATTTGACACGCCTGCCCATATTATCAGCTCAGTGTCATGAGGTTATAACAATGTTACAAGATTCCAAATCACTGCCCAAAACTGTACAGCGCTCGTTATCAAGAGCCTTTCAATGCGAGCGGAGCGGACTTCTCACGGACTCCGTTCGATTCAAAATTCAAATTTTGATATTATTGAAGTGCGGCCACTGAGTTTTCAGCTGCGGTCCCACTGAAGTAAAGTAAGATTTTTCTTTACTAATTGACTAATATAGAACGTGAACAACATTACGAGAGGCAGCTGGAGCTAAAACAGAAGATAATAAAGCTTTTTGCTAACTCTAAAAAAGAAGGGGCTGAGAGAAAGTTGACATTGAAATATTTTGAAACATGATCCGAAACATTAACCAGTCTATGTGGGAGAATTTGGCTTGATTAATAATTAGTTAATTAATACTTCTGAATGTAGGACACGTCCATATTTTTCCCTACAATATTATGTAATAATTAAAAAAATTATAAAACCCGACTAAAAAACAACACGTAAGAAAAACACTGTTGATTGAATTAAAATGCTTGAAATTATTTTAAATGGCATTTAACTACACAACATATTTACATATTTGTAATGCTCTTTAAATTCTCTGCATTTTGATACCCTACTCGATATGCTAGATAACATATTTTTTTTCAACTACTCACAATTTTGCCTCAAAAATCGGCTATATTGATTTTTTTGTAAAACGGGGCGAATAGACACGATTTTGAACTTCGACTTCACTTTTGTCTATTTTTTCATGAGACAAGACTATACTATGTTGTGCTTATATCATGTCTCTTAGCTGTTTTACCAATTTTCAGTCATCTACATTGGCATTTATTCCGTAATTACAACACAAAATGCAAAAATTATGTGTCGTTTCTATTTACAAGCACATGGGTTCAATAGATACCAGGTATGGGGTGAATGGAAAAAAATGCTAGAGTTGGCAATTCCAAAAAAAATGATAAACATCTATCTACCTAAGTAGCTATAGCGTGAGTGTGAAAGTAGGTAGGTATTTTATTAAGTAGAAAATGTTACCTAAGCTATAAAGATATAAATAAAAATTATTACACTTTTTATCATTTATTGTATTCTACGAAATCAATCAGTTCCATTATTCATTAATTGCACAAAAAACAAGTTATAATTTAAAATAATGTTTTAAATTATAACTTGGTGTTTCTATGTATAATAAGTATGTATTTAAAACTATATAAGTATTATATCAGCTATCTGGCCGCCATCGTACAAGATTTGCTTAGTTTGGGGTCAGATGGTGTTGTGTGTGAATTGTCCACCAATATTTATTATTATTATTATTATTAAAATAACTGGATCATTTTTAGATTCAACAAGTTATTTTATGCTTTTAAAAAATCAATATTTAAAACTGGGTAGGTAGGTTCTAAATCAATCAGTCACATATTTAATATTAGTATAAATATCAATCAGTCATTATAATATATGGTCATTCATTAAATCTTTTAAAATATCATGATCGTTTTTGTAATACGATGGTCGTCGAGTTTGGATAGCTTTTAAAACACTTGGACCAGGCTGATAAATATTATCAACTAGCGGCCCATAACCTAGATATCAACTGCAGCGCCATCTGCCGGGCTGATTTGTGAATCTAAACCTTCCAGGGCTATACCCAAACGTATACAAAAAAAAAAACATTCAAATCGGTCCAGCCGTTTAGGAGGAGTTCAATGACAACGAAAAGTGGCTTTGATTTTTATATATATAGATTGTGTCCCCTGAAATTTTAAGGTGCGAATTCGTTTTAATTTTTTTGCACTTGTTCAATCATCATCATCATCATTAGGTCAATGATGATGATGATGATTGAACGATGGCTGTACCTGAAGTACCTGAATCTTTAGGCAGTACTTATATATCATCAATATAGTCTTCAAATCTTAAAACACCTACCCAAAAAATTCTAAATTTTTCATAAAAATATAATTTCGGTAGATCGCAGCCCTATCACATATCTTTCTAATCACCTCTTACTCGTTTCTATTGAACCCTTATACGTGTCTATTGAACCCATACTACGTATCTATTCGCCCCATCCCCGTATCTATTCGCCCCATCACCGTTTCTATTAACCTCAATCAGAAATATAAATTGACTAAGTTTACAATTTCGCAAATATTTCGAAATTTACAAAAGAGAGGCACTTACCCTTTTATCAATATGGATCACTAGGAACCAATGCATGTATTGACACGTTATTATAATACTAAATACTTTCTTTCACACATAAAATAGGTAAGTTAACAGGACCTCGTTGCACCGGCATTCAAAGAACTTACTTGAAGACTTTTATTTAATATGTTGGTCAAACTTTGCGTCGGTTTAGTGTTGCTATTTGAAGAAAAATAATACTATATTCGTACAAAAAAATACATTTCGGAACTTTTTCTTTCAGAATGTGTGGCTATAGTAGGTTCAAAAACTTTTCGAGTTTTGTGTCTATTCACCCCTGCGATTTTATTCACCCCGTTTTACGGTATCTAAGGACTAGTAATTGAGACAAATGTAACGATATCTGAATCGTCAAAATCCATCCAGCCGTTTGGAAGATACGTGGGAATAAAGAAATTTACAAACATACAAGATACGCGCGAAAAACATAACCCTTCTTTCGGTCGGGTAAAAACACGTAATACTTTCTTATAATTTTCCACCTTATTAAACGACGGCTATAACAAAAGACTCTGCTTCCATAGACTTTCCGCAAACATCCAGCCAAAGCAAGCCTGACTCGGGTGACAAAGAAGATGCCGCTATTGCTGTCAGCGTCTCACAAGAGCGATTTATATGTTGCCTTTTACTCGCCGAAGATACAAGACGCAGGCTCGCCTTGCAAACTGGATGAGAGGTGCTACAAGTAACACGTTAATATGAGAGCTTTTACATGGACTGTGAACAATATCGATGTAGACTTATTGATAGAAAAGTGGGAATCCGACAATACTCTCAAAACATTTCATTAGATTCATTGCAGGCGATTGAAAATGAGGCATACGAAAGAGACATTATGTATGAAGCAGTATTTAGCCGAGTGGAATATACATATAACAACTTAAAGAAACAAATAAACAAAAAACTATGGTCGATCGCACACAAGGACAACTCAACTCCAAAATTAGACATTCCAATCTTCCGTGATAACTATAACTCATGGATGTATTTTAAAGGTTTGTTCAATGAGTCTATTCACAACAACACAGCTCTATCGAATGCACAAAAGATGCAGTTTGTGAAGAGTAAAGTTGAGGAAGAAACCGAGCGCGTCATTCAACGTTTACCAATAAGCTTCGATAATTATTCAGTATGTACTTACAATTTGGAAGGATGCGCAAATTATTCCCTCACTGGAAAAACCTAATCCTACATCTTTTTCTGAATATCGTTCCATATCTATTCTTCCTCTATTCTCCAAAGTCCTTGAGCGTCTTGTCTACTCACGCCTAAATCACTTTTTCAACATGCAAGACCTTTATAATCACTACCAAACTGGCTTATATTATACCGTAAAGGGTGCAGGCATATTAATGTATGCAGATGATGTGGCTGCTGTAGTAACAGCTCTTTCAATAGAGGAATTGGAAGAGAAATTAAATTTTGTAATTAACGGCTTAAATTCATGGTTTAGAGCTTTAGAGCTAATGGTTTTATGTTAAATTAAAAAAAGACTCACTTCGTTCACTTTTGCCTGTCGGGGCCATCATACAAAACCACTTAAAGTTTCGCTAAACGGTGTCAGGGTTGAGGAAGTACAGAACACCACATTTGATTTGAGATTGATCGCAACATGACGTGGGAACACCACATCGACAAGATGTGTGCGTGTGACAAGTAAGCAGTGCGTGCTTTGCGCTAAGAAGAGTATCCCGAGTGATGTCTGCGGATGTGTCGCGGGCGTATTACTTTGCCACAGGGCATTCTCGGTTACAATACGGCGCCGAGCTATACGCACGCGCTGCCGACTGAGAGCGTGCGTTCCGCGCCCAAAAACGTGCTGTACGTGCTATCGTTGGCGTATCGCAATGCACATCCGTCAGACCATATTTCAAAGAGCTTGGCATACTTAACCAGGTGGCTGTTTACGTCAGAAATAATCTAGAATCATACACTACGCAAGGAGAGAGACATTCTCGCAACATACGTAACGCGGATAAGCTGGATGTTACTTATACCATACTCTCTCACGAGGTCACGGAAGTTAGCTTACATTATGGGACCTGAAGCTTCCCAAAATAATGATATCTGCCCCAAGTTTCGGCAGCTTCAAAAATAGATTAAAATGCTGGCTTATCGATCAAACTTTTAATAGTTACACCGAATTTTTAGAGAGTGATGACAAAGTCGTATAAAAATGTATATTGCCGGAGTGCTCATCATGCAACTTGGTCCAGTGCTGCATAATTGGGCATTGGGCTGCCCCGCACGCGACGCATCAGGGATGTGACACACTTACGCAAAATCGCCGCAAATCCGTCTATATGTGCGTCCGTAAACATTCCTGATGCACCACAGCGTCGTGGCAGCCCCATCAATGCTCTGTAGACATTATTGTTTTGGATGCGCAGAGCGTCATATTATGTTTTTTTTGTGCACTTGACCCATAGGCTGCACGTGTAAAATAATTGGCAGAATGTTCTGAACAAAGTAACTTTCACCTCCACGGTACAACGTGCAAACCTGCGAGCCAGCGAGATAAATTACTACTCGAGAATCTATTCGAGATAAATTACCTCGAATAGATATAACGCCCTGCGCTTTGTCAGTTAGCATTTCCGTGACCCAATGACCTAGGTACCTAGACCTAAATTGTAAAACCTATTTAAAGGACACTATCGGAAAGTTTCACAGCAGGGATTATTATTTGGCGTTTATTTCAAGTAACATAGGACTCATAAACATTCATATAAATTAATTTCGCCACATAACAATAAAATTACATTATAATCATTACATTATTTTATCATTACATTTTTCATTATTGTATAACATACTAGCTGACCCGCTGAACTTCGTACCACCATGTATTTTTTCGACTACATTTTCTAAACTTTCTAGTAGAAGTATTGTCCCGACAATAACAAATACATAAAACAAAGAACATCCTATTTGGTGCAGTCATTCAAAAGTTATGAGCATACATTCCTACATTTCGAAGATTCATTTTTACGGTTCCGTAATAGTACATTATGATATAAGTGCGGTAAGTTGATAATTACAGCCGAGGCTTTATTGCTAGCTCGACCCGAAGGCGAGAGCTATAATTAGCAGAGGCTGTAATTATCAAAGCGCACGTATGTCATACGACGTTTTATAACATATTTGCGAGGAAATAAACAAAACTGTGACAACATTTTCAAATAAAAACAATACAGCGAAAAAAACCGCGCGGAATAATATTTACTTGATCACAGATCACAGCACAGAGTAAGTAATCACTATGGAACACAGATTAGCAATGCGCGCGCATCGGCGCCTTTTTTTAAACGGCACAGAACCAGCCGGTATGCCATTAATAATAAAGTAAATTAATATTTTTGTGTTTTGTTACAGAAAAATGTGTATCTTTATTAACGATTTAACGAAATGTGTATCTTTATTGGTACACATGAGCTGGGGAATAGCCGGAGATGAAGTGCAAGTATGTCCCAGGCCACGTGTATCAAAAAATGTACATACCGGTAAAAAAAAGGGAAGGGAAGGGGGAAGGGGTGTGATTATTTTCAATACTATTTTAACTCCTCACAACTCACAAAAGTAAAAAAACAAAAATTAAAATTTGTGAAAATTTGGTAGTATTTGCATATAGGGCTTGGCGCTGAGTGTTAGGGTTACCCCTGGGACTTGTTTATCATCATAGCAAAAGCAACCCGCACTGGAAACTGTAGTCGTTTACTCAAATGGTATATCAGTCGGAATCATTGGGATGCGTGGTATCAAAACGTCTTCTCCTCTATACTTTTCTTTCAGTATAGTTGCTTCTATCACGTTGTTCTGTGTTTTTATAGCTCACCGTGTGCCGTTGCAAAGACGCGGTTCGTTCATATTTCGCAACATTTTAACTACCGATCCAACTTTTAATTGAAGATTAGGTATGAGGTGGCAATCCTGGAAAATCCAGCGAGTTCAAAAATTCCGGTGGAAAGGTAGTTGTTGACGACATCATTGACGACTTTCTCTCCAACTTTGTTACATTTGAGATAATGTTTTCTATTAGACGGTCTTCTTGTCATAATAGGAGCTGATGGCACGTCATCTCCGGCTAACTGAGCAGATAGTTTCAGTAAAACTACAATTATTTGTTCACTTAATTGAGTGATAGTAAGTTTCTTGAGATAATATTTGGTTGAATAATAAATGTGCATTCAAGCAAGAAACACAGCTAAATATTATTACGAAATGTGTATCTTTATTGGTACACATGATCTGGGGAATAGTTTATCTATATACCTTTAAACATTTTCCAGGCCACGTGTATCAAATAATGTACACACCGGTAAAAAACAAAGGGATGACGGGGAAGGGGGTGTGATTATTTTCAATTCTATTTTAACTCCTTGTAACGGTTGTCAACTTAACCGTTCCCTTAAAATCATTAAAAATAGACTTGCCGTCTTAGGAAACCTTTAAATTGTAAAACGGCCGTAGTTAGTGAAACGGAACGCTGTCGTGGACCAATCAGGACGCGACGAGTTCAAATTGCCCAATGGCGAGAGACGACGCCGAGGGACATAAGATTATAAAAACGAAGCTACTTGAGGCAGAAGCCATTTTACAAATCACTTTACTAATAACTATAAAAAATAAACCAAAATACTGTCCGAAGAAAAGCCATAAGTGCAACGTAAACGTAAACACGGGTAAGTGTTCCAATTTACATTATATCGCTGTTGCATCGCTATTAATGTTACGTGTATAATTGTGTAAAACATATGGTGTATGAATTGTGTTAGTTTTATGCTCATCAAATTGGTCTGCCGATGATTTTACGGGAGACCCCGCTACAGAACGATATTACTTTAAAATCAGCAATTATTTTGTGACAATCGAACGCCGAGGTCAACGGCCGGCGAATTCGAGAAGTCGGAATTGAAGGGTATTAATCGCAGGGTTGAGACCCTAACGGCCAACTCTTATGGTCACCACCGGCTGATATACCAAAAGAACTGCAACTGTTGAGGTAGCAGTCCACCACTCTCTGCATGAGAAGCAGGGGAGCTACCCCCATGTAGGACACAGGAGCACCATCGCCATGTCCAGCTGACACTACTGAACCCCCCAGAAGGACTGCGACCCGTCTCCCGCGGCTAACACAGGCCAGTGTGTCCGCCCGAATAGCAATATAATTCTCTCGATTTGCAAACGACACCGACCCCCTCTTTAAATTCAACTTATACTACCCCAAAACTACTACTACATTTTGGCCACCCACCTGGTGGTATCTGTAAACTTTTATATGACAATAAAATCAAATTAGTTAAACTTGTAGTTTCTATTCCAACTCTTAATTTTACTTCAACTCATGTTAACTTGTGCTAGCTTGGATAATCTCTCTTTCTCTCTCTAAACACAACCAACTACTAAAGTTACATTGGCGCCCCACTCTCTTTACAACTACAATTAAATTTATTTTTAAAATTTACAACTAATTTCTTTCTACCCATTGTAACAAGGTTGCATCCTCACAACTCACAACACTAAAAAAACAAAAATTAAAAGTTGTGAAAATTTGGTAGTATTCGCATATCTGGGCTTGGCGCTGAGTGTTAAGGTTGCCCCTGAGACTTGTTTATGATCATAGCAAAAGCAAGCCGCACTGAAAACTGTAGTCGTTTAAACATGTTTAAACTCAAATGGTACATCAGTCGGAATCATTGGGATGCGTGGCATCAAAATGTCTTCTCCTTTATACTTTCCTTTCAGTGTAGTTGCTTTTATCACGTTGTTCAGTATTTTTTATAGCTAACCGTGTGCCGTTGCAAAAACGCGGTTCGTTCATATTTCGCAACATTTTAACTACCGATCCAACTTTTAATTGAAGATCAGGTATGAGGTGGCAATCCTGGAAAATCCAGCGAGTTCAAAAATTCCGGTGGATAGGTAGTTGTTGACGACATCATCTTGAATCAAATCAACTGATTTATAAATCCTCAGTTGGCCTGTAATTTGTTCTTGAATTTTAAAATTTAATTTATTTGCATCTATCTCATTTACATAATGGGTATTAAATCAACAATTCAAAATAATAAAGCACTTTTGGTAATGCGGTTTGTGTTTGACTGACACTTGATTGATATAATGACGTGAAAACTGACACATTTTAAATCGCTTGCCGATACTAAATCAAAACAATTAATATCGTGGTGCCAACAAAATTTAAAATCAGTACTAATGAGTCTTACGTTTTGTGATTATTCAATTTGATTTGGTTCGTGATATCAGATGTATTATCGCTTTTATTAAGTTTCTTCTGAGTGGGTTTCGGAAAGTGACATTAGATCCTCCTATCCTCCAACTGTTTTGATAGATATGATGGAATTTGAACTTTGTGCAGTGGGAATAAAGTGCAAATTGGATCCTTGACGTTAGGAACAAACATAAATATATTGCTTAGATATAAGTGAGTGCTTGTTATTTAAAATGAACTTTATTTCATAGCAATGAAGCTCAAATAGCCTTAACATTTCAGTTAGAGAAACGTTTGTATGGGAAAAATATAAGGGCTGTTTTTAGAGTTTTCCCGGCAATTATTCGATTTTTTCTCACCGTAAAAATAATCCTTGGCCTTCAACGAAAATTAAAAAAAAAAGAATTGGCCAAATCCAGGCGTTGTTGAGTGATGCGCTTACCAACACATTTATTTTTGCGATTCATTTTTATATTATAGATTTTAGATTTGCCATAAGCTCCGGGAAGTTTTAATCGAAATAGAGTGAAAAACATTTACAAATAAAAGCAGCCAAGTATTTATGACGTACAAAAAAAAAAACTACTCATCAGATCAAGTTCAAACCAATTTTCGTTGGTAGTTTGTATGTACATCATATATTTTGTTTAGTTTTATCATTCTCTTATTTTAGAAAATAGGACATCATTTTTGAAAACCTATCGATAAACACCCCATACTTGTGAGTTTGATGAAAAAAAAAATGTTGAGTTTCAGTTCTAAGTAAAGGGGGCACCCTTTTTTTTTTAATTTTTGTTCAAATCTTAATGCGGTTCACAGAATACACATCTACTTACCAAGTATTAATAGTGTAGTTCTCATAGTTTTGGCAAAAAGTGGCTGTGACTTACGGACGGACAGACAGACAAACAGACAGATACGACGAATTTATAAGGCTTCCGTGTTTCCGTTTTACGGAACCCTAAAAAGACTATAACTGATCAGGTACCGAGCGGGATGAAAAATATTAAATTACTAAAATGGTATGGTAGTTAGTGATAAAATATTAAAAATTTAGGGTGTATGTATTTTTATCGCCACATTATAAAAAAAAAAAAAAATTTTTTTTTTCGAAAAAAAAAAAATGGGGTTAACAAGTCACTTAGGGGTATGAAAAATAGCTATACTACGTGAGCCTTAAGCACGACCCGCGAGACAGTTGTAAACAGTATGACGTGGATACTGTCAGTATCACTTATAGGTGCTCAATAATCTTATGGCACGTGGCCAAAATGGGAACTAACACCGTCGTCAAGACAACCAGGATTACCGATCCCCAATTTCCCAAAATTTGAAGTGTGCGAGTGTGGGTTGATTTCCTAAGTGTGAAAACTCCGGGAGCATTATGGCTTCAAGTGCCAACTGGTATAAAAATGAGAATTTCAGGATTGAAATTATCAAGAAGAGATCCGAAGTTAATATCTACTAAGACTAAAATAAATACGATTTCTGTTAGATAAAAGTGAATAGCTCTTTCACAAAGACAGACCCTCTATTGTTGTTACAGAATATCGAAAATTGTATAAAAAACAATGACCAAGTTTTTTGTTTACACGAGCCAGTGACGTCGTATAGAGTTTGATACATTCGAAGGACAGATTAAAAAGAATAATTTTGAAAATGAAATCTTAAATTATTTAAGTAATTAATTCGCCCTCCTGACCATATTATTCCAGTGCCGTTAGATTCAGGTACGCCTTTATTTAGCGAGGGATGTAACATTATGCAGCCCCGGATCTGAAATATTTTTAGGCAAAAACTGAAAAATGCCGCCCCCACCCATTTAGATATATTTTGTTATGACCTTAATCATTTTTAAAATTGCATCTATAGAATGTTCTCTACTTGATTCACATTTCGAAATAATTCTTCCGGAAATAACACATCCATTGTTGCTTTTATTTATTATTCCATGTAGGGAAAACGCATGACCACCATGCACGGACATAGCACGGGGTATATCGCTTTCTCTGTTTGGGATGGAACAGACAAGTCTGCATATTTTCCTCGCTAAGCATTACCTCGTTAAGCATCGCCTTATTTAGATACTGTTTCAACGATCAAGCGTGAATGCTCGATCATACTTTCTTAATACCTGAATTTGCTGCCCACTTCATCTCGTATGTCATCATCTGCATTCCTAATGATACCGGGCTTCCACATATTGTTGCTACGTAGAATCGATAAGATACAAAAGCGTCGCAGAAAGTAGAGGTCCATAAGGAATCTCCGCATTGATAGCTATTTGATCCTACGAGCAGTCATCAATGACTACTCATATTGATTGATTAGAAAAAGAGATTTTGCTGAGCGACCAAATTGACAAAAATATGAGACTAAAACTGAAAGAAAAATATATAATGGAAATTACGCGTATAAACTGTCCATCACCATTCTTATTTTTTCAGATAACCGTACCAAAAATAATAAAATAGGAATGTTACCACTACTCACATATTAATGTTTAGTGTTAGTTCTATGACAGTTTGTATTAAAAGAATATCAAAATCATATTTTTGTAAAAAGTATCTCATAGTAATTTGATTATAAATGATTTTAAATATTTTTTATCTCTAGTCACGTGACTGCACACCAATATGGCTTATTACATAACGTCCCGCAAAACAAGCTGTCGAAGACTGACTAGACTATTTACTTCTCTGCATTTTTATTACAGTTTGCGATTTTAACGACAACGACTTTGATTGTTTGCATTGAAATAAAACTAGAAAACACATAAACCAGACATACAGTCATGAATTGCAACCAATGTTTTTTGGTTAGTGATGTTATGTCAGTCGTTAGTGTTTTAGCGGAAAAAAATCAAAAATACGAATATTTTAAACAATTTTTTTTTATGGCCAACCAGCGTCAATAAAAGCAATTCCGAAAAATTGTTAACATCCCTATTAGGCAATTTTTTGTCAATTGAATTCTGTATTAAATTTAATTGAAAGAACTTCGTTTCTACCTGGTGTCCCATGACACCACATCTTATTTTAACTTTTATAGGATACACAGTAGACATGTGCACTGTGGGTCTCACCTGATGTTAAGCGACAATGTGGTATATAATGGTGGTGCATTTTGAATCAGTAGGCTCAATTCTCATCTCTAAACTTTCTTTTGACTTAATAAGCTTACCAAAAGAGAAAACACATCGTTAATGATATTTGAAAAGTAATTTATCAAGGATCCTGATCCAAGTCCAAATCTTTCATTCCTAAATCGATCAATGACATAATTATTAAGAAAAAATATCGATCTCTAAAAAGTAATAAAATCATACAATTTTTACTAAATTTGCCGCCCTCTAAAAACTGCCGCCCTAGGCTTCAGTCTATTTTGACTATGCAGTTTTGCAGTCCCATTCATCCCATCACTAAATACATTTTTTGTGTTACGTTGTACGCATAAAATTTGTTTATTTAATTTCAATTTTATTTTATTTGTGGGCTAGAACATTCTAGTTGGGTCTCATTTAATTCATTGATAATAGCTATTAATGATTCAAAATATTACAAATATGTAGCAGCTGTAATACTAAATAATAATATTGTAAGTCACGGCAATTTTCATAAAACGTTTCGTGCAACGAAATTAGCCGGAACTGTTATAGGACTCATGCTACAGCGCTTAGAGTATAGTAGCCGATTCTCAGGCCTAGGTACTGAATATGCATATAAAATTTGGTAAAAATCAGTAAAGCCGTTTCGGAGGACTAAGGAAACAAACACTGTGACACGAGAATTTTACATAATAAGATATACCATAATAAATATTTTATCTTTGTGAAATAAATTGGTCTTATTTAAGTCAAAAGTCAAAGAAAACAGTCACTCTTGCAAACTTTTTGAACAACAATAATCGGTCAAGTTATATTTAATTATAAAACGATTTAAATTAACGTCAATTAAGGACATATTAAGGTACTAAGGTGGTCTAATCAGGAGAACGGCTACCCCGGGTTCAAAACCACACGCACCAATGTCATAGGTTTTAAAAACTGAAAACTCTGAAAATCATGAGCATAATTATATGTCTGCATAACTTTTGTTGCTTACACACCATCAATCGAGCAGCCGACCCCTGCGCTGCTAAGCTTACGGATCAGTCGGTCAATAAACAGATTAAAAAGGGTTGGCAATGAAATCCTGGCTTGTCCTGGCGTGACCATATTTTAGTGCCATTTTAGTGGTATGGACAACGACGCTCTTATTGTAGATGTACAAAATATTGATTGGTGTCCTGGTATTAATGCTGATTCGGTAGATCAACAGATTGCCATCTTTAATACTTTAATTATTGGTCTTTATGATGTGCATGCTCCAATGCGTGACATAAAAATTAGGCATCTACCAGCACCATGGCTCACTGAAGATATTAAGGTTTTGATGCATAAGAAAGCAGTAGCTAAGGCTAAATACAAGTTGCGTTGCTCTGAATACAATCAAGCAAAATATGTCCAGGCCCGTAATCGCTGCAATAAGGCGTGTAGGGATGCAATACGGCGTCATATTCATGCATCTGTAGATAATGACAACCCGGCGAAAGTCTGGAAATTTCTCAGGTCTATGCCAATTGGCAAATCATGTTCTAATCTCACCTCTAAATTTACTGACCTTAATCAATATTTCACTTCTGCTTCAGCTTTGTCTGATGCAGGTAAAGGCAAAACACTTAGTTATTAGTTATATAGTTTCAAAAAATGTGGTTGTGAGATATGGATATACAGATAGACATAACGAACAATTAAGGGTTCAGTTAGTACGTTTTACGGAACCGTAAAAATGGATCTTCGAAATATATGTACGCTCATAACTTTTCAATGACTGCACCAAATAGGATGATTGTTTGTTTTATGTGTTTGTTATTGTCGGGACAATACTTCTACTAGAAAGTTTAGAAAATGTAGACGAAAAAATACATGGTGGTACGAAGTTCACCGGGTCAGCTAGCTTGCTGCCATTCCCAAACCTCAGTTTCCTTCTTTTGAATTTAATCGATTCACCGAGTGTGATGTTAGGTAGAGCTTTATGTCTATCTCTTCCAACGCGGTAGGCAATCTAAGTCGGAACATGTTATCGCCCATCTTTGATATTATCCTTCCTGTCCTATGTACCATTTTTAACAATTCAGTTGGAAGTAATGTTTTCCCTTCAATCTGGAAAGACGCCAATATTTTGCCACTGTCCAAAAAATCAAACCCTTAATCGTGTTCAGAATTTTGACCTATTTCTATCCTACCTTTCTTTTTCAAAATCCTCGAGCGTCTTGTCCATAAACAGCTCAATAAATTCCGCAATAGACAAGATCTCTTTAATCCTTTGCAATCTAGTTTCCGACGTTTGTTTTCTTGATCTGAGAGAGGACCAGCTTGATAAACTTGAGCGCTTCCAAAACTATTGCATTAGGTTTATATTTGGGTTACGAAAATTTAATCACATTTCACGCTAAGTTCAAATGGTTACCGATTTGCTTACGTCGTTACGCTCGTATTCTTTCCCTTCTGTACAACGTCTTATTTAATCCATGCACATTGCGTTACCTTAAAGAGCGGTTAACGATCGCTATTCTCTTTCTCTTAGGTCAGAAACCAACCCGACACTAATGTTCCTTTCTACACGCTCTGAAACATTTTATGCTTGCTTGCGTGCTTTGCCTTTCAGACTGTTCAACTGTGGAACGATCAGCCAGTTTGTATCCGAAAGTTGCAATCGTTACCAACTTTTAAAGTTCACGTGAAAGAGTTTTATTATTTGAAACTGTAATCTATGTAGTTTTTTATTTGATTTAATGTTCTTTTTTACACTTTCTGTGATCACTTCAAACCTTACAATCATGTTTTTGCTGTTATTTGTTGCTGGTCACTTTGTCATCTTTGTAACTAGGTAAACTTATTTCATTGTCAGTATATTTATGTATGTAAGTTTATTATTAGTTTATTTATTAGTGTATTTAGTTTTTTTATGTATTCGTATGGAGTACTATTAGATTGTACGTCTATCCCATAGTCTTAATATTTAAATAGTAATTGTTGCGCACCACGCTTTAAGTTTTTCAAATATTTATGTCCATCCCAAAGTTGCCTGGAAGAAATCGCTTTTAGCGATAAAGCCGCCCGTTGTATCACTAGTCTTACTCTTTTTCAAAATTGTATGTATCCTATATGGTGTGAACAATAAAGAATTTTCATTCATTCATATTTAAGCCTATATTCCCCCGAAAGCGACCCTGACATAGCCTGTCATAGGCAACAAGATCAAACGCTTTTGATAAATCTAAGAAGCAAGCATAGACAAGCGAGCCCCTGTCAGTGTACTATCGGAATCAATGACGTCAACATTGACCAGGTTGAGTCGACTCGATTCTTGGGCTTTCAGCTGGATAGCGCACTGACGTGGGAGTACCACATCGATAGAGTTTGCTCCAGGATGCGCCCATCCTGCGCGAAACAGGCACGGCGGTGCCTGTTCTGCGGCGTGTAGCGGGGATCCTACCGCAACCCATGGTCCGGCAATGCTACTTCGCATCTATGCACTCGCTTCTGCAGTACGGTGTCGAGCTCTGGGGGCGCGCCGCCGACTGGGAGCGCGTCTTCAGAATGCAGAAGCGGGCAGTACGAGCGATTGTGCAGGTGCCACAGGACACTTCTGTCTTGCCATACTTCCGGTTCATGGGTATTATGACACTAACGAGCGAGGTATGTCTCCAGGCTGCGCTGTACGCAAAGGACTACCCGGAGGAGTATTCTTACCTGGGGGACACGCGAGCGCACGACATGACGAGGCACGCGCACCGGCTGTGCATGGTACCTCACCGCCTTGCCAAGTCTGACAAACTTGTGCATGTTGCGGCGACAGAGGTACACAACAGACTTCCGAGGGAAGTAAAAACTGCGTCCTCTAGGAAATCGTACAAATATGGTGTAAAGCAATGGCTTGTTGAGCAGGCGTTCTACAAGTACTCGGAAATGATGAAGTTGAAATTAACTTAACTCTAATCTAATTATACTATGCGTACCTATTGTACTTATGACATTGCTATTTTAATGATTTAATTGTTTCACATCTATTTTAATTTATTGTATTTAATTACTAATCTAATGAGTGACATTACATTGCTGTCCTTTTTTACATTTTAATTTGACATTTGAATTACTATCTGACATTTTAATTAATTAATGTTATCTAAGTACTTACATGAAATTATTTGTTTTTTAATTAATTACCCTTCGTGTATAATGTTTTTTTATATTCAATTTTGTGACATGTAATATTTTTATGAATAAATATGATTATGATTATTATGATTATGTAGTACTGGACGGTATGTTTGAGGTTCAGTTCAGCCATTTTGGTAGACAAACCCGGCCGAAAAACCAAACTGTGAATCGTGTAGGTGTAGATGCTGTTTTAACTGAAAGTCAATCAAACCGTCCAACACCATAGCTGTAATAGTGGCAAGTTATATCGGCCTATAATTCAGCAGGTGGAAAATTTATGGCATTTAAAGAGATCATGACTGAGTTTAAGTGTAATTGCACACAATTTAAAGCCTCTTTTGAGTTTGTTTATCAGCAGTGTACAGAGCTCAAAGATAGATGCAATTCCATCCAGAGAGAGAAAGCCTTGCTCGCGGCGCGCGCGCAGATGATAGAGCAGGAGGTAAACCGGCTGCAGGCCGGGTGGAGATGAGGAATGTGCCTTGTGCCCGTCTTTGGAAAGGAAGAGACTTAGGATTTCCTTGTCGAGCTTATTTGAGTTCTTAGTCCCAGCGATATCCGAAATATTTTTCAAGTCAAAGCGAGACCGGGTTCCATTGGGCATATTGTGGCGGAATATAAAAATTCATTAATGTGGCTAAATTGTACAATAAAGCACATAATTATAGAGAATAGACTAAGTAAGTCTAACTTCGAGCTGAAATGTCCAAAAACAGCTGTTTATGTCTCCGAAGTGCTTACGCCACGGGTAAGAAAGCTCCTCCACTCGACTCGAGGGAATTTGCAAAAAACCCACCGCTTCTCGTATTGTTGGGTAATACGCGAGTGCATTTATTTACGTGAAAGGGATAACTCGTCCGCTGTATTGTTCTCACTAGCGTTTAATTAATTGCGATGGGCTGACATGAGGGTAGTTCAAGACACAGCTGTAAACAGCTGTCAAGCACCGCGGACTCGTCTCTTGGGAGTTCAACTCGGTGGAACGTGGTAAAAGTAATAAGAAGATATCCTCACAAAAGTGTACTCAATTTACCCTTTTGTATCAACGTGATTACTTGTGTCATCTATATTCATAAAATCAACAAAAGGGAACGTATACGTTTAAAGTACGATCTGAAAGCGAGCGCAGCAGTGATTTTAGGAAACATCATCGACGAGGCGAGCAGTCCCAGGTACATGGATTTAATCTTCTCGTGGCCATGACATTCGTAACGCTGCCGAAATATCGAAGTAATTAAATGATAGATTTTGATCGAGATTAAGTTTTGTAAAATGTATTTAAATTATGTCTTCAAATCGCGGAAGATTTTTTAATACTTTTTTATGTTCTCATTAGAAGTAGTCTCAAGTTGATCAGCAGGCACAATGTGAAGCCACAAGCCACATTTGAATTTTAATTTGTAATAGGGTCTTAAGTTAGCACTACCACTAAAAATTGGAAATAAATAAAATATCCGGATATAGCTTTTAGCAATACGGTTCCATCTTGTGAGTTATTTATGTCAACTGTTTTTTGTGATACCTTAGAAACAAGATTACTGTTTTAGTAATCTGTAGAATACGCCCTAAAAAGTATTTTTTATCATGTCACCAGCTGCTGAAATCATCCTACGACGTAACTACAGCATTTGTACTGTTTTCTGGTTTAAAGGGCAATTTTTCGAGAAAAATTACAATGCATGCAATGCATTGAGATGACGACGTTATTATTTTATAAATGTTTTGGAGACAAGTTATTGCCTGTACTTAGCTGGATTTTTAAATCAGACCTGTCTTTGGGTGGTAACATATAAGTAACTCCTAGCATGATGTAATGTGGCATTGTAGTCGGTGATTTGATGAAACCGTTTATGTGTTCAAGTAAAATCGGGTGGAGGTATGTAAATTTATTGTGCCAATAGTTATAAATTTTATCTGATTCTGTTGCCTTCTAATTGTGGGTCATGTTTAATACTAGTTTCAGTGTGTCTATGTCTATTTCATCAAATTCCATGGTGAGTGAATCTGTTAGTAAGGTCTTGTCTCGTTAAATCTATTCACTGTTTTGATGGTTGGTAGGATTAGACCAAATGTTAGACCAGAACTGTGGAAGACTCTCAGACTCTGGCATTTCTGTGTGACTGTTGTTATCATTATTGTGTTCAACTATCAGGTTTCTACAAAACAATTTCTCATTATTGTTGAATTGGATATTCTGTTGCCTTTGCACCAGCGCCTCTTTGTATCAACGGAGTCGATTGTGTTAAGTGTTTCGTGTTTCGTTAAAACTGATAGGTTTATAAATTATACTATGCTAGCTAACTTTCTTGATGCTTTTATTTTTAGAATTTGGTTTGACGGTTGGGTTTATATCTCTGAATTTTTCAAGATGTTTCAAAAAGTTTTAAAACTGAAAATGAGTCGTAAACATTTGCCATAGTGAGGAATACTGAGAGACACCTTTTCCTATTGACCACTAAGAGATGTGTAGATCACTAGTGTAGATTAAAAAAAGAGAGGCGGCGTCTGACGTTGACTTGCCACGTCGAAAGCCAAACTGCCTGTCGGACAGAAGAATATGTTTTTCCAAATAACTAATTAGACTGGAGTTCACCAGTTTTTCCAGTATCTTAGAGACTATACTAAGAAGCGCAACCAGGCTGTAGTTATCCGAAACAATTTTTTATCCACTTTTATGAATAGGAGACAAAGCTGCCACTTTTCAACAGTTCGGCAAAGTACCAACCTCTAAACTGATATTAAAAAAAAAATGGTTGTCTGTAAAGTCGGTTTACTGACGATAGTTGAACGTGACAACTTCAACTACGCCTTAGAGCGAGGTAACGCCGCATGACGTCATGTTTTGCGGGCGTGCAGCCGGCTTCATCGAATTATAAGACGTTGTCACGTCAAAATAAATGTAAAAGGCATTATAAGAGAGTCGAGGGATTTCTTAATAAATTGAGATAGCACTACGTCAGAACCTGGTGCACTGTCATTTTTATGCCAGAAACTGTTTTAGTAGTTTTCTGGGGATCGGTTGGAATAAAAAACGAGTGCAGAATTAGAGAACTAAATTTATGAGACTTTATCAGTGATTTCTCTGATTCGTTCAGCTTACTACGGATGGCATCAGCAAATTTTCGGCCGATGGAGACAAAATATTATTACAGTGGTTAACAAGTGGTGAGTAAGTTAAACACATTTTTAAAGAATTGTACGTACCATTACCCGTCAACTGATCATCATTTAAGAAACTATCATCTTCTGTTATAGTCGTCGCATTGCATTTTCGAGCAGGATTAAATTGTGAAGGATCTTTGCTTTTTAAAGTGTGAGTTATCACGTCTTTAATATTGTCCTTTTCATATTCATCAATATACATGCTTGTTTCTTCAAATTTGGTGAGATTAACAAGTGAATCATTTATAATGGCTTCATTATTTAGAAATGAATCATCGTAACTACTATTGATTGTATTTCGTAAAATTATCTCTGTTTTGGAGATGACGTTATCTTGTTTTGAAGTCAATTTTTCAAGCTCTTGAGATTTTAGAATGCAATTACAAGCAAAAATTAAAAACCCAACTTTGTTTAAGAACATTATTTCAGTATCTTAAAATTTAATTTAAAATATATTATTCCTATAAGTCTTGACTTTTACGAGCAAATCTTACGTGTTTTTAAATTTACAATTTTATTTGCAATACGTTTTTATTTGCATACGTTCAATAAATAAAGTCGTAAATAATATTTATTTTCTACGAACGTAACTATAACAAACTCATAAGATACAAGAATAAAGTGACGGTTTTGCCTGCATTCAATCTTAAATCTTTAGAAATCCTCCGTTGTTTTGGAAATCAAGAATTTCATTTAATTTATTTCTTGGTAACTTACAATAAAGATTACATGTCAAAAGGTTACTGCGTAATAATACGTAACATTATGTTATGGTCCATCGATTTTATACAATAAATAGTTATTGTTGATAAATCTACGTATTACAAAAAATATAAACAAACTAGCGGCCCATTCCGGCTGCGCTCGGATATTGTCATTTAAAGACTATTAATCGAAATAAAAACTATTCTATCTCTCAAGTTGGACCAGACTGCTCACGGTGTGCCAATTTAGTTTAAAATCGGTTTAGTAGTTTAGGAATCCATCGCGGACAAACATCGTGACAGGAGATTTATATATATTAAGATAAGTACAACTTAAAATGTCATTGGAAGTTTGGAACAGATTCCTCAACGGAGCCATGTTTGTCAAAAATATCTTTACTTTTTTTTCAGCTGTTGACCTCATTTCTCATATGCTCATGGGTAAGGAGTTGAATACCTGAGCTCCGAAGATTTGCGTGCGTTTCTTCGACTTCGCTAGTCGATGTCTCGGTGTAATCAATATATTGTCATTTCGGTTACTGATGTTTTGTCAAACTCATCAAAATTTTTAAACGTATACAGACATACATGGAATAGGTATAGTGCCGGCAACGTCATAATTCTAAGATCCACAAAGATCTGCTTTGCTGGAGTACGCGGTTTCGCGCGCGTGATCACGCGCACCGCTCGCTTTTGAATAACAAAAGCTCTATGCCAGTCTGCGGAATAAACCTCATATGTCGACTCCGTACGCCAGGAGGGACTGAACGGTCGCATAGTAACAGCTCCGCACAGGGGCCTGCAGGTGCACGCGGGCAACCTGCTCGAGCGCAAAGTAGGCCCAGCCAAGCCGCTCGCACATACCGTCCAGATAGCCGACCCAGGTCAAGGATCTGTCCACCTGAAAACCCACCATAGTGAAAGAGTCAACCTGCCATAAGGTCTCTCTTTCCATTTCGACTCGAAGTTCAACGTATCGCCTTCCGGAAGGTTGAAGTGCAGCACATTGATCTTTCTCGGGTTGAGTGCCTGACCGTTGGCCCTAAACCAGCGCTCGAGCTGCTCAGCTACCCCTTTCAGCTTACACTCTAGCTCTGGCCCACTCAGAGCCGACGATGGCCGCCATGTCGTCCGTATACATGAGGAGCTGAGCGTCCGGTACCGAGTCAGGGAGGTCGTTCAGCAAGAGGCTGAACATCAGGTTTGATATGCACGATCTCTGAGCTACTCCTGTCTCCAGACGGATGGGATCTGACTTTATTTCGTCTGATGCCGCTGCGACAGTTTGCTCCCTGTCCCGCAAGAAGTCCTCCAGCAGGCGGAGCGCGGGCCCGAGTGAGTTTCATCGCTATGAGCCGGTGGTCGCACACGTCGGGCGCGCGACAGGTCGCAGCTGATGACCGCGACCTGCAGCTCCTCCTCGCGCGCGCTTCACCCGCCACACCAGCTCGCGCGCCAGGTCCGCCGTGGACCGGCCCGCGCGGTAGGCGTACTGCTTCTCCGACAACGCGTCATTACTAACCAGGTTTCTTAGCAGCCTATTTGAGATACCTATTTCTAGCGCCTTCGTCGCCGCAGGAATAATAGTTATCGGTCTGTAGTACAAACAGTTTTCTTTTTTTCTTTTTCCTTTATAGACGGCACACTTTCACCTTCTTCAAAGGTTTAGGAAAGATACGTTGTTTTAACAGACTGTTATATAAATGAGTCAAAGGAAGAATCGTTTCTGACGCAGCGGTGCGAATAAGGCGGCAAGAAAGGCCGTAATGATCTTTAGTATTTTTAGGGGCTATCTGTGATATAATTTTACTTACTTCCCGTGGGGTAAAATAAGTTAGCCGCAACGAGCTATCGCACGGCTCTCGGCTTCTGCTAAGTAAAACTCCCGCCTCCAATAAGTTCACTACGGGCACGTTTGCAAGTTTCGCGACATTAACGAACTGTAGGTTAAAACGGTTAACTATGGCCGATCTAGACTGAAATGTGGATCCATTCTCAGTTCTGACATTGTCCGAATATTCGCTGCGGTGTCTTAAGGCCGATTTAAACTGAACGAACATAGAGCTAGAGCTAGAACAAGAGCATTCTTTCTCGATCTTTTAGTGTAAACGAAAGATCGTGCTTAACGTTTAGACCAAAATATCATCGAGCAAGAAAGAGAACCAAGAACTAGAATTTTTGCACGATAGATATTTAGATTAGCCGAGCGCATCGCTCGGCTTTTGCATTGCTCACCGATGAGATCCAGATCGCGCGAACACAAGAACACTTTGAAGAGACCGCTCCGGGGAGCGAGCACGTCCGAACACGCAAGAACGCTGTTCGCACGCTCTAGTACCGTTTACATCAAGCGAGCGAGCATTCTTAGAATATTCCATAGAATCTTTGCGAAGGCAAACAAAACAACGAAATAATGATCTACGTTTGTTTGCACCAAATGAATTTGATACAGTGGGGATAGAATGAGCATTCGCTCGTCTGATGTAAATTGGCCTTTAAGTGCGGTTTGGTTCGCTCCTGTACGATCCGCCAAATTTCTTTTGTTTTATTATCATGCGCATCAATACGGTGCGAGTAACATGCCGCGCATTCTCTGGTCAATGTCGCGTCGAACGCATCCGAGTAGCATTTTGTAAATGACCTTATATGTTTCGTTTGTTGGGAAGGCGCGTTCGAAGCGCCACAACTCTGGCTGCCACAAGCGTGGCAGTTCAAACCCGAGACTACGAAACAACATGTATTGGATTACCTGAATAAAAGCCAACAATGCGACAAATACTATGTAGAAAAAAGGAAAATTAAATCAGACTGGCATGCCGCATTTATTATAGGTGTACCGGAAAGTCACTTCGGACGCGTAACCTCGCCGACTTCGTGGCCCGCCGGTATTCGAGTTAGTACCTGGAATTTTCGGGCACGAGCCTCGGCCGGTGCATACCCTCAGTAGCGGAGACCAACACTGCCGTGCAAACGAATAATTGTATTATAGTTTGTCACCAAAACATTAGGTGTATCTCTGCGGATAACAAGACACGCAAGTTGGAAATATAGTTACAGAATGATATTAAATGTGACGTACTAGCGTTATCGGAACACTGGCTCTCGGCGGACAAACTTGAATGTGTTCATATCGATGGCTTTAAGTTAACATCTTATTTTTGTAGAACCACTGTCCAACACGGAGGGTCGTGTATATACACGCGCAGTGGTACCAAATGCGTTGGAAATAAAACTTTGACAGCACTGTCCGTTGAGCAATTCTGTGAGATTACAGCCGTCGACTTAATCGACTATGACGTTACCATTGCGTGTATATATAGGACAAACTTAGTAAATACGAATATTTTTATTGACAATTTAGAACGTCTGTTCGATAAAATCAGCAAATTGGGTATAGACTGTGTCATAGTCGGTGACATGAATATTAACACGTTAGACGGAACAAATAGGTACGTAAGAAGACTGCATAGGTTGTTGTCGGATCATAGTGTGACGAACGCGGTGGATTTCCCCACCCGTACGACTGATACTTCGTCGGCAAGCTTGGACCATGCCTATTCAAACCTCAGCGTGGGCTCAGTGAGCGCCCGACCCGTTGTCACCAACCTGAGCGATCACGTCGCCGTGCGGTGCTATTTAAAATGTGCCAGGCGTAATCAACCACTGTGTCCGCGTTATGGTCGTAAATTCACTATCAGTAATAAAAATAATTTCGCTTTGGCGATGGAATCTGTTGAGTGGAGAAAGGTTCTAGACCCATGTAAGAATGCTAACGAATTGACTACATCCATAATAAATATAATAAGGAATAAACATGACATTTGTTTTCCTTTGGAAAAAATACACAGTAATGTCAAACGTGACTCATCGTGGGTAACACCCGATGTAAAAAAATATAAATTACTATTATTTGACATACTTAATTAAAATTGCAAAATTTGCTCCTGTCGACATCCATGTAAATAAATTAGTATGTGATATGAATTCTTTGTTTGACAAGTTAATTAAAAGTAGCAAATCTAGTCATTATGCTTACTCACTAGAAAGCAGCTGTAACACATCCAAAACCATGTGGAATATTGTAAATAGGGAAAGGGGCAAAGACAATGCTCCTATTCTCGATTACACCGACTTAATTAAGAATTGGGATGGAAGTCAGTTTCAGTCAAAGAAGGCCGCCTTGCAAGCCATGAACCAGAGGTTCCTGGACGCGGCCGCCGCGTGCGGCGCGCCGCGCGCGAGCGTCGCCCGCGCCGGAGCGGCGCTGCGCGCGGCGCGACCGTGCGCGGACCGCTCTCTGAGGTTCTCTAAGTTCAGCGCCGATGAAATATTTCGCATAGTTACCACACGGATACCGGCGAAATCGTCTAAAGATATATACGGAGTTTCGATGAAGTTACTTAGGACTGTTATTTGTTCGATTGGTCCTATATTAGCAGAGTGTTTTAATAGGTGTATTAGAGAGGGGTCTTATCCTAGCGCGATGAGAGTAAGCAAGGTATCCCCTCTTTATAAGGGCAAAGGCAAACGCGAAGACATCGATAGCTACAGACCAGTATCCATAATACCAGCCATAGCCAAGATCTTAGAGAATGGGCTGAGTAGTCGCCTGGTCGAGTTTCTTACGGAGACGGATGCCTTATCCGATCGGCAATACGCGTACCGTGAGGGCCGATCCACCACGGGGCTGACACGTGAAGTGGTGCACAGGTTGCTGCAGGCACGTGAAAGTAAACAGCAAGTGGCTGTTCTGTGTTGCGACCTGTCGAGGGCGTTCGACGTGGCCGATCACACCGTACTAGCTGAAAAGCTGTCTCATTATGGTGTGAGAGGCAAAGCCCACTCTCTTTTGGTGGGTCTCTTGCAGAACAGGTCACAGGCTGTGGTAGCGTGCGGAGGGACGGAGAAATCTGATCCTCTCTACTCGGCGATGGGAGTAGCTCAGGTCTCACCCGTCTCCAATATACTTTTTTCGCTGCTCCTAAATGATCTGCCGGATGCTGTGGGCTCGGCGGAAATATTCATGTATGCTGATGACGTGATCGCGGTAGTCACGGCGTCTACGGTTGATCTCCTGGAGCAGAATTTGAATAGGGCGGCGTCTCAGTTCAAAATGTGGTTTGGGGATAATGGTTTGGCGCTTAATTTGAATAAGACGCACTTAATGCATTTCTGTCTGTCGGGCCACCGGACACGACCGTTGTCGGTGCACGTGGACAGTAGACAGATTTTGCAGGTCGAGAGTGTGGCGTTCCTGGGCTTCGAGATCGACCGGGGTCTAACATGGGAGTTGCACATCGATAAACTCTGCGGGAGGCTAGGAAGTGCTTGTTTTGCTTTGAGTCGCGTAGCTAAAGTTTTACCTACTGAAGCAGTAAGGTCATGTTATTTCGCTACAATACACTCCCTTATTCAATAGGGCACGGAGCTATACGGCAGAGCTGCCGAATGGGAGCGTGTTTTTAAACTACAAAAGAGAGCGATTCGAGCGATCGCAAAGGTTCCAATGGACGAATCTGCACGTCCATTCTTTAAGGTGTTTCGAATTCTAACATTGCCGAGCATACTCATATTTCAGGTTGCGGTTTATGTGAGACTAAAATTGACCTCATATGAAACACTGACAAGTGCCCGACATAAAGACAAACTTGCTGAAGTGCGTCGGACGCTGGAAAAGTCGGCTGAATCAACGCGTATTATGGGCCCGACAGTGTACAATAAGCTGCCGAAGTCGGTAGTCACTGCGCCCTCTCTTGGTAGGTTTAAACTTAGGCTCAAACGCTGGCTTACCGAGCAGACGTTCTACAGCTATAATAAATTTATTAATTTCAAAAATTGATT
Organism: Ectropis crepuscularia; assembly: GCA_963693475.1. Lineage (NCBI taxonomy): Eukaryota > Metazoa > Arthropoda > Insecta > Lepidoptera > Geometridae > Ectropis > Ectropis crepuscularia. The sequence continues at coordinate 25,986 of CAVNZS010000054.1, forward strand.
ATTGTATTTGACGACGATTTAAGCTGACATTACCTATCAATTGATTTTTTATTAATTTAAATTGACATTTAGATATCTATTTTGATTGTATTCATTTATAGATTATTTATATCAACATACAATGTATGATAATTAATTATTATTTATTAGTAATTGTTTTGTACATACAAACTAAATGACGTATAACAAGTGTTATTAATAAATATGAATATATCAGACGAGCCATCATTCGCAGATCACCGCTGCGTTTGTTTCCAACTACAATACAAATCAACAAGCCCTGTCCCATATCGTAACCCCCGTAAGACTGATATAACAAGGTACACAAAACTACTAAACCAAGCACTAGGTGACATATATACCATTATAGGTTACCACATTGACATTATAAATATGATATTTATTGTAATTCTTATGTTAAATTAATCAAATATTTTAACTGACATTGTTTCTATTTTGTATGTTAAATTGATTGAATGTTTTTGTGTAAATTTTAATATTATCGTTGTACTGCAACTGTCATTTTGGCTCGAGGTTTGACCGAGTATGGCCAGCTTTTATTCCGCTATGACATTGACATTAATTGCGACTGGTGACATCCTATTTTATTGTTCATTGTTATTATGTATTTCATTGGTTATTATTTTCTGTATTTTAATTAAATTTGTTTTGAATATTGTCATATAATGCAATGCATGGTGAAATTAATTTGATTGTGTTAGTAATGTAGTTTGAAATTGTTTTTGTATATTTTGCATGCCGAAAGGCAGTGTATGGCGAACTACATCCAAGACCATTCTATCTACCATTGTACCCATACTACGCAAATAAATCTTTACTTTACTTTAACATATATATTCAACTGACAAAACAGTACAGACAATATCGAATCAAACGTACAGCTTCTCACTATAATAAAATAAAATAAAATAGCCTTTATTTGCCTTGAAATATTACAGTAATTTTATATTTATATATTATTATTTTATATAGCTTCTTTCCTAGGCACCCAATTATGGATGAAGGCCTCCTCCATTTTTTTCCATGCTGCTCTGTCTTGTGCTAGTCGAATCCAAGTCACACCCGCGACTTCTGTGACGTCGTCACACCATCTTCTCCGCGGCCGCCCCCTGTCCCGCGCGGTGTCTCTGGGCCGCCAGTGTATGATGCGCTCGCTCCACCTGCCGTCTCCAGCGCGTGCAACGTGGCCAGCCCATTTCCACTTGAGCCTACAGAGCATCGTCACTGCGTCCAACACATTGGTCCTCTGCCTAATAATATCATTTACATTCACAGCTTCTCACTGCAACTTTCATAAACAGCTATTGGCATTGGCATGTCCTGCTGTTAAACCAAATGACGTAGGAAATAGATCTTGGTAGGGGCAAGAACTTGAAAGACTACGTCAAGGACTTCGAACACTCTATAACCGGGCAAAAAATACCAGGACTAGTGAGGACTGGGATAAATACAAACATGCACAAAAACACTACAAGAGACGAATCAGATTCAGAAGAACAGAATCCTGGCACAACTTCTGTAGTAGCATAAACTCAACAAACAAGCCGGAAGAATAAAGAAAATCTTAGCTTAAGGGGAGCCAAATCTTTTGGGATCCCTAAAAAAAGAAGACGGCACTTACAGAAACACAGACAATGAAACCAATGCAGTACTCCTGGAAACCCACTTCCCTGGATGTCCAAATCATAGGAGATCAGGAGTGGCCAGAAGAGCACTGCAGCACACCAACAGCTCAAGAGTGGGAAGTGGCAAACAAGATAGTAACTGCAGACAGAATAGAATGGCCACTGAAAAATTTCAATCCCTTCATATTTGCAGGTCTGGATGACATTTTCTCAACATTACTACAATGGCAACCAAAGCAAGCTATAAAGCACCTACTACCAATATATAGAGCCTGTATAGCCTTTAAATATATACCAAAAAAGTGGAGAGGGGCGAAAACAGTATTCTTACCGAAACCTGGTAAGGAGGATTTCACACACGCTAAATTGTTTAGGCTCATCAGTCTAACGACATAAAAACACTAGAAAGATTAGTGGACCGATACCTAAGGGGAGGAGCACTAATGCACAAACAACTGCATCCTCAGCAGCATGCTTACAGGAAGGGCAGGTCCACAGAGTCGGCACTACACATGGTAGTACATAAAATAGAATCGGCTACCGCAAACAAACTCTGAATACTTGCCGCCTTTATAGATATAGAAGGTGCTTTTGATAAAACCATACATAACAGCATAAACCACGCCCTCCGAAGACTCAAGGTGGAAACAGTCATTAGGAACTGGATTACCGAACTGGTCAGCAAGAGGGCGGTTCAGATAGTGATGAATACTACTACAAGAGCAAAAGTAGTCAAGGGATCCCCCCAGGGGGGTGTTCTATCACCACTATTATGGAACATCATAGTAGTTGACAGCCTTCTAAAGGCACTCAACGAGAAAGGGTACACTACTATTGGTTATGCGGAAGACATTACAATACTGATAAGCGGGGACGCGGAAAACATGCTATGTAAAGTTATGCGTTCAGCGCTTCAGATTGTATAAAAATGGTGTGACGAACATCAAGTGTCAGTAAATCCAAGAAAAACAGAACTTATTCTTTTCAACAACAAAAGGAAGTTACCAGAACTGCAACGACCAAAACTATTTAACACCGAACTCTCATCTGAAGTAAAATACCTGGGTGTCACTGTCTTGACAACAAATTAAACTAGGCGAGCCATATCGATAAAAAAATAAAGAGGGCCTGCATGACTTTTTGGAAATGCCGGTGAATTGTTAGAGAGAAATAGGGTCTCAATCCAAAAACCACGCTGTGGTTATACACATCAGTTATCAGGCCCTCTCTGACCTATGGATCAGTTGTGTGGTGGCCCAGAACACAACTGACCACAGCAAAAGTTAAACTCCAGAGTCTACAACGCCTAGCGAGTGTAACAGCTACTGGATGTATGAAAACCACACCATCAGCCGCATTAGAGTATCTCTTAAACCTGAGACCTCTACATTAAGTCTTACAGGAGGAGGCCACGGCAGCCGCCCAAAGCATAAGAGCAAACGGTCTGTGGAAACAGAACATTGAAATACGACACTCAAAAGTTCTACAACGGGTTATGGAAGACATACCGCTTTTTGAGGCACCCATGGATAGAACAATATGCCAACATGTCTTTGATCGTAGATACAATATCCAACTCAATGCAGAATCGACGTATAGCTCTAGCAGCAGAGAAGTTAGGATATATACTGATAGCTCCAAAACCGCACGCAGTACAGAAGCTGGTGTTTTCTCAACTAACTTAAACATAAGGATAACAAACACCTAAACACAATCGTTCAAGCTGAATGTATCGGCATCGCCAGGGCAGCACAGGCAGTCGCAGCCAGAGATGTTGGAGACCTAAATATCAAAATTGTTTCCAACAGCGCCTCCGTGCTTCAAGCCCTTAAAAATAATACTATTACCTCTGTCCTTATAGTGGAATGCCACAATGCACTCCAATCCATAGCGGGTGCGAACAAAGTATCCCAGAATAAAGTGTTCCAGAGGTTGAAGGGTTTCAATGGGTTAAAGGACACAACGACTCACTAGGTAATGACGCAGCAGATGAGTTGGCCAAAAGGGGAGCAAAGACAAAGGTACATGGACCGAAACCACTTATGCCTATACCCCAGGTTCAAATTAAAACATGGCTGCGTAGAAATACCGAAGAAGCCCATTTAACTGAATGGAATAACAATGAAGGATGCAGGCAAACAAAAAATGCTATTCCGGAAGCATCTAAAAAACTTGACCGCAACCTCATCAGACTAAACAGGGACAAAATTCGTAAATATATAGGTATAATAACTAGTCACTGTCCCCTAAATAAGCACTTATATACCATGTGTAACAGCAGAATTCCTCCAATCTCCATCGTCTGTTCCGGATGCCTGTCGCAACCTTAACAGGATGGTTGCCTTCTGGGACAGCCTGGGCTGGTTGGAGTAAAGGGAAGTATAAGTCACGCACAATGGCCCAATAAAGAGGCTAGGTGCGGAAAAGGCCCCGCTAAACTAACCTAACCGTTATTACCATCCTATCTGTGTCAACATACCATCTACGGAGGTCGCGAAAACACTGGAGTGGAAGTGTCCAGCTTGTCGTGGAACAGAGCGCAAAACCTGCAATCAAAAAGTCCCGGCGCTCGCACAGGACCGCACTGGCAGTCCGTCCACCAGCAATGTCAATGCGCGACCTTACAAACGCCCTGCTCTTAGTTCACCTGGTGAGGTGAGGGAAAGCAGCGACGAGTCGCAGTCCAATATTGCCACGGATCTGCGCGGTCTTAGGACAGATTTGGCTGAAATAAAATCAAGCCTCAAGATACTTACCGAAGGAATATCGCAGTGTATTTCTCGGCTGGATAGTTTTGATACTCGAATTCGGACTCTCGAGGGTAAGGATACGATTATTTTATCGTTGCGGGAAGAAGTTGATCAATTAAAAGTTCAACTAAACCATCACTCGCAGACGGCGTTGCTAAAAGAATTTGAGATTATTGGGGTCACAGAGTCAAATAGCGAGAATCTCCATCACATTGTAATGGTCGCGGCCGCGAAGATGGGAGTAGAACTTCCGGATAACGAGCTAGACTGCGTTTTCAGAGCTAGCCCTAAAAATGGCGGCAAAAAGAACACGGATACAATTTCTCCTAGACCAAAAATTGTCAAACTGTGTAGGAAGGCTAAGAGAGACGAGATTTTGAATGCGGTTAAGGCTCGACGGAGGTGCCTCACATCGTCCGACCTTGAATTGAGAGGCTCTGCTCGAAATATTTACATAAACGAACACCTGACAAAGAATAACAGGTTGTTATTTCGTGAGGCTCGGCTACGGGCAAGGGAGTCAGGATATCGTTTTTGTTGGGTCAACAATGGCAAGATTCACCTTCGAAAGGAGGAAGGAAAACCGGCAGTATGTGTCGATGGCATGTCTCACTTGCATCGTTTGCTGGGAGGTCGCGGTAGAACCAATGCTACCGAGAGCCCCGAGACAGTCAACAACATTGTTTGAGATGTTGTTTGTTAAATAAATCTGATGTGTATTGGAAGTTCCTGGATCACCGGAAACCTTTTATTATGAGGAATGTTGAAATGATTGTTTTAGATTCTAAGTTTTTAAATATTTATTCTTTGCATGTTTTAATATTTTTCACACGTTATGCCGAACATGGGTTTCTTCCAGCAATTACAGACATTACCAGAAGACAGACAGGGTCATGTCTTGATCATGCTTACGTGAAAACGAAAAAGGAGGCGCTAGGTATAATCTGTAGAAGTTCTGTAACTGATCATGATGTCACTGTGGTTGGGCTGAGAGCACAAATTAAGGCTTCCAACAGAGGAGATAGAGTTATCCACAAAACCAATTACCATGAACTTGTGACTGCTCTTGGGAACGCTGACTGGCGGCAAGTCTTACATAAGGAAAATGTTGAGGAAGCGGTATTGGCTTTCAACAGCATTTTGCGAGAGCATATCACATATATCATTACAGCATATCACAAAAACTACTGAGAAACGAAAATCAAGTAGAAGTAAATACTGTCTTAAACCATGGATAACACCGGGACTAGTAAAATGTATGCGCCATCGGGATAATCTACATTTGAAACTAAGACGCGATCCACAAAACGAAATCCTAAAAATATCATACAATCGCTATAAAAACTTTTGTAATAATCTTCTGCATAGAGTAAAATCAGACTATGGGAGATCGCAACTACTGCAAAATCAAAATCACCCTCAAAAGTTGTGGAATTCTATTAGAGAAGTATGCAATATTCCCTGCAACAAGAAGATAAATCGAGACCTTTTAGTTGGTGCAGTTAGTCGTGAGAAAATACTTAATGACAGTAATAAACACTTTGCTTGTGCCGGAAATAGCTTGGCTTCAAATATTCTCCACAAATTGGGTACTACCGAGGACGCACTATGCCGGCAAGTACCGTCTAAGCACTGATGCACAAATTCTCTCTTCTTGACACCGACAGACCACTGTGAAATACTGGGTATCATTCAAGAACTGAAGCCGGACAGTGCTCCAGGAAACGATGATATACGAGGGTCAAACTGAAAGTTCTTAGAAAATCAAAAACTGATTACATTAGCCAGTTATTAGTTTTATTATATCTTTTCAAAATATTGTCCATTCACGTCAATACACCGCTGCATGCGATGGAACCACTGGGAAAAGCACTTTGCCCACTCGTCCTTAGGGGTCTCTTCAATGGCATCGCGATACGCAGCCACCGCTTCTTCAGCATTCATAAACCGCTTTCCTTTAAGTTTTTCTTTAATTTTTGAAAATAAATAAAAATCATAAGGCGCGAGGTCGGGTCTATACGGCGGGTGACCCAGTAATTCAACGTTTGATGTCGCCAAATAGTCGATCGTTCGCTTGGCGGTGTGCGATGAGGCGTTGTCGTGGTGAAGGAGGATCCTACTGCGAGGTCGTTTCTCTCGAACTTTTTCCAAGACAAGTGGCAAACTATTGGTAGTGTACCATTCTGCAGAAACTGTTTTTTGATCCTCTAACACAATTGTTGCGAAATGACCTATCCTTCCAAAGAACGAGGCCACCATTTTTTTCCCCGCACTTCGATCTCTCTTCACTTTAGTTGGCAACTCCTCGAAAGGAAACACCCACTGAGCAGATTGTCTTTTGGTTTCAGGATCATAACAGTAAATCCAGCTTTCGTCACCTGTTAGTATGTCGAACACAGCATTTGAGTCACCTCCGTTAAATCTTTCAATCATTTTACGGCACCAATCCACACGATGGAGTTTTTGAGCCTCAGTCAAATTATGAGGTATCCACCGGGCGCAAAGCTTCCTGACCGCTAAATGTTCGTGTAGGATTTTGTGCACTTGACTCATACCGATGCCTAAGCTTGTCCAAATCTGCTGATAGGTCACTCTTTTGCCAGTCTCTATCATACGCCGCACAACACAGATGTTATCTTCAGTCGTCGCCGTAGAAGGCCGTCCCTCACGTAAATCATCAGTGAGATTAGTGCGACCACGTTTAAACTCATTAAACCAGTTGTAAACAGTCGCACGAGATGGGGCTTCATCGTGAAAGGCCAATCGTAGTCTATCATAACTTTCTTGTTGACTTAAATGACATCGAAAGTCACAAAAAATCATTGCACGAAAATTTTCTCGTGTTAAATTCATGTTGACGTGACACAGACAATTTTCAATTTGCCGCCAAATCGTAAAACAAATGACAAATGAATGAAGTATATACTCAGTAATATTGGCAAAGAGTTCTATTTTCAAATTATAGAATTATTTTTTTATTATATTGTTTATAAGTGGTGTATAGTATTTATGCCAGAAATACCGACTTGGGGCCCATAGCAAGTCTAGAACATTATTATTTGCTTTTATACCGATTTTAATATTTACCCCCTAATTGCAAACAAGGTACCGAAAAGAAATCACTTACGTAGGGTTCCCGGCGTCGTCCAAAGCCCAGTTTGGTTGAGAGGAATAAGGAACGGGAGCAAAGGGGAATATGGAAACCAAACCAGACAAATTCCAGACGATCTCCCGTCCCAGCACAAGCAACGGTCCGGCGTTGTAGAAGCGGCCAATCCAGCAGCCACTTCACAATTAATAGTCCAGCACTAATCCAGTAGTCACAATTAATGTTAATAACGTGTTCCCGCACAATATTAAAGCTTTTATCCCGAAAAACTCGTCGTTCCCGCGACCAGAGACAATGTCACTTGACAGCCGGCTGTCAACATAGATCCGCTATATTTTCGATGGCCGATATAATGTTGCCCGATTATACGGAACAAAACCCCCGACCAATTGAACTCCAGCTCAATTTTAGTAACTAGTATTTAGTAGTATCCGGACCCCAAATAAAACGAAATTCCCAACTTTGACCCGAAAGTGGAAATCAAACCAAAAAAAACAATTTACCAAAAATAGTAATAAAATTAAATTAAATTTTAACCTTGAAAACACGTATATCTAATAAAGAGGCAAGCGTGCCAGAGAGGACACCGCGCGCTGAAGTCTGGAACCAGAAATCAGAATCTCCGCCACGCGGGGTGTGCCATCAGTACCAGATATCAATTTTAAAATACGTCCCCTACGCCAGAGTAGGGGGGCCAAATTTGCCTCTTTTAATAATACTAAGTCCCCTTCCCGAGGGGCCTCCGTCCTATCTGGCCATTTTACCCGTTGTTGCAACAGATGCAAGTACTCGGCCGACCAGCGCCTCCAGAAGTCTTGACTTATTTGCTGCAATAACTGAAAACGGGACAGGCGTCCGGGGCGCTCATCCTTCCAGGGATACTCCGGCAACGCGGTTAAAGGCTGACCGATCAAGAAGTGACCCGGCGTCAAGACTTCTAGATCGTTAGGGTCAGGCGAGATTGGACAGAGAGGACGGGAATTAAGCACTGCCTCCACGCGGCATAGTACCGTGACTAACTCTTCCCAAGTTAACACGGTCTCCCCGATGACACGGCGGAGATGGGTTTTAGCAGGCTTCACCGCAGCCTCAAAAATTCCTCCCCAGTGAGGACAGGCCGGCACACTAAATTGCCAGCTGATTCCCCGCTGGGCGAGAGCCAGACTTAAACTATTATTACCAGAATTTAAAAAATTATTAACTTCGCGTAAATAATTCGCCGCCCCTCGATAATTTGTGCCATTGTCCGAACGTATTAAAGAGGGTACTCCTCTTCGCGCTACAAAGCGATCCAGCGCCGCGACAAAGGCCTCCGTAGACAGCGCAGAGACCAGCTCCAGGTGGACTGCTTTGGTGGCCAAACACACAAAGACGCACAGGTAGGCTTTAACGACCTTGGCGTTACGCAACGTCGATGACTTGACCGAGAAGGGCCCAGCGAAGTCCGTTCCGACCCCGTCGAACGGCCTCGAGGGAGAAATCCTATCCGGAGGAAGATCTCCCATCATGGGCTGCATGGTAGACGCCTTGAGCCTATAACAAGGGACACATCTAAACAGCACCTTTCGGACAGCCCTGCGAGCCGACAAGATCCAGAATTCACGCTGCAACACAGCGAGAAGCGCGCCACATCCAGCGTGCGCGTTACCGATATGCCGATCGGTGATCAGCAGGTCCACCAGAGGACCTCCTTTCGGTAGCAACAGGGGGTGCCTGCTGCCGTACGGCAGGTTGGCTTTCCGGAGCCGACCTCCTACGCGCAGAAGACCATCCTGATCTGTGAAAGGGTTCAACTTGGCGACCGCACCCTTCAAGCGAGCGCGTCCGCAGCGCAGCGCCTCAAGTTCCGTCGGAAACCTCTCACCCTGCACCAGCCGAATGAGGTGCAGCAAGGAACTCCGACGCTCCTCCACAGTGGCGATCTGGTCACTCCTCCTCTGACGAGGGTGACGACAGTTGTGGATGAAGCGTTTAATCCAGCTAGTTACCCCCAACAACTTATCCAGCTTGCTGTAACGACCCGTCAACCAGTCAGGGTCTGGGGGCACTTCCGCCACAATCGCATGCACGCGGACTCCGGGCAGCTCCACTCGCTCCGAGTCCGCGCCGAGAGCTGGCCAGGAAGCTTCTGGCTCCCGCAGCCAGTCCGGACCCCACCATAAAGGGTGATCAACTAGCTCCGGCGCGGAACAGCCGCGCGAAGCACAGTCAGCGGGGTTCAACTCACCCGGGACATGTCTCCAAACCAGGGATGTTACGGAGCTTCGACTCCGACTCCGTTATGTCGGAAGTTCCGATTAGTTTTACACCTCCGGTTCCGACTCCGGTTCCGAAACTTTTGAATCGGAGGTTAATCGGATGTCGAAGCATAACTTAGCGGCGACGCCCTGCGCCGACAGTAACGAACAGTTTCGCAGGAACATGTCGCGCAGGGAATCTCCTGCGTACGAGTGTAATGAAAAGTATACTAAATGAGCACAACATAGAAAAACTCAAAATTCCAGCACCTTATATTAAGAGTGCGCCTAAAGCCAGGAAAAAATCAGATTTCAACCGCGCGACGCGTTTCTTAATGTGATGGACATAAAGTCGAGAATAGCATGACACAGTTTGGAGGAAAAATCAATATTTAATCAGGGTAGCTATTCTGAAACCATTCGGTTGTATCCGACACGGAATCTCATCTCTCGGTCTTTGTATTATCTGTTTAGCATGACAAAGACCGAGAGATGAGATTCCGTGTCGGATGCAACCGAATGGTTTCAGAATCGCTACGCCATTTTTGACCAAGTTTTATTTAATTACTCAATAACTAAACATAAATTTAAAAAAGTGTTCGGTTACTTTACTAGAACGTACAAATAGGAATTTTTTCCTGGCATTAGGCGCACTCTTAAGAAATATCTTAGACTGAGACAGCTTCAAAGCTTATGTTCATGAAGTACATATACACACTTTTGGTGTCAATGTATTTAATTTAATTTGTTTGAAAGCTTTTGTTCATTTAACATACTTTATATGGCACTTTGGGATTCAATTAATTGAATTTTTTGTTTATTTTTGAATATTCCATTATTTTTTTTCATTTTTTGTGATATTTCATGAAACAAAACAATGAAAAGTTTAAATGAATGTTTTATTTGTCCTAAAATAAAAATCTCTCTCCTACCACTACTTCTGACCCTACCTCCGACTCCGGTTCCGACTCCGACTCCGACTCCGATAAATCAAATTTAAAAACTCCGACTCCGACTTCGGTTCCGATAAGATCACGTCCGTTACATCCCTGCTCCAAACCATGTCCAGTCCAATGTTTTGGATTTGGGAAACCCGATTTCCCACAAAAGTCTCCAAGGTGTGAGGGGCTGCTCGTAACCAGGCAAGTACGACCTGACTGTCTGACCACGCATAGACCTTCCGGATGTCTATCGAGGTGGACAGTTCCTGATATACGTGCTTAAGCAGCCGAGCAAGTAATGTGGCTCCGCTCAATTCCAGTTTCGGAATAGTGAGTCGTGTCCTGATAGGAGCTACCTTGCTCTTCCCCAATAAGAGCGTGACATTGACGTGGCCTCCAGCGTCAACTGTACGCAAGTACACAGATGCGGCATAGCCCAGCTCGGACGCATCACAGAACCCGTGCAGGCTGATCCGGCTACAGCCTGGTGGCAGAATGCGACGGGGCAACGCCACTCGATTGACCGTTTCGAGGTCAGATATTAAACGAAGCCAAATGTTAAGCGAGTCTCCAACCAGGGGGTCGTCCCATGAGACCTTCAGAGTCCAAAGTCGCTGTAACAGACACTTGGCTGCGAACAGAACCGGACTGATCCAACCGTTTGGATCAAACATCCTGGCGATGGTGGACAAAACCGTCCGTTTTGTCCACGCGCGTGTGGCTTCCAGTGCCACCCGAAAGGTGAAGATGTCAGCAACCGGTTGATACTGCATGCCCAGAACCGCAATCCCGTGCGGATCGTCACCTTCCTCGAAGAGCCCCGGATCCTGCTGGTGATCGTCCGGGATACCAGCCAGGACGTTGGGGTCGTTAGAGAGCCATTTCCGAAGCTCATAGCCTCCAGATGCGAGAAGCTCTGTAAGCTCATCCCGGAGCAACAGAGCTTCCTCCACCGTCTGCGCACCAGTGCAAACGTCGTCCACGTACAGGTCGCGTTCCAGAACTGCGGCTGCACGTGGGTACCGAGCCCGTTCTTGCTCCGCCAACTCCAGCAGTGAGCGGATCGCAATGAAGGGGCTTGATCTCAACCCATAGGTGTTGGTGTTCAACTCATACACCATCATAGGGTCCTGAGGACTTTCCCGCCAGAGGATCAACTGGAACCTCCTGTCCTCGGGGTGTATGACCGTTTGTCGGAACATCATACGGATGTCCGCTCCCAACACCACCTGATGCCTACGGAAATTCAAGATGATGTCTACAATATCCCGATGTAACTTCGGTCCAGCGTGGAGGCACTGGTTCAGTGACACTCCTGTCGAAGTCGGAGCGGATCCATCGAACACCGTCCTGAGTTTGCCTGTCGACGCTTTCAAAACAGCGTGATGAGGCAAAAAGTAGTGGTCCATGGTCGACCAGTCGTCGCGAGCCGGAGACATGTGGCCCAGTGCCTCATACTCCCTCATGAACTCGATGTACTTTTCCCGAAGTACAGGATCTCGAGCCATGCGTCGCTCCATGGACCTGAGCCTTTTCTCGGCCAATGATCGAGACTGGCCCAGACGCGGGGGGTTATCCCGGAAAGGCAGCCTAGTCTCCAATCGCCCAGAAACCATTCTCCGAGTGTGAGCCTGATAAAAGTTCTCACACTCCACGTGCTCGGGATCCAGCCGAGACACGGTAGGCGGCTCTTCGATCTCCCAGAACCTCTGCATGATCTGAGCGAGGGCCGTTCCCGTAAAAGAAGCCTGATTCGACTGCTGCCACTCATCCACCATTCCCAAAATGGCGTTCCCGTAGATGGTGGGCAGCGCCATCAGCGAAGACTGATCCAGCAGTCTAGGCTTGCCGTTCATGATGTAACCCAGTACATCAGAACCCAACAAAAGGTCTACCGGACCCGCCATCCCGAAGCGGGGATCCGCCAACCTGAGACCCTTAGTACAGGACAAAAGATCCGGATCTATGTCCGCCTGAGGAAGCCAACCGACAACCGAATCCATGACGGTGGCCCTGACCGCAATCCTTTCCGAATAGGAATGTACGGACGAGAAGGAGAGGCGGGTCTGTCCAGCCGACCTCACCTCTGTGTTCCCGACTCCTCGCAACGGAGTCGGTGACGGAAACCTAGCCAGGCCCAGGCGATGAGCAACCCGGGTTGTCAGAATACACCCCTGGGACCCTGTGTCCAAGAGCGCTCGTATCCGGACGTAGTCGCCTCTTGGACCCCAAACCCTTAACCAGAGGGTGGGCAGCAGGACCACCGGTTGATCTTGTGCCAAGGGAACGGAGGCTAGTCAATCCCTCCGAGGCCCGTCCGAACCCGTCGGACTACAGGGCCCAGCCCAATATGGCTGCCGAGTGCAAAGGGCCATCGGAGGGGGGGCATATCCGGCCGCCCTGCCATATCGAAAGTAGGGCGGGTGGTAGTCCAGCCTCGGATATTCATGGAGGGGAGGCGTGAACGGCCTCCATTCCATTGGTCGCGGATCCAGCGGCGGAGAAGGATAACGCTGGGGAGGTGGCCCCCGTGGTGACTCCTGTATCACCCTTCCACCTCTCCAGTTCGCCCGCGTCCGCGCGGGCTGTGAGGTCGGTGACCGAGCCACGTGTAGGACGCCCCTTGTTGGGCTGCCCGGTGCTGCCGTGGGTTGGGGTGGAGGGGGTGTGCTCCACGCTGTAGCCACTTCATTGTTGTACAATGCGTGGCTCTGCGTGGGAGCGCCCCCGCCCGTGGAGGGCCCCCTCCCTGAGGGCTGTCGACCAGCACCATCGCTCCTGGTGCACAAGAGCTGGTGGTGTGGTCCCCCACACCCAGGACACGGCCGTGCCGTGGGGCAGTCATTGTACAAATGACCCCCCAGGCACCCGTAGCACCGACGCAACCGCCGAACGATGCCTCGTCGGTCGGAAGTCGTCCTCGCAAGCAGGGCCGGACACTGCACCAGCGCGTGAAGCTGGCCACAGTTCGGGCACTCCTGCTCCGACGCAGTCGTCACCGTCGCCGTCCGCTTTACCCCACCCTGAGTGCGGGGATTGGTAGGTCGCGGTCCTGTTCCGGCAGGGCCACGAGCTGACGCGGCGGGCTGCGCCTCCTGAGGTGCCGATTCTACCATCCTCGCCTCCCACTCCAGGACCCGAAGTAGCTCCTCGAACGTGGGGAAGACCTTCGGGTCGGCGTGAAGGCCCCTTTCCCGCTCGAACCGGGCGCGCAACTCCAGCGGCACCTTGCCCAGCAGAATGTGGACCAGCAGAAATGACCAGTGTTCTACTGGCAGTCCCAAGCTGCGCAAGGCGTTGTACGCCACCTTCACGGGCGTGAGGATTAGCGGCCTCAACTGAGACCTCTCAGTCACCTTCGGCAGCCCCAGTATTTGGGACACGTGAGCGTCGGCGAGGAGCCGAGGGTTTTGGAACCTCGTCTCCAGCAACTCCATCGCTGTGCCGAAGTTGTTGTCGTCCAGCTCCAGGTGCTGGATCAGGGAGAGTGCCTCACCCTCCAGTGACGTGCGGAGATAGGCCAGTTTCTCCGCCCTCGTCAAATCGGTGCGTGAATCCACGAGAGAGGCGAACATGCTCCGGAAGCCGCTCCACTCCCGCAGGTTACCTGTAAACCTGGGCAAGTCCAGAGTGGGAAGGCGTCCCACTACACCCGAACCCGCATCCCTGATGAAGGGTCCCGAGTTCGCCCTTCCCTGACGAGACCTCTCCAGCTGGCGAACCCTTTCGGAGACCTCGTCGTTTACATCCAGGATGCGGCGCATGTCCGCGTCGATCCTCTCCATCTGCTCCTCAGTTGGAGACGGCCTTGCATCCCGCAGCGATCCTGCGCTCCTCTCACCGACCTCCAGGCGCCTGTCGAGGTGTTCTGCCCTGTTTAATAGCGCCTCCTCCCGGTCTCTCCTGCCGACCAATCCTTGCAAGGATTCAAACCACCGGAGCTGGTTGGCCAAATCCGAAGCCATTTTAAATTTAAATTTTAATTTTAAATTAACCTAAAGTTCGGACAATATCACAACAATTATATCCGCAACCTATTAAGCCGGATACCACTTAATACCAATTTCCCGACAATTTGGGGAGAAATTGTAAACTGGGAACCCCCAAATATCTGGCCTACCCGATATATTTTCCCAGAAAACTAAAAACAAAAAAGGGGTATTTACGGCCAACTACGCTCTGCTACCAAAAAATGTATAGTATTTATGCCAGAAATACCGACATGGGGCCCATAGCAAGTCTAGAACATTATTATTTGCTTTTATACCGATTTTAATATTTACCCCCTAATTGCAAACAAGGTACCGAAAAGAAATCACTTACGTAGGGTTCCCGGCGTCGTCCAAAGCCCAGTTTGGTTGAGAGGAATAAGGAACGGGAGCAAAGGGGAATATGGAAACCAAACCAGACAAATTCCAGACGATCTCCCGTCCCAGCACAAGCAACGGTCCGGCGTTGTAGAAGCGGCCAATCCAGCAGCCACTTCACAATTAATAGTCCAGCACTAATCCAGTAGTCACAATTAATGTTAATAACGTGTTCCCGCACAATCTTAAAGCTTTTATCCCGAAAAACTCGTCGTTCCCGCGACCAGAGACAATGTCACTTGACAGCCGGCTGTCAACATAGATCCGCTATATTTTCGATGGCCGATATAATGTTGCCCGATTATACGGAACAAGTGGCCAGTTCTAAGAACTTTCAGTTTGACCCTCGTAACACCTTTAATGCTGAGATATGCCAAATCTGTGATCACTGAACCACTAGTTCACATATGTAACCTTAGCATGGCTTCTTGCATTTTTCCTGATTGTTGGAAGACCGCAATCGTGATCCCGGTACACAAAAGCGGAGATAAGCGGAATCCAAGCAATTATAGACCCATCTCACTGCTAAGCATAGTATCCAAAATTCTTGAAAAAATAGTGAACAGAAGATTGGTAGATTACTTGCAAAAGTTTCAAATACTTGATGACTGTCAATATGACTTCAGACCTGGAAAATCAACTGAAGACGCGGTACAACACCTCACGGAAATCGTCTCATCTCATTTGGACAGTGGAAAGCGAAGTGTCGGGGTGTTTTTAGACATTGCAAAAGCGTTCGACAGTTTAAGTTTAAAAATTCTGCTGAAGAAGCTCGAAAATGTCGGAGTTAGGGGTTGTGCACTCAGCTGGTTTGCGAGTTACCTGACAAACAGCCGACAATGTCTTAAAATAGGTGACCAAAAGAGCAGTGAACTGTCTATTGATTCCGGGGTACCCCAAGGCAGCGACTTTTTGGACTTTTGGGTCCGACTCTGTTCACTGTCTACATGGACGGAATACTGCGTCTCAATCTACCAAATATGGAACTGATATGTTATGCTGACGACACCGTCGCTGTTTTTCATGCCGCAAACTGGAGGGCTGCATTTTCTGAAGCTGAAATTGGCATGGTCGCGCTGACCCGTTGGCTTGACTCAAACTTGCTGACCCTAAACACTAAAAAAACAAATTTTGTAGCATTCTCTATTACACAAGCGGCTAGTGCGGAGCTGTACCAACTGCGGATCCGTGGCGGCTGCTGTTGGGAGTCGACCAATCTCAATATACCCAAAACCTCGTGCTCTTGTTACTTAATTACAAGAGTAACGAATCTTAAATATTTGGAGGTAATGGTAGATCAAAACTTGACTTTTAAACAGCACATAACTTACACCGCAAAGAAGGTTCGAAAACTGATACATATCATGAAATCCCTAAGGGCAGCAGCCAAAATGGACATAAAGCTGCTTGTTTACAAGTCACTTTGTGAGTCGATTCTTCGGTACTGTGTGGGGGTTTGGGGAGGGGTAGCTCAAATACGCATAATAGAGGTTGAACGGGCTCAAAGAGCATTGCTCAAAGTCATGATGGGCAAACCACGACGGTATTCAACTATAAAACTCTATGAAGAGGCTGACGTGCTAACGGTTCGGCAACTTTTTGTTCTTCGGGTCATCGCCAAGTGTAACCATCTGATACCGAGACATGACCCCACCAAAAGAAAACGCCGGCGTGACCTGACCCTTCCGAAGATTAATACGACGTTCGCTTCGAGGCTACCAAGGTATGTCATTATCTTCACATTTAACTCGGTCTTCAGACACTTGGATGCTGCCGGCAGTAGTTTTTGGGAAGTCAAATACAAAGCAAAGAAGTGGCTGAGATCGCTGACGTACACGCAAACGGAAGAATTACTAAAAATCAACGAAACTAAGTAAATAATTAATAAATCCCAGTAATGACAATAAAGATATACAACGCATTCCGTGCACGCTAACGCAAACCACATATACACACACACACGCGCCGTACACCCACACACCACATCCATGCCATACCATTCGCACGCACACGCAAACGCCTCCCACACATACATACTTGCACGAAATAATTATAAAGTGTGTCAAACCTGAAGAAATGTACCTAACATAAATTGTGAAATTATCTCAACTGTGAATAAATTATTATTATTTTTATTTCTTTTTACTTCCCGCCTTTGACATTTTAAGTATTTGAAACTAACAATAATGTAACATTTAAGAAAAAAAAAAGTGATTCTCAGTTTATTGTAAAATTTTGTATCAGTTTAATTCATAATTATGCTCTTCAATTTAAAGTTATAAAGGAGACGGCTCATTTCTGCCGCAAGTCGTTTCAAGTTTAGGTACTTAATTAGCCCCGGAGACCTAAACAAGTTATTTAATTAAAATAACATATAATTAAATAATTCAAACTGTACATTCAATACGAACCTGCCAAGCGGGGATTGCAAATTGGTGATTTAAAAGTACCTGAATGACTATGTATAAGTAATTTTGTATTAAGGTACTGTAGTTCCATAAAACCAAACTAGATGGCGTTGTACGGCGTTAAAACACGCTTGCGAAGTTTTTGTGAATTTAAATAAGCCTGTTAAGGTTTAGTTCGTATTTTGTCTTCGGGTCAGTACCCAATCTGAACATTCTCATTATTATTTGTACCTATGTACCTATGTGTACAGATTATAGTCAAAGTCAGCCATGGTTTTCTCTTTTATTGTTTAGTTGAATCGAATTCTTACTGTACGTAAGTACAGTAAGAATTCGTTCGAATTCGAAAATCGATTCGCTCGAAACTCACACAACACATGGAATTTCTCTAATTTTCCAAAGGTTTCGTAATTTTTTTGTGGTTTGGCCGAATCTCCGGTCCTTCTCTGTGTTGAGTCGACATTATTTTGAACACAGTACCTAAGTCGCAAAGTAATGAATTTACTACCTTCTTTTAGTAGTAAGTACATAATCACGTTCTTGATTACCTACTTGCTGCGTTATTTTTTTTTTCAATGTTTTAGTTGATATCTTTCAAACCCCGCTATGCAGGATAAAAACATAAACTGTTCCTCAATATATATTAAAAATCCTAACCAATGATACAATTTTGGTCAAGTCTCTTGCACTTTTTCTGTGGGGCAAATGCCCATGGAAAATGGGCCGTCTCCTTTGTACTCAAAATCAGACGGTATAAGCGAAATAGCAAACAGGCAACTGCGGACAGGGCGCCCAAGACACAGGCTCTGCCTAGTTTGGGGCTCGCTGGAAACTGCAATGCAATGCTGCAAATCTAAATATGACTGACCACTGTGCATAATTGTTACAACTCTGCCGTCCGCAAACTACAATGCCGTTAAGTACCAAAATGTAGTTTCGAGATATCGCGGGAAAACTGTTTCTAAATTTTAAAATTATGCCATTTGAAAAGTGAAATACATATTTCCATAATTTTGATACCTTTATATAGAGCTGCAAAAACACTTTAAAATGATAGTATTTTCAAGATATTAAGGTGTGCGAAATAAGAGTTATGAGCGTTTTTGCATTCTAGTCTTGTAATTTTGTCTTAAAATCTTTTCAAAATCACCACTAAAATGCCGTTATGTATAGTTTAACGGCATTTTAGCTTGATATTTTCTTTAATTTCATTGGATGGTACTTGACTACAGAATTTGAAATCATTCCAAAACTAAAATGCCGTTATATCATGAAACATCCAAGATTACAATGCGGTTAAAGTCATTTAACCGCATTTAAAACTAACAAACTTCATAAATTTGTTTTAATCGGTTATTTCAGAGCATTTTACAACACTAAAATGCAACTTAATGCAAAACCTTTACCTTTAACTGCAATTAAGCTAAGCATGACTCACAAGATAATTAAGAAAATACAATAAAAGTGATGATTTATGTGAAATAAGTAAACAAAAAATGACTTTAAAAACTAGATTTTTATTGGCATTAAAAAACAACAAACAGCATTTTTTGTTAATCTTTTTCGAATACAAGCCTAAGTATCTAAAAATACCATTTCTCAGGAGTTAAAATTTAAAATAACAAGGCAAAATTACAAAATTTTACATTTAAAATTAAAATACTACTTTTATTGCCCTTACTTTTAACAGATTTTCAAAAATCTACAATAGAGATCAATTGTTTTTGTTTTATTTTTGTCACAATCACTTAAACTTTTGGATAAATATTCCTACAAAATAATTAATAATACCTAAGACTCAAATATTTTTCTTGAGTCTAAATATTGCTTTACTAGCATTATCATTCTTTGTCGTCGGTCGACAAGTTCTTCCAAAACAATAGCTTATGTGTTGGCGCTATGTTGCTCTATGAATTGAACTAAATTAATCTTCCGCTTAGTTCCGCTTCCGCATTTTGCTTTTGATTTGAAACGAAGTTTTATAATTTCTGGTATTTTAAGTATTTGCCATTTTAGAAAGCAAAATAATATAAATAATCTTTCTGGCAATAATTTTTGTACCTACAAGCTATCACAACAAAACTCAAAATCAGAGTAAATCCACATGTGCGACATATTTTTGAGATTAACTCAGGGGCTTAATTTGAATTCTTCTTTCTGAAGCGTTATTTGGCACAATGACGAAATTGTTTGGTGCTATAAACTTCATATTTGCTTTTGAGTTGCTAACTCATACTGTCTCATCAAAATGGTCAAAATCATATAACTTACCTTTATTGCATTTCTTACTTTATTTACTTTATGATCTTCTTGTTCGCAACTCATGAAACTGTGTTCAGATTTGAAATAATAAAGCGTAATTTGTTATATGCAGATGATTTTGCTTTAGTAAATAAATGCATTTAGTAAATAAATGACACTGAGAAGAAGTGAACATAATAGTCAATTTTATTTTGTGCACTGCAACTGCATTGCACTGTTAACAACCCAATTGTATACATCAGATCTTTTTATTCGATTCAGTCATATTTTTTCCAAACTGTCAACTGCTTTATGGTCGTTGCATAAACATCAAAGTAGATAGGTTCTGGTATTCACCAATTTCTATCATGTGTCTCCGCGTTTGACAGAGAGATGGAAATACTGACAGTTTTTTAAGGTTCATTAATTGAGCTTCTACGCTTTTCCAACCAGCCTTCGGTTAGTTTTTCTGTATGCTGTATAACGGCATTGACAATGTTTTAATACAACGTTAAATGGTACCGTTTTTAAGCTAGTTTTCTGTAGGTATTTATTAATGATGTTGTGGTTCTTAAAGTCAGACTTATGGTTACGTTTAAACTTATGGATTTCTTGAAAATAGTTACTAAAATTTTCATTTGAATCAGCTATCTTAAAATCATTATAACGTGCAGGTCATCTGAATTGAAATCACACTGAAAACTTGATTGTGGAGTTTAAAACTTCAACAGATACGGTATGGTGCTATCATCATCTGGCTGTAATATTTTATGTTAACTCTTCAAACTGAATGTTTGTTTTGTTGATTTTGTAGAGAATTACTCTACTTTCCTTGTAAGTCTATTAAAACCTGATAAAGTTTCATTAGATAGATTTGTGATTTCATTAAAATCTAAAGAAAGACGAGTACTGTAACATAATTTATACGTCCCAAAATGTATCAATGACACTGGAAGAGTCGGAACAAGATGTAACATAAGGATAATTTCCGATTTTTTCTACACAAGACCTAGTTTGACTCATCTAAATGTGTTTTAAGCCATCGTAACAAGTTGGAGGGAACGAAAGCATCTTATTCATCTGCACTTGATTTCCTTCACATACTATCGTACTGCATACGCAAGAACTTGTAACGGCATTTTAGTTAAGTAATGTGGCATAGCCGCATTTTAGTCTAGTATTGTAAAAAATAAATAATTTATATCACATAGTTAAGGTAGCTTTGTGATATTTTCTGTTTTAAGTTTACAAAATTGCATACGTATTTACTAGTCTAAAAAGCCGTTAAGTATGTTTAACTGCATTTTTGTGTTGTATTCAAGCATAACGGCTTTATAGCGTTGGACAAATACAATATAAATTATAAATGAAACTTTGTTTAAAAACATTTAAGTGCTTTAACGGCACTATAGCGTACAAAAGTCAGTTAACGGCAATTAAGTAATGGAAAATTTTCAAAGAAAATTTCAGCCAAAGGTAACGTTAAAATACCTTAGCGGCTTTTTAGATAAGTATTGTTATTTAACTGCGTTTTAGCGTTGGAACCATACAAAATAAAATGACTTAACGGCATTTTTAGTTTTGGTATCTTAAAAACTAACATACCTAGAGAAACACGGGTTACACAGATCGATAGATATTTTTTTTCTGATTGTAGTGCCATTTAAAAGTCCAAATCGACCCGATGTTAGATAACGGCATTTAAGCTTGCGGACGGCAGAATTATTGTTTGTAGATTGCTAATGTAAATCTTTTTGTGAATTAATAAATTAATTTAAAAAAAAAAAAAAAAAATTCTTTACGATTTTCTACGTCTTATTTTTTGCGCACCCTGTTTTCTCACTTTATCCTCATATTATTTTCCATCCCAAGTTTGCCTGGAAGAGATCGCTTTTAGCAATAAGGCCGCCGACTTGTCGCACTAGTTTAAAATTTATATTTAATAATTTTTGTGTATCTTATTGTTTTGGTGTGTTAATAAAGTGTATCTATCTATCTAACTTCTTTGGTAGCGGTAGCTGTTGAATCTCCAGTTGTATGGCATCGTCGATTGGGGCACGTGAATAGTTTCAATATGAATAAAATGCATGGTGCTGTAGAAGGAAATCAGCTATCTTAGAAGGCAAATATCGAAACATAGACAAGTCAAATTGTATTGTATGCTGTGAAGGAAAGCAGAGCCGCTTACCTTTTGCGCGTGAAGGAAACAGAAGTTATGAGCTTTTAGATGTAATACACAGTGACATCTGTGGGCCAATGGAGAATAAATCGCTCGGAGGATTAAGGTATTATTTTTATTATTTTCGTTGACGTATGACCGTATGACATAAATTTATTTTTAAGAAGTAAAGATGAGGCTTTGCAGAGTTTTGTAGATTATAAAGCAAAAGTTGAGAATTTATTGTCAAAAAGGATAAAACCCTTGAGCAGTGACAATGGTTCTGAATTCTTTAACAGGAATTTTGAAAGTTTTCCAAGAAAATGTGGTATTCGTCATGAGAAAACAAATCCATATTCACCCGAACAAAATGGACTTTCTGAAAGAATGAATAAAACACTGATAGAAAAGGCCAGACGTCTCATGTTTGATGCTAAGCTTGGTTAGGAGTTTTGGGGAGAAGCCATTAATACTGTTATTTACTTACAGAACAGAATTGTAAAAGCAGGACTGAAAGACCGCATCCCATATGAGTTAAGGACGGGTTCTATATGCCAAATCTCAGTAATTTAAGAATGTTTGGTAGTGTTGTTGTGAAACACATCCTTAAAAAAGAAAGAAAAAAGGCATTAATGGGATAAAAAATCTGAACAATGTAGAATAGTTGGGTATCTGAGGATGTAAAAGGATACAGAATATATAATTTTGCAACACAACAAGTAGAGATGTGATATTTATAACAAAAAATAAACTGTCAGAAGAGAATGGGATTGAAATAAATTAAGAATCTAAAGAATCATCATCTTCAGTGGGAGATTTGTCTGATACCAGTAGTAATTTGTTTCAGTTGAAAATGCTGCTGATATGGATGACACCTATACACCACCATTTGAGGATAAGGAGACCTTAAGGTCTGGAGAGGACACGATGGTGAGAACATTGCTTATACGGCACAGAGCACCACCTGACAGATATGGATATATGGTTACAGAAGAATGTTATGAACCAGTCAGTGATGAATTTACATTGGAAGAAGTACTAGAAGAACCAGAAAAAGAGCACTGGGAACAGGCTATCAAAGAAAAGTTTAAAGTTTTGAAGACAACAAAGTATGGGATATTGTTGACGTTCCTGTAAGCGGAAGTATTGCAAATGGGTTTAAAAGAAGAAGTGTGATTCTGAGAACAATGAGCGTTATCGAGCCAGACTTGTAGCTAAAGGTTGTTCTTAAAGCTACGGTGTGGACTACATTGAAACTTATTCTCCCGTTGTTCGACATACAACACTAAGAATATTATTTGCGTTATCAGTGCAGATTAATCTAAAAGTGAATCGTCTTGATATGAAAACAGCCTTTCTGAATGGAGATCTGTCTGAGACTATATTATACATACAGATACCTGAAGGTTATGTATGTAAAGATGAGAAAAAAGTTCTTAAACAAAATAAGGCATAAGACATCATCATCATCATCAGCCGCAAGACGTCCACTGAACGCCTCCCTCATAGATTTCCACACCGAACGGATCTCGCACAACCTGCAACCAGCGGTTTCCAGCGACTTTTGTGAGGTCATCCGTCCATCTAGTGGGAGGCCGTCCAACACTGCGTCTTCCGGTTCGTGATCACCACTCGAGAACCTTTCTTCCCCATTGGTTGTCAGTTCTTCGAGCGATGTGGCCTTCAGCTTGCTTACTCTTTGAGCTATGTTGGCCACTTTCGTTCTTTTGCGAATATCTTCATCACGGATTCTGTCACGCAAAGAGACTCCGAGCTCTCTCCATAGCTCGCTGTGTGACTTTAAGCTTTGTTATGAGCCCCACAGTTAAGGACCACGTCTCAGTTACGAGATCGAGATTGCTATAACGAAGTGATAACACTTCGTTACAAAGTGATAAAGCAACAAACATTCCAATATCAACATATATAATATTCATAGGATTACAGCCCACGTAACGCCCCGCGGTTTCACCCGTATAGTTCCCATTCCCGTTATTTTCCCGGGATAAGAAGTAGCCTAGCCTATGTATAGTAATATGTACTTGGCAAAATAAATAATCAGCCACTAAGCTCCTGTTATAAGCAAAGCCAACAAAAAAGTTACATCTATATAAAAAACGATAAGTACCTCCAAAATTTATCAACCCACTTTAAACCTCACACGCTGGTTATAGATTTCGAAGAGAACAAACCGTTTTTAGGGATGGTTATGAATAAAAAACAAATATCTATTATGAACACTTTTCCAACACTTTTTCTTATTCACTAGTTCCTCAACAACCTCAGACAATAAATCATAAAGTTCCGTTTTAGACGAAAAATTCATTAATGACGTAAATTTCGATTCATGACTGCTGTTATTTCTTTAAGTTAAATTATTCATTAATTTGGCCACTGTCTTCTACAGATACACTTTCACTGTAGTACTCATCAATATCATCCTGTAAATTAACTGTATTTTTCAGATTACTATTACCTTTCTCATCATAAGTTAAGTACTGCAGCGTTAATATGTCGCTAGGTTTTAAATTGAGTGATTTCTTTTCCTCAAAACTATTTGATTGTCCTCTGAAATTAGTATCGAGTTGTGTGACGCCAATTTCTCGATTGGAAACAGTCTTGTCTTCTTGACTTGCTAAATAATCTTGCTTTACTGCCTTTGATTCTATACTATCGTCGCTCATGCTAGATGTCTCTTCATAATCAATTTCTTTGTTTGATTTTTGCGTATTCTCTCGTATTGGTGTATCTAATTCCTTACTTGGAAATTCATTCATGTTGCTCAATAGGTTAAATTTATTGGTTTCTTTGCTGTTGTTTACGTTTGACACGAATTCTCTTTGAATATTTTTCTCATCCAACAGAGGCCAATTACTTCTTAGAGGGAATCTTTTAAAATAAGTTTGTGGCAAGAGTGGAGCATACGGAATGTTTGGATTCCGAGGAGTCGTTTTGTGTGCGCTTATAATTTGTGTAGATACATTCTGAAAAACAGCAAATATTTAAAATCTATTTAAACAAAGGCATGTGGCATCCTCTTAGCCACAACTGCTGAAGAAAGTAGGTGTGCTCTTCAAAAATATATTTTACGGGAAGGTTAATTTAAGGTTTGTAGAGGCAAGTGAGTCATCTTCTCGGCAGTACATGGTGCTATAACATGTTCATTTACATACTAACACACCTACTAAGGATAAACACTAGACTATTGAAGCTGTCCAGCCTGTCCTTAAGGACTAGCAGACCAGACTACATGGTTTGCTTACCTTCCGGCTTGTGCAGGTGCTTACCGGGAACAGGTGCTTTGGTAAGCACTTGTATCACATAGCCGGGAGGGAACCGAATAAAATGTGTTGCACATCGATATAAACCACAAGATGTGCCCTCCCATACATTCAGGCGCAGGGAATTATTTCTTCGTTGGGAAGAGTGAGCTCACTCTTTCCGTTCTAGTCGGTTGCTGGAAGCGGTGAACGCCCAACGTTTTTATCTATCACTATTCGTTGTCAACAACAAGAATAAGTATAACCACAGCATACCTTGCCGCTAGTGATTCTAGGAATCAAATAGATTGGTTGTTTGTAAATCACTTACGCTACACACACATACGCAGCTCAGGGCACATCCAGTGAATTATATCGATGGTGTTGCACCATGTAAGTGCAGAAAAGACACGGTGCAACACACGTTTCTGAACTATCCAGCATGGGCAGATGAGCGACAAGTCTTTGCTTCAGCTGTCGGAGCGATCTTTCCTCTTCAACAATTATCAATTTAATGCTGGGATGCTAGATATCATTTAAGGTGAAGCGGTTGCCTTCTTCTGCAAACAAGTTCCAGGAAGAAAGAGTTGATCGCGATCGGAAGATTTCGCCTGATCTTCCAATCCGAAATTCTTCAACCATCCTTTCCTTGAAATTTGTAGTGAAAAGGCGTTTCCGTAGCTCCGATACTTGAGTGTACGGATAGTACACATCAGTAATTTTAGTAGGTACGCTGCTGTTGTGACGGAGTGTCTCATATATCCACCATACTTCCCCCAGATCCGGAGTAATTAATTTATAAGTATCCCTGGAAAAAGACACATTTGAGTCTACTGACCTGGTTCATGATATCCTTGATCCAAAGAGCATAGTGCCCAATTTTGGTAAAGACAGTAGGAAATCCGGGTTCACCACAATTAGAGGAACCGAAGCTGATTACGCCAGTGAGGACGCCATTCACCACGCCAGGGCCGCCCAAGTCGTGCTATACAACAAAAGATTTGAACCTGGTTATGATCTTGAATCTTACCGCGAGCTCATTCCTATTTTAAGGTTAAGGTTAGATAATGTTTACACTGACATTTTATTTTTATTTGTTTTATTTATTTATTAACTACTTGTCGCACTTACAGACATGCCAACAAGTGCGACAAGCCATAACTTACAATCATTAACACAAAATATACAAACAAGACTCTAAATTTAAAAATATGAAATAATAATAATAAAACTAATAATAATTATTATTTTAAACTTATATTTAAACAACAAAAAACAATTCTGTCAAATTATATAAATAATCATACTAACATACCTACTACAGTCAAATTATAGAAATGATCATACTAACATCATACTACAGTCAAATTGGAGAAACAAATTGGAAAAAAATTACCATATCAATATAAAAACAAAGAATTAAATGTCAAACTGTAAAATATATAATAATCACAATGTCAATAAAACAAAAATTAAACGTCAAATCGGAAAAACAATAATAATCAAAATACCAGTAAGTAACAATAAATTATTACATGTCAAATAAGATAAACAATATCAATAAGTAACAAAGAAATAAATGTCAAACAAATTTAAACAAGTTAAGATTTAAAATTAATAAATAAAATACAATAAAGAAAGTCAGACCAAATGTCTACTTAAAAATGCAACACAGGCATTAATAAACAAATACAACTTAATCATAAATATATCAATGTCAGGGTGTTGAGCAAGCAAGGCGTTAAGCAGACAGACGGCCTGGGTCGTGGGAGCGAACCGAGCCGTGTCCGAGCGCGCCGGCACTAAGGTTATCCATTTTATTGTGGAGCAACAAGTAGTAGTGCACCATTATAGCACACTTAAGCCTGAGCTCCAACGTGTTCAAGTTTATCATCCCTGTCACAAACAAAGATGGATACAGGTATGGATAGAATCCATACAACCTGCTGTACAAATATCTAGCGAACCGCTTTTGCACCTTCTCTACCATGAGTTTGTACTTGAGTTCATGGGGGTCCCAGATAATGGAGTTATATTCCTACAATGGTACTCCTGTCCCTAAACCGGCCAGCCTGTCTCATGACAAAGCCCAAGAATTTGTGAGCGCGGCCACACATTTCGCTAATATGACCGTTAAAAGTTAGCCCTGTATCCAGAGTTAGACCAAGATCACGTACACGTTCCGTCCTTTCAAGAGTGACACCATTGACGCTGTAGGGATATATTAAAGGTGCCCGAGTACGAGTAAAGATTATGGTTTTACACTTTGTGTCATTAAGTCCCATAATATTACGTTCACTCCACAACACAACCCTATTGATGTCCCTCTGAAACGCCTCGCAGTCAGCATCCGTCCCTATGGCCATGAAAAGCTTTAGGTCGTCAGCAAATATGAGACACCCAGCCGACCTCACGACACTCGGCAAGTCATTAACCATGATGGAAAATTGGGTCGGACCCAGTGTGCTCCCCTGACTCACGCCAGAGTTGGTCTCATAAATTACTGAGCGGTATTGGCACAGCTGAACATATTGCATTCGATTGGAAAAGTAGCTGCAAAAGAGCCTCAGTAAATTTGGGGTAAACCCCACCGCCGCAAATTTTTCGAGTAATACATCATTATGGACGCGATCGAACGCTTTTTTAAAGTCGAAATATGCAGTATCAACTTGCTTTTTATTGTCCATTTCGCGTACAGTGTATTCGATAAAATTGATGTGATTTGTGGCGGTGGATCTCCCTGCCCTAAATCCATGCTGTGCATCGCTCAGCTGAGCACTGACCTGTCTGGTGATATCACGGTTCAAGATTGTTTCGAACACTTTGCCGAGTGCCGACAGTACAGCTATAGGTCTATAGTTTTCGACCTTAACTCTCGAGCCTTCTTTGGGTATGGGAGTAACTCTGGATACCTTCCACCGTGAGGGGTATAATGCGGTGTGTAGAGATAAATTGAATATAAATAATAATGGTGATTCTAATACTTTTAAAATTGGTAATTGCAGAGGTTTTGTAGCAACTTAGCGCTATCCCCGTATTTCCTGTAGAGTATGAACACTTCATTTGCATAGAAATATTGTCACAGAAAGGAATATCTTAATTGTGATATAAATATTTCATTATTTTGGTATTCGAGACAGTGGTCTTAGAAGGTTCATAACAATCGAGGGTTTCCATCAGAAAACACAAGCAAGCCATCACAACAATATATGGTTTTATGTAATTATTACCACAATTATGTAAATAATAAGGAGCACTGAATCACATAATTCCCAGTTTTGTTAAAACCAATTTAAACAAGAAGAAAACCAAAGTTAGGAAGAAACCATGCAATTTGCTTGTTTACTTTTTTTTGATTTGTCAATTTGACATTGATCTTTGACCAATTTGGATTTGGTGAAAATTGCATGCCACCTTTTTCCTCGTTTACATTACCAAAAAAAGCTTTGATAGTTTCTTTGTCGCCGTATTTATATATAATATCGTTATTTAAATATGTAAAAGTAGTAAATAAACGACATTGTGAAAGAAATTGATATATATTATATCCATTTTCAATTTCAATCTAACGCGGATCACTAAAACGAAACGCAGGTACCGTTTCGTTATTGCAATATTTTACAAGTCAGCTTTGTTGGTTAATGGTAGGTTTAATTTAAACAAATGCAAATTATTTTATTTTGGAATGTTAGAAAGTTATATAACTTCGCACACGAGTACAACAAAAAATCACCAATTTTTTAATATATAACTCGTATGTCTACACGACAACTATTTTAGCGGGTCAAAAATGGGCATTGTCCTTTGAGCTTTGAACTTAAGCATTTTTTCAACTATTATAGATTTACACTTGATGGCCATCTCGCCTTATCTTAAGCGACGATGTAGTCTGCGATGGTGCTTCAAGATGTTAAGATTGAAACCATTGGGAAAAACTTGTAAAGCCGCACTTATTATACCTTATCGAAGTCTGGGGAAATGCAGTCAAAACTATAAAAGCTGAACTTCAAATCTTGCAAAATAAAATCATCCAAACTATCTTTAATTACCATTACCTAACATCAACTGGCAAAATTTACAAAGAAACAAAATTAATGAACATAACACAACTATTATTCATCTATAATATTTGCATTTTTACGAAAATCTATTAGTACGTAGTCGAGAGAGTACATAATTAACACGGTTAGGGTCTACGTTCGTATCTGAGCTCTCGAAGTTAAAGAGGTTAACTTGTAACGTCTGGTGAAAAGCCAAAGTAATGGGTGAATTAGTGGGATTTTCAATTTCTACAATTTCCGTTTGATCCGTGACTGTAGTTACGCATTCGTGAATTAGGCAATTACACAGTACTTGTTCACAGATGTATCTATACGTCTCCATCTGGGTTGCACAATGGTTAGTCGACTTGAATTGGCGGGAATAGTTTCTTGAGAATTGGATTTCCTTCTTGTGTAGCGGGCTAATGGTATAACAGCTTGATACGTAATTATAATATTACGTCTCAAATCGATCTGAACTCCGTCTAATAAATCTAATCCTAACAATCCGTCAAAGTGACTGTGAAATTTATAGATCAAGAGTTTGATATCTTTTTGATCGTTGAACTCGCTGAAGTTAGGCACTGTAATTGAATAGTCGTGACTGCTTGTCATACGAGAGTTGGTGACCTCAAAAGGGTCCAAATTCAGAGGCACGTGTGAATAGAATTTTTCCACACATTCCGGGCTGATAAAAGATAGATTTGCGCCCGTGTCAATTAACAGCTTAAGTGGGGGATCCGAAATCTGAATAAGAAATAAGAAAGAAAGAAATAATTTATTTGCACACAGAAAGTTAACATCATACACAAAACATCACAAGATATTAGAAAAGGATGACAATTAATTATTATAACAGTGTTTGTGTACAGAAAGACATATAGCGGGCCTCAAACTAAGCACAGAGCTTGTATCTTGAGGCCCTGGTGCGAAGTAGCACAAATCTTCCTGGGCTTGAAGACTGAGTTGCAAGGAAAAAAACATTAATTTCAGTTGGAAAAAAAGCATTCTCAGTTGTAACATGAAGTAAAAAATATAGGTGCATGACAATACTAGGTACCTCATCTCTGTACCTTGGTTTGTGAAAGTATAAAATGTTAGCTTAAAATACCGTGGAGAATACTCTCAGATTCTTCATATGACAGCGTAAGTAGAAGGTCTCTAATGCTTCTTTTGAATGAGAACAGCGGGAGGTTGTGTTGATCTTTGTTCAGTTTTCTACTAATATTATTATAAATGAGTGGGAGGGAGAACGAAGGGGAACGCTTCGCGATTTGTGATCCAACTCGTGGTACAGGGATTCGACATGGGAAGGCGCGTTTGTCCTTGAGCTGCTCGTAGTCAGCGTGTGACTTTAGGGTAGCGTGATTTTTTATAGCAGCGTTGTACAGAAAGAGTTGTCGAACACGTAATACTTTGAACTCTTTATACAGCGAGTTGGTGGGATATCGAAAAGGCTTGCGGAGAATGACCTTGATTAGTGCTCTTTGCGCTCTCTCTAACGACATGAATATATCGTAACTCTCTTTTTGACTGCAAGTTTAGCTCTATTCAGGTTCGGGGTTGGATCGTCCCTTCAGAAAATTTAAGTGTTGTTGTTCGTGGCTAGTCAAAGGTCCTGGAGCGTCTATAACGTTCGAGTCAACGTGCTGACCTTCAATTGAATTATAACCATTATTATAGTAGTCAAGCTCAGTCTGATTATAACCGTAAGAGTCTCCGTGATTGTTAGCTGAAAATACATAAGATTCCTCACAATAGTCAGGGTAGTATGTCTTGTCATAGTCAGCGATCTCATTAAAGTTCACCTCCCGAGTTTTAAAATAATTTGACAGCTGTGGTTTGCCAAATTTACGCCAATCATGTCCTGACATTATCGGTGGAAGCGCCTTGGGGACAAAAAAATGGCTTACACCGCTCATAGGTTTTGAACCTGTATTCTGAGGAACATTGCGCAGAGGAAATCTAAACGCGTTTTGCGGGCTATAGTTAGGCGGCTGCGCACCAAACATTTGTTGGGTGCGAGTAGGCATTCGCGGTTGTTTAAATTCCGGGGATCGGAAACCTGGTTGATTAAACGGGGGTGGACGGTAAGCAGGCTGATACTGCTGCTGCGTTGCAGTTGGTCTCGGACAAACTCCAGAGCCTTCTCAATAGCAACCGGTCTCATACAGCGTTGCGAGAGCCCATTGGTTCTTTCAGGCCTCTCACAAATTACTGTAACGTCAGTTTGCGGTATAAATCACGCTTGGCTTCTATAGTTGTATGAACCGGTTCATGCAGACACATATTATGTCATAATTGTGCTAAAGAGGTTCTGGCATTTGTCATAAAAATCAATAGGGGTGCTACTTCCTTGGCTGAGCAAAATAATATCGTTTTATAGAGCGGTCTCGTCTCTTTGGTCCGAAAAGTTATTTATGAGAGAGCTACGAATGTCTCTCCAACAATCGGGAATTCCGTTGCAATTTATAGTCCTAGCAGCATTACCCGTAATTTTATTAAGGATACCATTTATCACGCATAAGTTTACAAGGTTTCACAAAAGCTTCAACAATTTGGTCGCAAATTCGTACGAAACGAGTAAGCACATTTGGATTTCCATCCAATTCCGGCACTGGGTGTAAGGCCTTGTATATGGTTTCGGGATCCATTTTTAATATTTCTAGACGGCTATAACTATCACTAAACAAACTACGTAGCCCTAGCTCTGATTCTAGAGTATTTAGGCTTCTATTTAAATCTACGTCTCTATTCCTACGAATCTGTCTGGAAGAGACAGATTTAGCGTTTGTCCTTGGATGAAAAATTTTAGATGTAAGGATTCACCAGGGAAGCAACACAAAGACAAAAAAAAACAATGAACTTACATAAACATCTCGTCGGTCCACTGAAGTTCGAGTGAGTCTCGCGGTCGCGACGCTACCGATGTTCGATACTCAGACAAGGCACTAGATAGTGATAGTGCGAGCAGCGACCATGCGGATCGCACAGGATTCCAGTTTTGGAGATCCTGGAGTCAACCCGCGCGTGCTTCTAAGTATCCTACCGACTGCGTTAATGATATCTTGAAGGTTTTCGACAGGGTTTGGCATGATGGCCTTATAAGCAAGCTTTCGGGCATTGGTTTGTCACCTGGGTTTATTGCGTGGATATCGGACTTCTTGAGGGATCGATCCATACGAGTCGTCATTGATGGCTGCTCGTCGGATCAAATCGCTATCAATGCCGGAGTTCCTCAAGGGTCGGTACTCTCTGCGACACTCTTCCTGCTACATATCAATGATCTGTTGAAGCCCGGTATCTTTGGGTACGCAGATGATAGCACCGTCGTAGAGAGCAGTTATATATCCAGCGCAAGAGCCAGTGGACAACAAACTCAGCTACTGAGAGAAAGTATGATCGAGCGTTTGAACTTGGCCCTTGAGGCAGTCTCTACATGGGGCGATGCCAATTTGGCCAAGTTTAACGAAGGAAAAACACAGGCGTGTTTATTCTCCGCCAAAAGGAGTCCATTCGCACTGGCTCCTACTTTTCGAGGCGTATCCGTGCCGGTTCCTGACCATCTCGAGCTTTTGGGTGTTTCGTTGTCATCGACGCTCAACTTTGGCACGTATATTGAGTCTAAGGCTAAATTAGCCGCCAAAAAACTGGGTGTCCTCTCAAAAGTGCGAAGATACTTCAATTCTGAGTATAGATATAGATCGATAAAGATATAGATCGGCTAAGTATCAGCTGGAGACTCTGGAATCGATTGAAAGACGTGCCAAAAGGCTCATAGGCAATTATACTCTTGTGCGTAAAAGACTTCAAAGTCTTGATCATCGCCGCAAGATTGCTAGCTTATCCGTTTTTTATCGGATACACTTTGGAGAGTGTGCAACTATCTGCATGATCTAATACCACCTTGCCCTTTCTTCTATCGGAATTCTC
Organism: Ectropis crepuscularia; assembly: GCA_963693475.1. Classification (NCBI taxonomy): domain Eukaryota; kingdom Metazoa; phylum Arthropoda; class Insecta; order Lepidoptera; family Geometridae; genus Ectropis; species Ectropis crepuscularia. Next base: position 59,076 of record CAVNZS010000054.1, read on the forward strand.
GTATTATGGTTTGTTGTTTCATGGTTGATGTTCCAAAAACACGACCAAAGAGGTTTGACTCCACGTTTGTGATGAGAACGTCTAGGTTGTGGAATGCGTTGCCTGAGTGGGTTTTTCCCGATGGTTACGATCTTGGTGTCTTCAAATCGAGAGTGAATCGGTTTCTTCTATGCAAGCACGTTCCATCGTAGATCGCATCGTCGCTTAACATCAGGCGAGATGGTGGTCAAGTGCGAACCTATTAAAGTTAAAAAAAAAAAAATATGGAGGTCGCAACCGAAAGACTTAAAAAAAACTACAAAAAACAAAAATTAAAAAGATTACAAATTCATTATTGAATAATTATAACTCGGTGTGCTAGCGGACGAAGTGAGTACCGGAGTGTGGCTTCGTGGCGGCGTGGCGAGGCGACACGGGGCCCTTTCTGCTGCATCGGTATTTCTTGGTCACGTACGCCAGTTGCTAAGTCCACGGGGCAGGGAAAAGCGCTAAATCGGCATTTTAGTCTCGTTGGAAAGTTTCCGTAAATATAGCATGAGCAAGCAAAACCCATACTAGTGGTGTGCGTAACAGGTTCGAAAATAGAACGATGCAATTTTTTGTAACGTTGACGACGGCCACAACACGAATACCTCCATCGAAAATCAGTCCGGAGGCTGATTCGACGCCCAAAACATTGACCAAGATATTGAACGTCATGTAAATAGAATAGCAATACCAAAAATAGCAAGTGGTATGTGCCAAGCTTAAATCACGTCAAGTTATTATCATTTTAAAAAGCTTCAAACTATCTAGAGATCGATACTTACGTTACAAGCCCCTGCTCCCTTCTTGAATACCCCGGCGCAAAAATTTGCATGTGTTACGAATGGAGGGTATGGGCTGAAACAAAATTTTATTTAGTACCAAAGTTTAAGTACCTACTTTATCGGAAACATGTCAAATAGTTTAATGAGTTGAATGTAAGTATACATAGGTACAACAGTATACAAAATTAATATTTTTATTTTTTATACCAAGCAAATAGAAAGAACAACCAAAATTAATTGACAGCGCTATTGCATAATTTTTTTTTATACGTATTTTTTTTTAACAGGCAGAGCCTTTATTAACAAAACTAAAATACAATGAGAACCACACTACGCTACATACCTATCTAACTACTTACACTAAGCACACCTAAATTATCCAGATACAGGTAATCAAGATGTTCAAGCCCACTACCAATCGGAAGCGTACCCAGCATGGTAGCGGCATTACCATATACGTTGGGCAAAATAAACCCCAGCATTTTGGTCACGCGTCGCGTCGACCAAGGGCTCGGAAAGGCTTTTGAAGATGAGGTGAGCTCCCGGTCCCCACGGGCCCAATGTCGCAACCCCAAAGGACTCACATAATATGTAACCTCTTGCGAGGGTTCCATATTTGCGCCGTTTGAGTCGCTCAGCTGAATTAGCCGCTGCACCAGCCCTACTATGTGTCTTTGAAAGCTGCCTACGCTGTTCGTCAAATAAAAAAAATACCGGACGTCGCAACAGCTAGGCTTGTTTATTTTGGCTATTTTCATAGAATTATGTCCTACGGGATTTCTTTATGGGGTTCAGCTGCGGACAGAAACTCAGTTTTCATTTTGCAAAAAAGAGCAATCCGAGGTCTATATAATTTTTCAACTGGAGATTCAGTACGGGAGATTTTTAAAACTATAAATATATTAACAGTCCCTTCATTGTATATTTATGAATGTATAATGTATGTAAGAAAGTCGAAGTCGACTGAAGAAACTAACTGATCTGAATCCAAAAGCGCACCATAAACACAAAATTGTAATTCCTAAGTGAAGACTTCTGAAAACAAATAACTCTTTCAATGTAATGGTATTCGCTTCTATCATGCAATCGCTGCACAACTCAAGGGTCTCAATGAAACAAAATTTAATAAAGTGGCCAAGTGCGAGTTGGACTCACGCAGAATAGTCTTTAGACATAGTGATGAGACGCATAATAGTCCTTAGGCATTTTTTATTTATTTGTTGTGCTACTAAATATAGACCCGGATATAGATAGGATACAGATCCGACTCCACCTAATCTTGTCGCTACTACCCCTAGAGTGTATTTAAATAAAGTGGCCAAGTGCGAGTTGGCCTCGCCCATGAAGGATTCCGTTGCAGCAACTAACATAATATACATAGTACACATAGTTCTTGTAGTTCGTTGTAACTTTGAATCGAATTTATTTATTATATATAATTATTATTGAAACTTCAAATCGAAGTTTCAATTATAGTGTATTTATGACGTACTCAAAAAAAACTACTCATCAGATCGAGTTCAAACCAATTTTCGTCGGTAGTTTACATGGTAATTAATGTACATCATATATATTTTTTAGATTTTCCATTTTCTTACTTTAGAAGTTAGAGGGGGGGGACACACATTTTGCCACTTGGGAAGTGTCTCTCGCGCAAATTATTCAGTGTAGACGAAAATGATTTTAAAAACCTCAACATCAATTTTAAAGATCTGTCGATAGACACCCCAAACGTGTAGAATTGATGAAAAAAAAATTTGAGTTTCAGTTCTCAGTATGGGGTACAACCCTGATTTTTCTTTTTTGTTCTTTTTTTTGTTCAAATCTTAATGCGGTTAACAGAATACATCTACTTACCAAGGTTCAACCAGTGTAGTTCTCATAGTTTCGGCAAAAAGTGGCTGTGACATACGGACGGACAGACAGACAGACAGACAAAAAAAACAAGACAAAAATAAGACAAATTGAACAAAAAAAAATAATAAAAAGAAAAATTAGGGTTGCCCCCCATACTGAGAACGGAAATTCAAAAAATGTTTTTTCATCATACCTACACGTGTCTATCGATAGGTCTTCAAAAATGATGTTGAGGTTTCTAAAATAATTTTCGTCTACACTGAATAATTTACGCGAGACACTTCCAAAGTGGTAAAATGTGTGCCCCCCCCCCCCCCTCTAACTTCTAAAGTAAGCGAATGAAAAATCTAAAAAAAATATGTGATGTACATTACCATGTAAACTACCAACGAAAATTGATTTGAACTCGATCTGATGAGTAGTTTTTTTAGTACGTCATAAATACACTATTATTGAAACTTCGATCAAAGTTACATCGAACTACAAGAACTATGTGTACTATGTATATTATGTTACTTGCTGCAACGGAAACTTCATGGGTGAGTCCAGCTCGCACTTGGCCACTTTATTCATTTTGACATTGTTATTTTATCTTATTATGTACACAGATTCTTTGCCTTTTTGTTAAAGACGTTTCCAAGTATTCTTATGAAGTTATGGCTCGAATAAATGAATTTAATTGAAGATGTGATGGGGCCAGAGTATCGAACCTAGTTGCGTCCCACACTAGGGGCTGACCCAACTTCCAAGGCACAACAGTCATGCCGTCAGGTCTTTTGCCATCGTCACGCGCAAGGGCACTCGGTTCGAGTATGGCTGGGACATTAGCGGTGGAAAAAGCCTGGCGTATGATGTTCAGGCTGGCGTGGCGGCCAAAATGACCCACGCTTTTTGAGCAAGAGAGACCGTAGTGACCAAGTTGGTCGACGGCATTATCACAATGGCAGCAATAAGCTTCATAGCAACTCGCACCCAAGCGCAAGCTAACAGCTAGACGAAATGACGAAATGCAGTTGAATGTAATAGGCTACCGGTATTGAAAGATGGCAAGGCTTGTAACCAAAGGCCCGATTCCCACACAGACACAGCAGAGATACGAGCACGATCTGCGGTACTAGGACACGTATCAAGAAGAGAGTTTCGTGCTTAATCGCAGATCGGTCGATCCCATTGTCTATGAGATGACAGACATCTGGGGAAATCGTTGTTTGGACAAGTCAGCCTCCAAACATTCTAAGTCTCGCACAAATTAGCAAATTACATCCGAATATTCCATATAGCCTAATGAGGGTGCGAGAATTTTGTCTATTAGATTTTGAGTACTATGAACTGAGGACAAGAACGCCGGTAAAGCTACACCTCAAAATTTGGCGGACCCGTAGGCCTCCCAACCGTATGAGTAGTGAGGCTTGTGAACAGGCCTTCCCACTCAGGTCCACATTCAACACCGATATTAGAGATTCCTTTACGACATTGTCTAAGCTCCCAAGGAGCTTACCATGTTTCCACAGTGGACTACATCGTAAAGCGTATATAAATTTCGGATCAAAGAAACATTGCAGAATAATTGTAAACTCCATATGGGCGTTTACTTTGAGAAGCCTATTGGAGGCTTTCGTGAAATTTTGAATTTTTTCCTCGACAAAAGGTGGTAACGACTCATCTTAAATCGGTGAACCCAGGAGGCGCAGGGAACAATTTGTCAACTGATTTACATCACAACAAAAGTTCGCATTTTGAAACCAGTCCAAACTAAACGTACCAAACGTTTAGTTTGGACTGGAGACGTTGAATGATAGGGTTAATGGTCAAGGCGAAGGTAGCAGGGCCGAAGGGATCACCCTGTTGACAGCTGACGGAGGATAGCATATGATTGTTTTGCTAAGTAAATTTTGTGGGCTCGCCATAACATTGCCAAAGAAAATTGTACGGGTCAGAAATTTTATCCTTCACTTGGGTCAACAAGGCTCCTCAATCAACCGAATTAAAGGCGTTTTTGACGTCCACCTTTAACAACACCTCTCCCCAGCTTTGGTAAAGGAAGGTCGGGACAGAATGAACGGCAGCCTCACATCCACCCCGCGAACCAAATCCGAGTTGTATTGATTAGAAAAAGAGGCTCAAAAAAAGAGCAACCTTTTTCCTACAACCCACCTTGGCAGCAAGGCGACGAAATGTAGTGCCGACAGCAATTGATCTGATCCCACCATCTTTTTTGGAAAGTGCACACAAATTGGCGCCACACAAAACTTCGACAATATCACTACTGACTCGACCAGATAACATGAGGTTAACTAAAGAAGTTAGATCTCTCAAGAGGGACTCTGCTACCTCACCAGAACGAAAAGATAGAAGATCTTTTTGATGTTGAGGAGTCAAGCTATTTAGGTCTCCGGCTGAGCCACTCAATATGTAATCGCAGCCGAAACCTCCTGCAATGTGGCCTCAATAGTGACGTCATCTGACTCTGGTGGAACAGGGAGGTGGAGATTAGCTGTCGCGGGTTGATGTTTGTCACGAAGTGACTGAATAGTGTGTGGTGTGTTTGGCGCAATTGTGTCACTGGAAAACAAAATACGTTCAGCGCTTTTGATGTCGCCGTCACTAATTTTGTTCTCTACTATCTTAATTATAACCCAATCATCACCACTTTTAGAATTTTGGTTGTTCCGCTGCTTAAGCGGAATAAAACTACTCAAATCTTAAAGGTGTTCTACGGATGCAGTGTACTTTACGCAGTTCTCCTTTACCCTAGTGATAAGGGACTTTTTGTTCAACGGTTCTAAAGGTACATAAAGCACACTGTATGGGAAATTCACTAAATGTTCCCAGGCATCTTTAGAATTTTGCTAAAGAACACTTTTGATAACAAATGATAAACTTTGAGCCACCAAAACACGAGCACCACGCGGGATGCGTTTAAGGATCAGAAATGAATTTTTGAGTGAGCTAAACACTTCCCAAAAAGGTTGGGAAGGCGTAGCAGCGCTCACGGAACTGCCACTTGGGGTCGGCTGACTCGTAATCGGAGCATAGCATTGCATAAAATACATACAAAAACATAGAACGGAATTAAAAACCTCCTCCTTTATTGAAGTCAGAATAGTTTTCATTGCACAAAAACAAATATTTTTTTATTTAATAATTATTCACCAACCAACTTGGTGACTAATATATTTATTACAATCTAGCCTAATTAGGAAAGTCTAGGGTAATGAGTAAATTTTTATGACTTAGTTTGCTAAATAATATTAAGTGTAAGATTGTTTTCATAAGCACTTTTCTTATTGTCGCTATTAAGGCGAAGTCAGTAGCACTGCACTTTGAACACAGGTATTAATTTACTTTGCACAAAGTCAACAAAGTTGGTTTTGTCCGTTTAAGCCAGTGTAAGTGGTAACTCAGTATTGTCAAGGAGCTGGATTGCCTCGACATTAACTTGGTAATGAAGTAGCATTTTGGTTTGTGTGTTAGCCCTTCATGCCACACACTAGAAGCCTGTGACACTAACAGTTAAAATTACAGGAGAATGATCTGAACTCAAATCGAAGCAATGTTCCGTATTGATGTAGTTTCTTGATATATTGTATATGAAAAAAATCTATTAAATCAGGTTTTTTCTTTGGGTCAGTAGGCCAGTAAGATAGATGGCCACTGGAAATTGTGTCACCATTAACTAGCTGTATTGCAGACAAAAGTTATTTTCCTTTAGTGTTCGTAACTCGAGAGCCTCAATATAGATTTTTAGCATTGAAATCTCCTCCAATGATATTATTATGTTATTAGGTTATTAAAATGGTTTAAGTAATTTATATGTTGCTCCTTTTTTAAGGCATGCTTTGGTGAACAGTAGATTGACGCTATTGTGAGGGTGTATAGCTTGGGTTTCACACAGATTTGCGGATTGTATTTCTTTTTCTTCATGCCTGTATTCTTCATAAAGAAATAAACTTTCCTTGATAATGACTGCACTTCCACCTTTTGCAGTATTATCAGGATGCAGCGCATGGTAAACTTTTTTCTCTGAATATAAAAAATAATAATAAAATAATTTATTTTACCAAAACATTACAGATTACAATTATTAAAGCTATAAGTTCATTTTACAAGTAGTCTTATCCTATGGTAGGTAACTCAGCAATTTGTCTAGTGGGACCCAAACTAGGCTGCGCCTGTATTTTGGGCTCCCGGTAACATAACTATTAAAATTGCACTATACTCAGGAATGCAGAGTTAGCGCTCACAGTTTAGCGTTGTTAACAATTACGTTTTAGCTTAATTTAGGTGTAAGTGTATATTAAAAAAGTAATAATCATAAAAAAATCTAATTCATTTCAATAAGCTTTGTATGCAATGAAAAAAAAAACTCTATAAAAACGGAGCAAGTGAAATAACGAAATTAAAAAAATAATAATAATAATAAGCTCACTCTAAATAATAAATCACAACTCAAAGATATCTCAGAGTAAAATTGGATTAAAGTAAGTAAGTTTAAATACTTAATTTACAGAACTAGGATTTAATCGGAGTGAGTTAATTATACAGCTAATTTATCAATAAAATTCAGTATTCATTTAGACACCATACAGCCTTAGATGATGTATCTATACATCTTCCTCTTAGAGGTATAACAAATGAAATTATTCTGCTGCTTCATGGGTATTTTACTTTCTACCTGTTCGACGGTAAGAGCTATATCACAGTCTGTGTCTTATGTGAATTTCTGTGTTAGGTATAGTATGAATTAAGTGAGTGTATGTCCTTGTGAGTGGTGATGATGTGCATGCATGAGAGCTCTCTATGGTTTTTGAGAAAGTAAGCTACTCGGTGGGAATATTTGTTTACGAATCATCTCCGTGTGCGTAACTAGTCTTTCGATCTGATTAGCAGAAAGCAAAGCCAGCCAACTTAAAACCTTTGGTTTGCATTCTGGAAAAGTATATTTATCGATCTCGATATGTTTACTGACAGAATTGTATGTAAAAGTATGTATATATGGAGGTAAGCGGGCAGCAAATGCCGTATAAACTTTAGGTAGTGGTAAGTCACGTGAACGTCTGCTCTGCTTGACACCACTAGACAAATAGTGACACTTGGCAACAGCACGCATAATGAACAATTGGCGGACTCTCAAGACCGACGCCTCCTCGTATAGCCTATCAGTGGAGTACCTGCGTGGTTTGCCTAACATGACTTTAAGAATAGCCCTTTGTGCTCTCTCTATGTGGTCCATGTGTGTTTTAGCAGCACCGCCCCAGACGCCAATACAATAGAGAAGAAGCGATTGACAGAGTGACTTATAGACTAGTATTTTAACTTTATCGTGTACAGTAGCTCTTAAAATTCTCATTATAAAAATCATCTTGCGAACCTTCCCCGAAATAAACGAAATATGCTGCGAGAATGTTAAATTTTCATCGATAATTACGCCCAAGTATTTAATGGTGCGTACTCTATCCATTGAGTAGTTACTAATACAGCAGTCATGGAAAGTAATTTTATTTATTTTAGTTCCTGTAGCTGCTGTGATATGGAATGCGATGAATTTCGATTTTTCAACGTTGAGCGTGAGAAGGTTTCTGTCAAGCCACTGCGAAAGAGCACTCATGCCACGCTCCGCAGCTCTAGCGACGGACTCCCAGTTATTTGCATGAAAAACAGCAACAGTGTCGTCAGCGTAGCAAATGAGTTTGCAGTTTGGTATATTTAGACTGAATAAATCATTTATATATAGCGTAAACATAGTTGGAGCCAATATTCCGCCTTGTGGAATTCCGTAGTCAATTTCGATCTCGCTACTCATGGCTTCCCCTATCTTCACTCTCTGCTTCCTATTAGTTAAGTAACTGGCAAACCAGGACAAGGAATTTCCTCTAATACCCAAAGACTCCAGCTTTTTAAGTAGGAGTATTCTGGATATAGAATCAAAAGCCCTGGAATAGTCGAGGAAAATACCGATACACCTTCTCTTTCTATCTAGGTGGGAGGCCACTGTCTCAGCCAAGAGTTGAACTGCGTCTTCAGTTGATTTTCCCCTTCTAAAACCGAATTGATTGTTGTTGAGTAGATTATATTTTTCAATAAAGTTTACAAGTCTTTGGTTTACCAGTTTTTCCAATATTTTTGAGACAATACTAAGAAGCGCAATCGGCCTGTAGTTGTTGAGGTCCATCTTGTCACCAGATTTATAGACTGGAACAATCATCGCCGTTTTCCAGCAGTCCGGAAAGATACCCGACGCCAAACTGAGGTTGCAGATGTGAGTCAGTGGTTGTAACAATGATTGTTTGGCGTATTTGAGCAATAAAGGTGTAAAGGAGTCAAATCCAGGAGCACTATAAGTTTTCAGATTCTGGATGATACTCTTGATTTCACCATAATCTGTGGGAACCAAGTAAAATGAATTTTTGATATTTTTTCCAGATTTCAGTTGCCGAGCTAGAGTTTCTTGAGAAGCATTCAACTTATTTAATATATTTGTGGCGAGTCTAGAACCCGTTTTGGCAAAATGTTTATTACACTTATCCAACGCTATTTGAGAATCGCTATCTATACTTTTCAGAGTGTCACTTGATGTCTTTTTAGAACTCTATATAGAGGTATGTCACAAATTTCCTTAACAGATTTCCAGAGCATTTTCGAATTGCTATTATTCTTGGTAAGTTGTTTATTGGCATAATCAAGTTTGAGTTTGCGAAGTAGATCATTGCAAAAATTTCTATAGCGGACATATGTGATCTTAAGTAATTCATCTTGAGGATTATTTCTCAGCTTAAAGTGTAAGTTGTCCCTATGTCGCATACACCTTAGCAGTCCCGGCGTGATCCACGGCTTAATATTTCTTTTTGATCGGCTGATTCTTATTTTGTGTGTATGCTTAACGAAAACTTTGGTTATAACCTGATTAAAAACTGAAACCGCGACATTCACATCTTGTTCGGTCAATACCTGTTTCCAATCGACTAGTTTTAGATCCTCGGCGACATTGAGGAAATTCGTTTTAGATATGGTGGATTTAATAAGTCTATTTCTTCCTACTTGAAGAGACATACCAAGACAGAGAATGTCGTGGTCAGTCACTGAGGACATGCAGATTAGGCCCAGAGCCTTGCCCTGAGTCTTTATAAATGCATGGTCGAGACATGCGGGCCCCCTGGTTGGTTGGGTTATTGCTGGTAAAAAACCATAACCAGCCATGAGGCACTGATAGGCAGCATTGTTCTTACCTGGCGGTTCTTCGAGTAGGTTTATATTTATGTCTCCCGTTACTAAAATAGTGTTGCAATTTTTATTACTCAGTAAAATTTTATCCAAATTATCGTTGAAAACCTCTAGATCTCTACCCGCTGGGGATCTGTACAAAGTGACTATTTTCAACAGTTTACCCACAGTAACCACAAGGCAATTAGCCTCCTCGAATTTCGGTTCATAGGATGACGCCGACCAACAGTCTCTAACGTACACAACAACACCTCCACATTTATTAATTATTTTTGTGGAGTGGAAAGCCTCATACCCCGGGAGCTGCGGTATATTAGAGTCCACGTTAAGCCAACACTCCGAAAAAACTAGAGCATCAAACTCACACTTCATCCTCGTCAGCGTCGGAAGTAAATTGGAAAAGTTTCGATTCAGGCTCCTTATATTATGCGATAGTATTTTAAAGTTGTAAGGAGAAATATATTTAGTGCAAAATTCAGGTTTCTCAATGGTGTGACACATCACTTGCAGATTTTCGTCTAATTCATCGTAAATATCTATATTAGCCATTACCATGTAGAAAAATTAGAAACAAAGGACGTCTTACCCTGATCGCGAATAGTGACGCACCATTTTGAAACATATTATTATCATAGTTAGAGATATATCCTAGCTCAAAATTTCTCCCATTAAATATATTTATTCTGAGAACGTTATCAACTCCAAGGAAGTTCAAAACCCGTGAGAAGCAAGCTAGTTTTGTGTGTGTAAAAATATGTTTGGCTGTATTGCAAGGTATGTGTCTGTGTGAGTTGAAATAGTGTTATTAAGAAAGTTAAGTGATGGCTTTGAAAAAAACAAAGAACACAAGAATTCCATATAGTATCTGTGAGTTGATCCACAACCACATCGCACAATTAAGCTTATGTTTGTCATTGTTTCAGCATTGAACACAGATAAATATGTAATACAAAAATAATAAAACCACATAAACAGGACATTGCAATCAAATAAACCAGGCTGAAAAGTAATATTTGCTACATTTAAATGAATTACGAAAACCTCTAGCGTATTATCTAATTTTCTATTTATAGTGAAAGACATGCGTTGAAGTGTACTGTTATTATTACAATGGTTACAAGATGACTGTAGGGGACAGTTCTCGAGACTGGCTCCTCTGGGCGGCGGCAGGTAGTATATGGTCCAAGTCTTCATAGGTGGTAATAGGAATAGCTGAACTTCCTTCTTTTTTGCGGAGATAAATTTTACCTTTCTTAACCCAACAGAACCTGTAGCCGGAGCTCTTCGACCGCAGTCTGACTTCCCGAAAAAGCAATCTATTCTCTTTCGTTAGATGCTCGTTTACGTAAATTCTACGAGTTGGGCCTTTTAGATTTAATCCATCAGTTGTCAAACTCGCGTGTCGAGTTTTTGCAGCTTTTAAGATCTCATCTCTCCTTGTTCGTCTTGTCAGTCTAACAATTAAAGGTCTGGGCATGTGGGAGCCGTCAGCGTCTTTTGATTTTTTTCCCCCGGCACGAGACGCCCAATCAATCTCTGTATCGAGTAGCGAAATGCCAATTTTCTTTGCGACGACCATGACTAAGTGCTCTAAATTTTCGTTAGGCGTTTCATTAACACCCAAAACTTCCAGTTCGTTACTAATCAAATTCTGTGATCGCTGATTTAGTTGGATTTTCAAACTTGAGACTTCCTCTCGCAGCATAGGCACGACCGAATCTTTTTCCTCGAGCGCCTGGATTCTAACGTCATAGGAGTCAAGCCTGGAGTTGAAATTAGCCAAACCTTCTGTAAGTAACTGTAAGCACGATTTAATCTCCGTTATGTCCAAGCGTAGCAGGCGTAATTCCGCTGCTACGTCAGATGGAGTGGTGCCCCCCCCTTCTGTGGATAGTACAGGTGACCCAAGTGCTGGCCTTTTTTGCGCTCGCGAACTTGTGGCAATCGGGCCTGGGCTTTCTATGCGAGCACTTGTGCGAGTAGGGGTGTTATTTTTGTCATTAGTCCGACAGAGGCTACACAACCAGTCCGCTGTTTTCGAGGGATCGGACGAAAGAGCCTTCACGCAAATAGGGTGAAAAATTCCGTTACAATCAGCACATTTCAAAAAATTCTGCGAAGTAATAGTTTGTTTACAAACTCCGCAGGTAGATGCCATATTGCTTGAGCGGTTAGCTTGTAGATATCTATCCATAGCGATACCTCAAACGTCTAACTGCAACAGACGGTGTGCCGGCGCGCCTAGGTGCGAGCAGCCCGGTGACAGTGCAGAGGGTGCGGGAGTGCGAGTAGGACGAAGCTAAATGCACGCGTGAGTCACACTGAACGCGTGATCTTTGCTCGGCTCGTCGTCAGCTGTTTGAATTTTGACTGTAGGAGTAATTTTAACGGCCTGGGATTGTTTATTGATATTCTTTACTAATAAAAAGAAATCTTGTTGTAGATGAGGCGTACCTTATGTTGTTTGTTGTAGGCTTCACTCCGGTGTAATTTTGGTGTTCTAATAAGCACTAATTACCACTGATTTGATTTTTTTAAAACAAGCAATACGTTCGTGTGTACAGTCGCTAGCGCTTACCCCGCGCGAATCTCGATCGAATCGAATCGAATTACATAACACTGTTTAGTGAAATGTGTCTCTGATATCTAGCATATGTCAATGTGTTTTGTGTCTAGGACTAATTGTAACTCGTTTTGATGTTGCAATAGCCCGTTGGAATTCCAAGTCATGATCTTTAAATTAGCCATTACTTATTCCTGGATATGGCACAATTCTGGCTATTTTCTAATTTATTTAATCGCTCATCAAACGAGTTCATTAGTTTGAGAATCTGATCTAATTTTTTGTCATTATCATTTGCTGTTACATGGTGGGTATTGATAGAAATTACTTGGGCATATGAGAGTTTTATTATTAGTACCTTGGATTGGATCTTTGCGTTCCTTAGTGTTTTTGTCAACTTAGTTAGTTGTTGCGAACGAGGAGCCGTGGCAGTTACTTCTTTGATGTTTTTATTTTCAATGTTTTGAAATTCTTTAGCTACTACACAACCTCTATAATTAGCAGGATGTGAAGCGCCGCAATGTACACATTTTTGTTTTTCTTCTGCTTGTTTCTTGCAGTCTATAGTTAGATGTATGCCCGTACATTTGACACATCTTGGTTCCTTTGCACAGTACTTCTGCGTATGTCCGTATGCTTGACATCTCTTACACTATGGAAAAAGTTTTGTTGTTCTAAAAGGCTGAATCTCAACTTTTCACCCCAGTATAGACATAATTTCTTGCCCTTTCTTCTATCGGAATTCTCGTATCTAAAAAAAAGCGACATCGTTTCGTGGTTGATGTTCCAAAAACACGAACGAAGAGGTTTGACTCCACGTTTGTGATAAGAACGTCTAGGTTATGGAATGCGTTGCCTGAGTGGGTTTTTCCCGTTGGTTACAATCTGGGTGTCTTCAAATCGAGAGTGAATCGGTTTCTTCTAGGTAAGCACGTTCCATTGTTGCACTTTGTTAATGTAGGTAAAAGTTTAGCAGAAAATATATTAAATAACTCTGAATCTGATACCTCCACTACTAAATCTTTTCAAAATTCAATGAACTCGATGGTTATGACCGAGACAGACGCCAAAGAAATTGACGTATTGATTTGCGGTTTAAAAAATGAATGTTCGATAGGATGGGATGGGATACCAAATAAACTGCTAAAGCAGGTGAGACATGTCATCACTCCTGCACTTGTACATATATTTAATCTTTGTCTGACCCAAGGCATTTTCCCCTCGTTATTAAAAAAGGCTGTTATTATACATATACTGATCCATAAGTCGGGGCATGGAGACTGTGTCAAGAATTATAGGCCAATTTCAATTTTACCTTCTATTTCTAAGTTACTGGAGAAAATCCTTAATAATAGGCTTGTTAGCTGGTTATCTGGAAAAGTTTAAAATTCTCTCTGAGAACCAGTACGGATTTTGTATAGGTAGATCTACTACCGATGCTGTCCTCCAACTAACTAATTTTGTTACTAATAATCTTGACAACAGTAAAAAAGTAATTGCGATCTTTTTGGACCTGGCAAAGGCTTTTGACACCGTCTCCATACCCCTACTATTAAAAAGACTTCAGGAGGTTGGAGTACGTGGGCAATCGTTAAAGATTTTCACAGATTATCTATCTGATAGATATCAGTGTGTTAAGATTGGGGAGTATATTAGTGCCAATCTTCCAGTGACATTTGGAGTCCCGCAGGGTAGTATACTCGGCCCAACATTATTTTTGATTTATGTTAATACTTTATGTAATCTACAAATCAATGGCCGAGTGCTATCCTACGCGGACGACACAGTTCTTCTCTTTCAAGGTCAATGTTGGGATGACACATTTGAGACTGCTCAAATTGGTCTAAACAGTGTCTGCGATTGGTTAAAGGCTAATATTTTAACTCTAAATAGTGATAAAACCAAATACATAACATTTTCAATATTAGATTCTAAACAACCACCTGATGGTCATTTAATTCCACATGCATCAGGTTGCTCACTAACAGAACAATATTCTTGTCATGCTCTGGAAAGATGTAAACAGCTTAAATATTTAGGAGTTCTCATTGATCGAAATTACAAATTTGGTCCTCACATTAGTCATATTGCAGGCAGAGTGAGAAAGTTAATGTATGTTTTCAAAAATATTAGACATGTACTACAGCCACAATTGATGAAACGTGTTTATCAAGCTCTTTGTGAGAGTTTGCTCTCTTATTGCATCTCATCATGGGGTGGTGCTCATAAGTCTAGGATGAAAACGCTTGAAGTGGCGCAGAGAGCATTACTTAAGGTTAGCATCTTTAAACCTATTCGATTCCCTACATCAAAATTATTTGACACGTGTGATGTGCTCACAGTAAGACAACTCTTTGTGTTGGCAGCGATACTTAAACAACATGAGGTAGTTCCGACAAGTAGGAGGCTGGAGTTTAAGGAAAATCCTCAACGTACAAAGAGGAGACAAGATGATGTCTACAAATTGCCTAGACTTAAAACTAGCTATGGTAAACATTTTTTACAATATTTGGGTCCCTATCTTTATAATGTAGCCATTAAAACAATAGATATTAAGGATATAAATAGGTATGAATGCAAACGCAAATTACTTGTTTGGCTTAAAGGAAAAAAATATGAAGAGACTGAAGCGTTACTAGAGATTGTGACTTATTAAAATAGGTAAACAAAACTATACAAATAATAAACCTAATAATATTTAATTCAACCAATTACACACAAATTCATTTCAGCGCGCTCGCTCACACATGCACACACACCCTCACACACACACACACCCACACACACCCTCACACACAAATACACACCCTCTCTCTCTCATACGCGCATCTCGCGTACTGATATCATACACACTTTTTTGTTCTTTTAGTTTTTACTTTTATGTCCATTCAATGTGTTAGTAGTATGTTAAGTATCAATTGTAAGGGTGGAGCATACTACTCATCCTAAGTCTACAGGGCTTTGCCCTTTTATTAGGGAGTAAGTTTACTCCAGTATTAACTTGTGCCAATGTTTTGTAAACACTGTTTACGTAAGTTAAAGTGTACCTCTGTTATGAATAAACTTTTTATTATTATGTATTATTATTATTATTATTGTAGGTCTCATCGTCGCATAACATCAGGCGAGATGGTGGTCAAGTGCAAACCTATTACAGTTAAAAAAAAACATAAATTTTCATGATGTCTTAGTCTTTAGAGAATGTAAACACAAACATTTTGAGCGGTTCTTTATTTTTCCACCTCAGTTTGTTCACTACATTCTCAATCTTAAAGCCCTTTTCTTTCAAGTCCTCATTAATTCTTTTTGGCTTGTAAGTTGAATGCAACTGTTTAGCCATAACTCTAATAGGTCTCTCTTGCTTGTTTTCATAAGAATGCCATAGCCAATTTCAGCTATCTGGCCGCCATATTACAAGCTCTGTTTAGTTTGGGGTCAGATGGTGTAGTGTGTGAATTGTCCACCAAAATTTATTAATTATTTATTTATTTAATTTTTTTCGTCTAAGAAGTTAATAATAGCTCTATAGGCATATTCATTAAAAGCGTTAACCTTGACGCTATCTCCATGTTACATTTTAACCTGGAAGGAGTTTCCTGGTTGTGTATGTGAGAGGTCATTTAACACCGTCTATTATTATAGGTGGTGGTTGTGGTACTTTTTTTGGAGCAACTGCACTGCTGTTATCTTTTGTTTGCGGTGACTAATGATAGGATGCGGTAATAGGAAATGATGAGGTGTTCAATTTGATTTTATTTTCCTAGATAGTGCTCTTACCCACTCAGTTTCTTTGGCTAGTTCTTCTTCATCCGTACAGTACTTTGCTTGCTGAGAAGAACATTCTTCCGTACGATCGTTACTTTTGTCGACTTTTTCAATCGTTAAAGTATTAACTTGCTCTTGGAGCTTTTCGATTTCCCTCTGTAAGGTATTTACCACATTTTCTTATTTTCCTCGCTCTGCTGTTTCTTCGAGGTAGCGAGAATACTGCATGGGTTCAGTAGAAACTGAACCACAGTCACATTTCATTAAAAACAGAAGTTTTTATTATGAAATGTGACTGGTACTTGAGCCAGCGATGATTAATTATTGAAGTCAGATATGACTTCGACTTAACAATAAAAATGCAAAGTTAGCCACAAGGCATCGCGGTACGGAATCTGGGTCATAGTCGACACAGGTACAGCGCTCGGCGACGCGACGCGGCGTCACGGCTATTGGGACTATGATCGTCGAATCAACACGCCACATGGCGGTAACCTCATGAGCCAAGTCAAAGTACTTGCTCAGCTTGTCCTTCTCGGCTTTCACGAGGTTCTCGTCATGTGGTACGGTAATATCGACGATCACAGCCCGGCGCTGAGACCGGTCTATCAGCACGATATCAGGCTTATTGGCGACAATAGTCACGGACAGGTCCGTGATGACAGGGCGGTCCCAGTAGAGCAACGCATGATCATTCTCGAGAACTGGCAGAGGTGCGTACTTATAGTACGGCACTTCGGACTCGACAAAGCTGTATCGAAGAGCAAGTTGCTGGGGGATGATTCTGGCTACTAGGTTTTTTTTTAATCGCCATCTTGTATAATGTTAAGCGACGATGCGATCTACGATGGAGCGTGTTTACTTCGAAGAAACCGATTCACTCTTGATTTAAGATACAAAGATTGTAACCAACAGGGAAAACCCACTCAGGCAACGCATTCCAAAGCCTAGACGTTCTTACCACAAAACTAAAGTCAAATCTTTTTGTACGTGTCTTTGGAACATCAACCATAAAACGATGTCGCTTTTTCGAGCTACAAGCATTCCGATAGAAAAAGGGCATGGTGGTATTAGATCATGTAAATCAGTCGCACACTCTGTGAAATGTATCCGATAAATAACTTTTCGCCGATGTTCAAGACTTTGAATTCTTTTTCGCGTCAACAAGACAGCAACAACAAGTGCGTTGTTGCCTATGAGCCTTTTAGCACGTCTCTCGATCGATTCCAAGGTCTCCAGCTGATACTTATCTGAACCATCCGACAGATGCGAACAGTACTCCAAACGACAACGAATTTGATTTTGATATAACGTAAGCAACTACTCAGACTTGAAGTACCTTTGCACCTTTGAGAGGACACCTTGTTTTTTTGTAGCTAATTTGGCCTTGAACTCAATATACGAACCAAAGTTGAGCGTAGATGTCAATGTAACGCCCAAAAGCTCAAGACGGTCAGAAATCGGCACGGATACACCTCTCAAAGCTGGAGGCAGTTGGAATGGACTCCTTTTAGCGGATAACAGAAACACCTGCGTCTTACTTTTGTTGAACTTGATCAGCCTGGCAACAACATGGCATCGCCCCATGTAGACACCGCCACAAGGGTCAAATTCAAATGCTCGAATAGACTCTATCTCAGTACCTGAGTTTGTTTGAGGTTATGTCTGTACAAGTACTCGCCGTTAGCAAGATGCGAACAACCAGAAATAACATGACGAAGCAATTCACCTGGACGGCGGCATGCCCGATAAATGTCGACAGTTTCGTCCTGCATTATGTGTTTCCGGTAGTTGTTCGTCTTGATTTCTTTATCTGCAATTACACAGGCAAAATCCTCGGTTTCTCCGAAGAGGTCCCGAAGCGCAGCCAGTTCACCGACGCGAGCATATTCACATCGGGTCCCGTTAGGGCCCGATAGAAGCGCCCGTGCAGCACCTATTATTTTTATTATTATCCTAAATTGTCCCACTGCTTGGCAAAGGTCTCTCTTTCCTCCTTCCGGATAGCCTAATTTACGACTATGGTGGCCCATTTTTTTATCATGCGATTCCAGTTCGTCACGCCACGTTCGTTTGGGCATATTGATGTCGGCTTCGTATTGGCATCACTAAAAAAAATTAATAACATTTTTTTTTTCCATATTATGTTCCTTGACCGGGCTTCCCTACCTGATACAGCCCTTATGTATTTGAAAGTACTTACTTAAGCGCTTGTAGACTTACTTGACGATATTTGTAAATTCCCAGAGATCACAAACAAGTAGGTAAGTAATGAGACGTTTTCTGAAGAAAAAACTTAGCTGCAAATTAGGCTCAGATTGGGACAGTGATTTTTTTATTACATTGCCAGAACAACTTTTTGTTTATCTATTTCATTTTATCTAAAAATGCATGACTGTCACGCGAGTAAAACAATTTTTTCCGTAACTTTAGCTTTAGTCCGCTCAAATTATATCAAAAACGAACAGTAAAGGTACATAAATTTACAGGAAGCTGTAAGTACGTGTACTTGTTTAAAACATAATTAAAATGAACTTCTAAAAGTTCCCAATCATTCCAATGGCTGGTTTTTTTTTATTCGAGATCAAAGGTTGAAAATCGAGGTCCAGCGCACAGCTCAAACCGTAACTTAGTTTAATTTCAAAAAATCCTTCCTTAGTGGGTGCTTACGTTATAAGAAAAATATGTGAGCATAATTGCACACATATTTTTCTTATAACGTAGGCACCCACTGTTTCAAACAAGGACACGCACTTAAACCTTGCTGTTAATTTATGTACCTTCAAATTTCTAAATTGACCGGACTACTCGTTCAATAAATGTGTTCGTTGTATGCGTGTTGTCTTATTTTTAAATAAATATCCTTTGCGAAACAAATTATCGTTTAACTCCATTGCACATAATTATAATAAGTGATTCTGTAAAGAATAGTTAGACCTACATACATAAAACAGTACTACCTATATAGAACTAAATAATAAAGTAGCCAAGTGCGAGTTGGACTCGCCCATGAAGGGTTCCGTTCCAGCAAGTAACATAATATACATAGTACACATAGTTCTTGTAGTTCGTTGTAACGATCTATCGATAGACAACCCACACGTGTAGGTTTGATGAAAAAAAAATTTTTGAACTTCAGTTCTCAGTATGGGGGGCACCCCTAATTTTTGTTTTTTTTAAAAAACTTTTGTAAAAATCTTAATGCGGTTCACAGAATACATCTACTTACCAAGTTTCAACAGTGTAGTTCTCATAGTTTCGGCAAAAAGTGGCTGTGACATACGGACGGACAGACAGACAGACAGACAGACAGACAGACAGACATGACGAATCTATAAGGGTTCCGTTTTTACGTTTTACGGAACCCTAAAAAGTTATGTTTATATTTTGTTTTGGCACAATTAACGTTTCTTCATTTTCAAAAGCAGGATATAAATAAATTTATGATGTAAATATATTTGAAAATGTTTCACCTTGAATACAATTTCTGGCATAGCTGTAGTTGGTAGACGTTGAGAACAGCGAAGGAAAGTTGGGATTTCCAAGGAAAAATCGTTTTATCATTATCCTGTAACAACAAATATTATCCTGTAACAATAAATATGCATGCATAGTATGTATATACATCGGTAGAAATTTGAATAACTACTTCTGCATGTGGACAGTAAAAATCAATCTTGCTATAATCCACATAATGCAAAATTCACCAGAGCCTAAAAACTTTTACTTTACTCTTTATTAAAAATAATCTATTACACGTGTAAATGTCATTTTCAGCCCACCACCTCGGAAAGAGTACTTTTGCTCTTCTATATCAGCGCGGAAAAGTCTTTACCCTATATAGTCCAGAGAGTAAAGTAAATTTGAATTTAGAACATCGAATGCACAAAATTTTTGAATTCAATACATTATTCATCCTTTTTACTTCTACCTTCTTGGTGCCGAATTAATCATACATATTTTTTAAGTTGTTAAAAACTCTGACTCGGAATCTCTTTGGTGTACCTTTTTTTAATATCCTTTGCGCGTTATTATACAAGGATATTCAACGTCTTTATCGTTATTGGTATCTTTTAATTAAAAATATTAAATACCGGTATATTCCAAAAATTACAAGTAAGTAGTCAAAGGTTAAAGTTTATATAAGACAAAACTGAAGTATTCCAAATTGATATTTTAGGCATTAAATACCATTGTTTTGTAAGAATAACCAAAGGTTATAAGTAGTATACAAACCCCCTCAAGACACCAGTGAGTTTGTCAAGAACGCTTATACGACGAAATTCTAACCTCCAGTAATGATACCTGTCTAAACAATGTTTAGGTTCTAGTAACAATATAATAATTTAATCAAATTGAAAAAGAACTCAGCCCGACAACAGTTCGATATAGAGTAAAGTACATGGTTAGTTAATAGTAACACCATACAAAATATTAAATATTCAGACCTGCATGGCTAAATAAACTCAAAGTTGAAACCGAAGGTTAAAAACAGGAAAATTAAATACAAGTGAAAACCTGAAATAAGTTATTCTAGCGACAAAAAACTTTACTTGACGGCAACAGAATTTACAGAAACTGTTATACTGTTATAATCCGCAAAGCAGTAATTTTTTTCCGTACGTTGGTTGTTAGTAAATCACATTCATTCATTCATGAAACAAACAGGCCTGGTATATTAGGATGGAAGGCATCGTTAGTATTTTAAGTTCTACGAAATATGGTTTAGCTGACACAGCTCACTTCACCCCAACACTAGCGCGAATATCCCTCTTTTGGAGAATGAAGGCCCGCTCTGACTTCAACGCCTGATCCGTATGATATTCGAGGAGTTTCACCAACGAGACTTGTTGTAAGATAATTTCTACGACGGCGACCGCCAAGGATTTCTGTGGATTGTTTGCCAAATCTGCGCGGCAGCTACAGAAATGGTTCAGGATGAACGAGTTTTCTCTCAACTTAGAAAAAACCTATTGTATCCATTTTGGTTTGGCAAACAATCCACAGAAATCCTTAGCGGTAGCCGTCAGAGAAGTTACCTTACAACAAGTACCGTTAGTGAAACTTTTTGGATATCATGCGGATCAGGTGTTGAAGTCAGAACGGGCCTTCATTCTCCAAAAGAGGGATAATCGCGCTAGTGTTGGGGTGAAGTGAGCTGTGTCCGCTAAACCATATTTCGTAGAACTTAACACGTTGGCTGTCCGTGCACTATATGTAGGGCATTGTGAAGTTAGCCATGGCGTCCGTGCACTATATATAGGACACCACTCCGCTCAAACTAAACGCGATTTCTTGAACTGGACGTACGAATAACAGTTTTGAATTTGAGATGGACGTGTGGATTAGGAAGTGTATAAAAAAACCCACGAAGGACATACGGGAATTTATTAATAATTTGTACGGCAGTTGATGTGGGTAGAAAACAAAAAGTAAAATAACAGGCCAAATCAAAATTATTTATGTTTTATTGCAAAATTAGTAATGAAAACAAACAAAACTTGTTGTAATTATAATGAAAAATAAAACACTTTACACAGTTTTAATGGCATTCGTTATAATAGGGCAAACAGAAGCCTATCCCACATAGGAGAATACCCACAATTTTTACCTACTGTAAAACTTTTTGACGGCTGTTAGTTGAGTCTGACACTTTTTTGTCTATGCCCCACGCAAAAAAAATACCAAAAACACAGGTACCCTCAAAAATAGTGCACTAAATGAAAGCTGCAGAGTCCGTGCACTACATACAGTGCACAAAAATTAAGCCGAGGAGTCCGTGCACTACATATAGGGCATGCGGAAATTCAGCCTGTAATATATTTTCAAAAACCCTGGAGGTAAAAACGTTATTTCAAGAAGCTAGTAGCATCATTTTTATTCATTTAGTCTAAAAAAAAAATTGGACGTAGCGTGTCACTTGACTGAATCAACGTGGACAGCCAACGTGTTAAAATACTAACGATGCCTTCCATCCTAATATACCAGGCCTGTCTGTTTCATGAATGAATGATAATTCTTTATTGTTCACAACTTTAAATAACACAAAACAGTAAAGCTAGTGAAACAACAGCTGGTGGCCTTATCGCTGAAAGCTATTTCTTCAAGGTAACCTTGGGGTGAACAAAACGATGGAAAAACTAAAAGCATGGTGCGCAACAGAGACGAACTTCTTAGCAATTCATGGATTCAACGTGTGGGTGCCGGGTTCATCGTGTGGCAGAAAGAGAAGTCTCGAGTAGACCCCAAGACTTGTGACTCGGGCGTAGGTTTAAAAGGGGCCTCTTTTTGACGTACGCCAACAATCACCTTCACTACTCATATTTATCTCCCTGCCCAGCCAAATTCGATATGATCCTACTAGTGCAGCTTTAGATACTCCTTCTAGAATAGAATTTATTGCACTTCTGGACAAGCCTATGTCTTTCAGCAGGTTATAGAGAGATTTTGCTGGTATACCTCTCGCTCCTACTTCTGCAGCGTATAAATTAACTACATAGCGATTTTTTGTTATTCGTTTTGAAGGTTGTAATATTTGTTTTGTTTCATCGCGTGATCTTTAGGTATATTAGTTTCCCATGGTACGGTGAGTTTTACAAGGACTGTGCGTTTTGTAGCTCTAGAAAAAAGGAAGATGTCTGGTCTGGATGACGAAACACCCACATCCTCTGTGATTTTATTGTGCTTTTCATACGTGTCCATTAAAATAGTCCAATCAGGTGCTGAACCCAGGATTGAGTAAGGCTTGTTCTTGGAGTTTGAAGTTGAGCCCTCTTTTACAAAGTTAATTTGTCTTTTGTTTATCGTCAACCCCTTTTGGGCTCTAGCTACTGAAAGGCTTATGGCTTCACGTATGATTTCAAGTACTCTGTCATGGCGCTGTGAGTAATGACCCCTATTAAGGAGCACCTTGCATCCCACCAATATGTGCATTGCTGTACATATGGCCTCTCCACAATGTATAACAACATTTTTCAGAGGCTTTTCCCTACCTTACCAAGTTACTCTGGTCAGGAAGGGTCATTTGGAAAGCATTTAGATAAAAAATTAAAAAGGCAGAAGACCAGTTATATAGCAAGGTGCACCACTTCAGAGCTAATGGGATACAAAACTCACCTATGTATGTATGTATGTGTAATATTTTAATTTCTTTGTGTTGCAATAAAGTGTTTCTATCTATCGATCTATCTATGGTTAACCACTCACTTTGCATTGCTAAATTCATAGCGTGCACTTTGTAACTGTCATTTTCGTCTTGTTGTAGAAAAGTTTTTACTATTTCTCGGTCTTCCCTTTTCTTTCTCACACCCAACCCGGCTGTATTGACTTGTGCACCTGCTATAAATTTATGGAATTGAAGTCTAGATTCCAGATCTGAAGCACTTTTATCTTTTGGGAGAGATGCATTTAATTCTCCTTGCGAGCTTCCCAAAACATGCGTTTTTGTAACTCTTAGGTGTTTATAGAATTTGGATGTGGTTTTTAGTTTCAGCTAAAAACTATTGTAATTCTTAAAGAGAGTAGAGGGATCAGCCGGATGTGCCAATCCAAACCACGACCTTAATATCTTTATGACATTAGCATCTAACTTTGCCAGGAGGGTTTTACCATTGTCATATACTAGGAAAGGCCAAGTGAGACGTGATGTGAGATAGTTGTCGTATATCCATGCTTTTTTGATATTGCTGATAGGCTGTTGGTCTACCTCATTGAGGTTGTTCATAAAATTTTCAACAACTACCTCTAATGATGGTGTACGTCTTTTGTAATCTTTCTTTCTACCAAGAAATTTGAAAGGCCCTGCCTCTGCAATTGTGGCAACTTTTTGGGCACTTATGGAGAGTCCCGGATCGTAAGAAGTATATTTAGTATTTCGTCGACGTACATACTAATTGACATGACAAGATGATAAATGTTCCTTAAAGATAAATATTTAAACGGTAGCAGAAATAAAGAATATGAATCTAATATCTGAAGAAATCACAGCCAGCTACATAAATAAGTAAAATATTTTAAAATAAGTCATAATAATGACAAAAAAGCCACTTTTAATACATTAAGAGAAAGGAAAAAACACACAATTACAGAGGTTGCAGCTTTGACAAATGTAACTCTTTTACGTGATCTTTAAAAACAGGCAACGATTGCAATTTTCCAATACAGACTGGCAGATCGTTCCACAACTGAACAGCCTGAAAAGCAAAGGACTTGCCATAAAAAGTTTCAGAATGTGCAGCAGGTGCCATCAGGGTCAGGTTGGTTTTTAATCTTAGTGGAAGAGAATGACAATAAAGTAAACCGCTCTGTGACGCGGTGTGCAGGGGTTAAATAAAATGTTCAAATTTGGCGAATCGATAACCATTTGAGTTTAACGCGGAATTGGGGCATATGATCGTATAAGCGTAAGCCAAATATGAATCTAATGCAATAGTTTTGAAGGCGCTCAAGTTTATTAAGCTGGTCCTCTTTCAGATCCAGAAAACAGACGTCAGCATAGTCCAAGATGGAGAGCAGGAGAAATTGTGCGAGTACAAATTTAGTGGCAGTGAGTTAAAAGTTTCGTAAGCGCCTAAGTGAGGCACCTGATGCAAAAATTTTGCTGCTAATTGACTTAATATGGCTGTCCCAAGATAGAATTCGATCTAATGTTATACCAAAATTCCTAACAGAGTCACTGAATGATATCAGAATGCCGTTAAACATAACGTTCAGAATCGTAGACTACTAAATTCTGGAGACCCAGTATGAACTACCCATTACAATAGCCTGTGATTTTGCGGGATATCCAGGCCAAAAGACTTGCTCCATTTGTGAATAGCAAATAAAATCGGAATCTGTTTTTGAAATGGCTAGTGAAACTTTGAAAAATAAAGCGTGTGTATAAATTTTGAGATCTTCTGTATAAAGGTGGTAGAAAGAAGTAATGTGTTTAGAAATAGTATTTATGAAAATAGCAAAAAGAAGATGAGGTAAGACGCCACCTTGTGGGAGACCAGCAGTTACACCAGGAAGAAATTGTATCTTCTAGGCGAATCCGTTGCCGTTTACGCGACGCAACATAGATTGTTTCAAAAAATTTGGAGTATCACGTGATCGGAGTATGTTGAGACACAGGGGCAGGCTGAGGACACCTAGTCATGCGTTCGTTAAGTCTGTTAAGTCGCTTTACGTACATGGTGTGACCTTGTAGAACCACCTACCGGAATGTATTAAGGATGCAGCCTTAGATAATTATTTGAAGAGTAGTTTAAAGCTTCTTTTAGAAGAAAAGGTGTATTACTATGAGGAACATATAAATGACAATTGTAGAAATAATAAACAATTTTGTATTTAATCATTTACATACTTTGATTGTTATTGATAAATAAGTACTAATGATGTGCTCAATATTAGTTTTGTAATATGTGACGTGTAAATTCTTTTGATTTGTTAATCTGAAGCTATACAATCCGAGAGCTACTAGGAAATTTTTGTTAGGTTTTTGAGGCAAGCTGAAACCTTGTCACATAGTTCTCCTATTATTTCCCAACACGGAGGTGCAGACCTGGCTGATGAGAGGCGGGGCAAAATGGACCCATACATTTAAAAAAATATATATTGTTTTTGATTCAGTGAAAATGTATGAGGCAATGTGGAATTATTATAATTATGTTGCAGTTTAATGTTTAAAGAAAAAAAAAATAAGCCAGACGAAGAATAATATTTAGTAGAGGTAAGCAGAGTCCGCCTGGGGAAGTACCACACCTTTGTCAATTATTCTACCGCCAAGCAGTAATGTGCAAACATTACTGTGTTCCGGTTTGAAGGGCATTGTTTCCAGAGAAATTACAGGGCTTAGAGATTTAACAACTTAGATCTCTGGGTGACGAGCGCAGTGCGGTGCTAGATAAGTAATGATTTTGGCTCTTCATGTTTCAATAGCTGCGTGTCACTGTGCTGTTATGTGGCAGGCATGTTGCTTACCAACAGGCACATGTCCTGCACGTCTCGTCACTCTTTATTTAAAAAAAAAAAAGGTTTTAATATTGCCAGGCGCGTGCAAATACCTTTGTTTTGCAAAAAATACAAAAAGGGATTTGAGGCAATCTGAAATTTAAATTGGGCGTTATTAATAACTAAGTAAGTAACTAATATAAAAAGTATGGATTCTCAAAAATAGAGAGTTGATTTTGGAGGGACTACCTTCAATTCAATATTCATATATTCGAACCATTGATTCAAAAGAACACTAAACTTGGTAACGTCACTTACGATAAAATTATCCTACTAATATTATGTATGTCAATGTATGGATGTTTGTTGCTCAATCACGTCCTAACGTATGAACGGATCGGGCTGAAATTTGAAACACAGATAGATTATAGTCTGGAAGAACATTACTACTTTATATCCCGAAAAAAACAACGGGAACAACGCGAAGGGAACGCGGGTAACACTGCGGGGCACTGCTAGTACAAAAGTATAATCTGTGTACATAATGAAATAATACCAAAGAATAATGTGAAATAAAAAATAATTAGCTGTTAGTTAAACAGTCTTAATTTAGGTGCAGCTGTAAAAAGGCTTTGCCATGGTGAAACACAAATTATCCAAATAACTAATACATACAGTACAAGTAAACAAATTTACATTAATATTTAGTATTATTTTACTTTATAACATATTTGCTCGTAAAGGATCACTTATTGGACCAATTTCTGTATCGTAATGTATCTTATTACGTACTTGTGCTGTAATGTGTAATGTAAAACGCACGGTTTCAAAATGCTCCGTCCACTGACTAGGTAGAGAGATAAATATGCTCCGTCTAAAACGAACGGTACCTTTTTAAATTATAGTAAAGAGTTTTTATGTCAGAAAAGTATGGTCAACATTTTATGAACAAAATTAACTTTGAGAGGTCAAATATAATAAAGAATTATTTAATTCGTTAATTTAATTAATTTTGACAATATTTTTTTTTTATTTTTCTGTAACAAAACACAAAAATATTATATTTACTTTATTACTAATGGCATACCGGCTGGTTCTGTGCCGTTGCTTCAAAAAAAAGGCGCCGATCCGCGCGCATTGCTAATCTGTGATCCATAGTGATTACGTACTCTGTGCTGTGATCTGTGATCAAGTAGGTAAATATTTTTTTATCCCACCAGCTCGCAAAGAGTACTTTTGCTCCTCGATATCAGGGCGTAAAAGTCGTTTTTACCCTCTAGAGGGTAAAGTAAATTTGAATTTAGAACTTCGTGTGTACTGAGGTTTTGAATTCAAAACATAATTTAACCTATTTATTTCTACCTCCTTGGTGCCGAATTCATCACACATTTATTTTTAATTTGTTAAAAACTCATACTCGGAACCTCCTTGATGTACTTTTTTTTTATGCTTTGCGCGCAATTTTCCTTTCACGTATGGAGGATAGAGGTAAAGAATGTTATTTCAAATGGCAGAACATTTTAAAATGATATGAATGAATCAATTGTAATCGAATTGAAGTATGCCGAGTTGCCGAGTTAAATAATTAAATATAATTGACTACTAAAATAGTAACTAATAGATAATTTCAATTACTTGTGCAGTATAAAATAATGTAGTAAATATAACATCAAATAAATAATCACTATTTTGAGAAAACATGTACACAATATATTTTGAAGTCAAAACTTCTTTTGGCGCGCCAAAGACAGATTTCGTGGGCTGTCAATTGAATTCTAGCGTCACGCTCAAAATGATAAGAAATCTTCGGATAAACTCGGGACCATAGCCATTAGCCATCTAGAAATGTTTCAGCTTTTCCCATTGGTCATTTAAAAATGCGTCAGCATTTCTAGATGGCCATGGTCATAGCCACGCCCTCCGGTTTCACACGCGTAGTTTCCAAAGTAAGCAATCAAATTTATGTTGAGTTATAAGTTACCACTTCTATCGGCAGTGCATAATATCACTGTCAATTATTTTTGTATTAAAATGTACCATGATGCAAATTTAGCGCTACTATAATTTAATGCATTTGGGCGGACACTTTTTCATGTACACATGAAACTCCTTACCTCAATCGGTCAACTCTCCGTATTTTCACGTCGTACTGTTATTGTTTAAACCATGTCTAAATAAAGTTAAAGTTTAAAACTTAGGTCAACAACAGTTAAATTGAATACAAGTGAAAAACCGAAATACCATAATTGTTCAATAATTATCCCGAAATATCGTCCTGGGGCCCATAAGCAGGATTAAAACATTATTATTACACAGCTATACCGATTTTAAAGTTTCCCCCGTAAATGTACAAATGAATTAACTCACCTAGTGTCCTTGGCGCTGTCCAAAACCCAGTTTGGCCGTCAAGGATAAAGGGAACAGGGTCAGAAAGGGAATTTGGAATACCAAACCAGGCGGCGTCCGTCGTACAATAATAGCAGCACTAATCCAGTAGTTGAAAGAAATGTTATCCAGAACAAAAAACACAAGTGAAAGTCGTTCCCGCGACCAGAGACAAGTATGAATTATCGTTAATAATCTATTCCCGTAGCAATATTAACACTTTTATCCAGAAAAGCACCAGGTTAGAAAAAAAGGCGTGACTCGTCGTTCCCGCGACAAAAGACAACGTAACTGTCAGCTGTCAACCATAGATCCGCTATGATTTCGCTCGGCCGATATAATGTTGCCAGATTATACGGAACAATAATAATAAGTGATTCTAGCGACCAAGAAGTTTATTTGACGCCAACAGAATTGACTGAAACTGAAAATGCGCAAAGCGTTTAGTAATTTCCTCGCTAAGGTAAGGGATGAAAAATTACGTGTTGCACTCGAGTGCAAAGATTTTTCACCTTGTGCCCTTTTGATTCCCTTGCTACGCTCAGGATTATAATTTTTGAATCACGAGCGTAGCGAGGGATTCAACTTTAGAATCCTTCGCTTGCTCGGTCATCAAAATTGAGCACGCGGTTAAAAAGCCACTTTGCACTCTTGTACAACAAATAACTATTCCGTGCCTTTTTTTTCGCTGTATTGTTTTTATTTGAAACTGTCGTCAGAGTTTTGTTTATTTCCTCGCAAATATGTTATAAAACGTCGTATGACATACGTGCGCTTTGATAATTACAGCCTCTCCTAATTATAGCTAGCAATAAAGCCTCGGCTGTAATTATCAACTTAGCGCACTTATATCATAATGTACTATTATAACATATTTGCTCGTAAAGGGTCACTTATTGGACCAATTTCTGTATCGTAATGTATCTTATTACGCACTAGTGCTGTAATGTGTATTGTAAAACGCACGGTTTCAAAATGCTCCGTTCACAGACTAGGTAGAGAGATATGCTCCGTCTAAAACGAACGGTACCTTTTTAAATCTTAGTAAAGAGTTTTTATGTCAGAAAAGTGTGGTCAACATTTTATGAATAAAATTAAGTTTTAGAGGTAAAATATAATAAAGAATTATTAAATTCGTTAATTTAATTAATTTAGACCATACATTGCTTTAATTTTTCTGTAACAAAACACAAAACCGGGACACTGACCACGCTGGACAGGAAACGAGAAAGCTAGCTTTATCGTTAGACCTAACCCAGCTGGTCCAAGAGGCCACTAGGGTACCCGACGTTGAGTCGCATACACCTTATTGTTTAGACCTTCTGCTGACAACAGATCCAGACCGTTACTCCGTGGTGGTATATTCGCCGTTAGGCAGTTCTGACCACTGTCTGGTGAAATCTGTATCCGTCTACCATCCGCCTGATCCCAGCCCTAGAGGCAACCGGCGGTTGTGGCGATACAAGTCAGCAGATTGGGACGAAATGCGCTCATTTTTTGCATCTTACCCATGGCAGTCATTGTGCTTCACTTCTGGTGATCCTTCAACCTGCGCGGATGCTGTGACTAATGTAATACGAACGGCTATGGAATATTTTATTCCATACTCCGACATCCCATTATCCAGCAAAGCTCGCCCTTGGTTTGGTCCTCAATGTAAAAGTGCTGAAGCATTTAAGCATGAGGTCTACCTAGCCTGGGTTGATGCTCGACAGCGTAAGGCAAGGGACATACACCAGAAGAAGAAAGCGTTCAACAAGGCTGCTAAGGCATGCAAAAAAGTTCTTCAGAGGGCTCGTTTTGACCACATTAGTCGAATAAGGAACAAACTAGCTTCATACCCTGCGGGTAGCAAAGCGTTTTGGTCCCTAGCTAAATCGGTCGAATCGAACTTCTGCCGCCCCTCACTACCTCCAATGCTGAAACCTGATGGGACACTGGCTCACACCGCAATGGAGAAGGCAAACTTGTTTGCATCTCAGTTTGCGGAATCTTCGCGTCTAGATGCTGGTAGCGCGACACCTCCTACTTTACGTGGCTGTCCGACTTCTATGTCAGAAATACGTATTCGCCAAATGGAGGTTCGCAAAGTGCTACGCAATCTGGAATAAGGTTAGTGGCCCAGACGGTATTCCTGCTGTAGTGTTGAAAGCTTGTGCACCTGAGTTGTCTCCAATACTGACGCGCCTGTATAGACTCTCTCTCGAAACTGGGCAAGTACCGAAGTCATGGAAGCTTGCCAACGTGCAACCAGTTCCCAAGAAGGGTAGTCGTGCCGACCCTGCCAACTACAGGCCAATTTCGGTCACGTCCATACTCTGCAAGACTATGGAACGTGTCTTAAACCACAGGCTCCTGACGTACCTAGAATCTAACGACCTCCTCAGTGACCGGCAATACGGGTTTCACCAAAACCGGTCCACCGGGGATATTCTAGCGTACGTCACTCATATCTGGAGTGAAGCTATCGAGAAGCACGGGGAAGCACTTGCAGTCTCCCTGGATATCTCGAAGGCTTTCGACAGGGTTTGGCATGATGGCCTTTTATGCAAGCTTTCAGCTTATGGTTTGTCTCCAGGCTTTATAGCGTGGATATCGGACTTTTTGGGGGATCGATCCATACGAGTGGTCATTGATGGCTGCTCATCAGATCAAATGGCTATCAATGCCGAAGTCCCTCAAGGGTCGGTACTCTCTGCAACACTCTTCCTGCTACATATGAACGATCTGTTGAAGCCCGGTATCTTTGGGTACGCAGATGATAGCACTGTTGTAGAGAGCTACATATCTAGCGCTAGAGCCAATAAGCAGCAAGCTCAGGCACTGAGAGAGAGTTTGATCGAGCGTTTAAACTTGACCCTTGAGGCAGTCTCTATATGGGGCGATGCCAATCTGGTCAGGTTTAATGAGGGAAAGACGCAGGCGTGTCTATTTTCCGCAAAAAGAAGTCCATTCTAACAGACTCCTACTTTTCGTGGTGTATCCGTGCCGGTATCCGACCATCTCGAGCTTTTGGGCGTTACTTTGTCGTCTACGCTCAACTTTGGCTCGTGTATCGAGTCCAAGGCTAAATTAGCTGCCAAAAAACTGGGTGTCTTCTCTAAGGTGCGAAGGTACTTCAAGTCTGAGCAGTTGCTCACGTTATACCAAGCACAGATTCGCTCCTGTATGGAGTACTGTTCGCATCTTTGGGATGGGTCGGCTAAGTATCAGCTGGAAGCTCTGGAATCAATTGAGAGACGTGCCAAAAGGCTCATAGGCAATGACACCCTCGTGCGTAAAAGACTGCAAAGTCTTGAACATCGCCGTAAAGTTGCTAGCTTATCGGTTTTCTATCGGATACACTTCGGAGAGTGTGCTGAATTGCACGATCTAATACCACCTTGCCCTTATTTCTATCGGAATGCTCGCAGCTCGAAAAAGCGACATCGTTTCATGGTTGATGTTCCAAAGACACGAACAAAGAGATTTGACTCTGCTTTTGTGATAAGAACGTCAAGACTGTGGAATACGTTGCCTGAGTGGGTATTTCCCGATAGTTACAATCTTTGTGTCTTCAAATCGAGAGTTAATCGGTTTTTTCTAGGTAAACACGCTCCATCGTAGACCGCATCGTCGCTTAACATCAGGCAAGATGGCGGTCAAGTGTAAACCTATAAAAGTTAAAAAAAAAAAAAAAAAATTACTTTATTATTAATGGCATAAGGGCTGGTTCTGCGCCGTTGGTTAAAAAAAAAAGGCGCCGATGCGCGCGCATTGCTAATCTGTGATTACTTACTCTGTGTTGTGATCTGTGATCAAGTAAATATTATTCCGCGCGTTTTTTTTCGCTGTATTGTTTTTATTTGAAAATGTCGTCAGAGTTTTGTTTATTTCCTCGCAAATATGTTATAAAACGTCGTATGACATACGTGCGCTTTGATAATTACAGCCTCTGCTAATTATAGGTCTCGCCCGAGCTCGAGCTAGCAATAAAGCCTCGGCTGTAATTATCAACTTACCGCACTTATATCATAAGGTACTATTACTCAATAGTTCTAGTTTTAGACATATTCCTTTCCCAAACATTGCAGTCCTTTACAAAATCATCTACAGTGTTTTACTGTTTACGCTTTGTTACGCTTGTTTTACGCTTTGCTCTTTAGGTAGTTTTTTATTAGAATTTTAAACCTAGTTTCATTGAAACCTTCAACTTGTGCAGGGATTAAATTATACAAGCGAATACCATAACATTTGAAAAAGTTAATGGTCTTCTGTAGTCTGCATTTAGAAAATACAATTTTATGTTTACGATGTACTTTTGGATTAAAATCAGACATTTTCTTCAGCCGAGTACGATTTTTTCTCACATACATCATACTTTCATAAATGTATAACTATAGGACTATTAGTATTTTGATAGTTTTAAAGATCTCCCGTAATGATTTTCTAGCTGATAGATTGTACAGAGCATGGGTAATGTTGTAATATAAAAATATGTAACTCTTTTGTAATATAAAAATTGAAATTCTATCCGCGGCCGATCCCCATACTAAAACCCCGTAGGACGTAATACTATGACAGTATCCAAAATAAGCAAGTCTAGCCGTTGCCACGTTAGATTTTTTTTTAATTTGGCGAACTAAATGGGCAGCTGAACTGAGTCTCTCAGCCAATCTCTCTATGTGAAGACCCCACTGTAGCTTTGAATCCACTAAAATGCCCAAAAAAAGAGTAGATGGTACGGGTTCGATTATTTTATCTTTCAGTCTAATATCAATTTTACGACCCAGTACAATACAGAGCGTAAACTTTATAAATTTAGTTTTATTTGGATTTCGAACTAGATTATTTCCATCGAACCATCTGTATGTGATGTTTAAGTTAAAATTGCATTTATTTCTGTGAAATAATTTATTCTGCGTTGAACCTTAAAAATAAGTGTCGTATCATAGGCGAACATTACTATTTTTACGTTCTTATGTATTTTTTATCATATAAGGTAGATCATTAGCTTATATAAGAAACAACAAGGGTCTATGAATGGAACCTTGAGGCACACCTATATCTAAAGGTGACTCATTTGATTGCACACCGTCAATTTCAACTATCTATACACAATATTTAAGATAAGAAGAAATAAAATATAGAGCTAGCTTGGATAGCCCATAGAAGTTTAGTTTCTTTAAAAGAATATCATGATGAACATAGTCGAAAGCTTTGGTCAAGTTACAGAATATACCCAGAACATCATGATGGTCTTCTCAGGCACTTGCCAGGTTTGTTTTCATCTCCAGATTAGAACAGTGGTATAATTTTGCGATATTTCATCATGTCGGGAATGTTCCACCCCTAATACACTCGTTGAACAGTTCTGCTAAGTATGGAGCAATGCCATTCATAATTCCATCCAGTATTCTTACTGATATTCCTCATAAGTCTTCCGTATTCTTTACTTTAATGTCCTTGAACGTTTTTGGTATTGTAATAGCAGTCACTTGGTGAAATGCAAATATAGATGATGGGCACTTACATTTTCTTTTAACATTTCTTCAGCAAGTAAGGGGGACGATGTTAGGTGTTTAGTTGTTTCCAAGGGAATATTGGCAAAATAAGTCCCGAAAGCATAAGAAAAGATAAGAAAACTCATTATTTAAAGCCACACATACATCCAAAAAACAAAATCACAAAAATAACTTAAGATAGACATTTTAATTGGCGGTCTTATCGCTTAAAGCGATCTCCAGGCAACCGTGAAAGCAAATAAGCATCTACTATGTCTGACTTTTTTGCAGTTACTCATTCACCAACCCGAAGTGCGTTTATCTCTTCACGACTTTTAAATCTCTCCAGTTTCTTTCTTTATTATCTTCCATGTGTAATGTTATTAAAGCTTTTAATTTGATCTCGAATAAATATTGTTTTCGCTTGTATTCTTGAATTCCTGTTTTTTTTAAATATTTCTTAGCATAGTATTTTGTTGCATCATCATTGCAGTATGTTAATAAAAATAAAAAAAGCCTTTATTTCCCAAAACCTTTAAATAACAGTAAGTTTGTACATATAAATTTTAATCCTCATAATTTAACTTAATTTTTCCTAAAATCTAGGTTTTTGTTTCAATAGGGTACGAGCCCCTCTTCCTGGTGGAGGTGAAGGCCTCTTCCAGTTGCTTTCAATGTTTCTTGTCACTTGCTATAATATTGTGCCAATCGTCTCTTGCTGTATCTTTTAAGTCATCAGTTTTTTCGGCCTGCCTACTTTTCTTTTTCCCTTGTTCCCTTTCCACTCTGTAGTTTTTGCTGTCCACCTGCCATCCCTACACCGTGCTATGTGGCCAGCCTAGTGCCATTTTAGATTTAAAGTTTATGTGAGAGCATCGATTACCTTTGTTTTGTGTCTTATGTCTTCACTTCCGACTTTGTGTATTTTCCATACATTCAGTATACTTCTCTCCATGGCTTTTTATGCTGTTTCAATCTTTTGTTTAGCGCTGTAAGCACCTAAATTTGGCATCCGTACAGCAGGCAAGGCAGTAAACTGGTCTCCAAAATGGTTTTCTTCATAGTTATTGTGTAGTCTCTTTTTAAGATTTCTTTGAGTGGCCAGAATTTTTTCCATGTTAAGATAAGATAAGAAAACTCTTTATTAAAAGCCACAAAATAAAAATTACAAAAGAAACAAAGAACACAAGCTTGACATTTTAAATGGCGGCCTTATTGCTCAGAGCAATCTCTTCCAGGCAACCGTGCACGGATAGGATCATATACAATAACGCGGCTCTTAATATTTTAGGTAAATTAATATAATAAATGGACAACAAATTATAACAACTATGCTTAAAATATTTTACCTACACTACATGTTATGTTAGCTCTCCTTACAACTTCTTCATTGTTTGTTCTGTTAAATGTTACTTGTTTACCCAAATAGATGTAACTGTCAACATTCTGTACTGCAATATTCTATTGCATTTCCTTTCACTTTGATAATTTTATTAGATTGCAGTTTGTCATTATTTTGGTTTTACTTGCATTCATTTCTAATCCAACTTTCGAGCTCCTCCTCTTCTGACTTCTGAGTCCTAATATGTCACAATTTATATTTTCGAGAGCGCTAAAAAGTTCTAGGTAGCGTTCTGTTGATGCCAGGGTTCTAACATTATAAGTTCCTATTTTTATATAATTGCTGTTTTCTTTGTTTCGTTTGGTGGTTAAAGTTTTATGCTTTTACTGGAGGGTTTTGGTCTTGTTCTTCCACGGTGACCAGCCGGCTTGGAAGATGTGGTTTTGTAGTATTTTCTTCTTTGTGGAATTTCGGGAGGGGTTGATATACTCGTTGCTATGCCTTAGTGGTGTTATATTCTTTATTTGTATTGTTGCCATTGTTTGTCAAGTAGTTTAATATTCCTGGTTTTATTACATTCTCAGGCAAATTTGAAGATCTCTGCTTTGTAAGGGTAGGAAAAAATGTATTCTTTTTATTTACATGTAGTATTTGCTGGCCAAGATTTGTTCGAAGCATTTTCCGGTGAGTTTGGGAGGCTTCTTTTATTGTTTTTATGTGTGTTCTTTAATATGATGAGTTTGTCATATTTGATTATAGCTAAATTACCCTTTTCCCTTTTAGCATTTACACACTCTTGCAGCTCTTTTCTTACTTGTAGTACTGATGGGGGATAGTCCTCTTTTACATAATATGGTGTTTGTTTCAGAAGTCCTTTATTTTTGACGATACTGATCTTCTTCCCCAGTGTGATAAAGGTGACTACTACAGGTCGTGGCTTTTCGGTCTTTTTTCCTATTTTTCTTATAATTTCTAAGTCTGTTCCGTCTATTTTTAGCGAAAAATATTCATTTATAAAGTCTACTATGTTGTTTTCCAGACTTTTGATTTTTCATCTTCTTGGAGCCCAAAGAATACCAGATTGCGTTGCCTTGCATATTTCTCAAGGTATATTCTACTTTCTTGGTTTTCCACTCTTAGCTGAAGATCTTTATGCTTTTTTTCTAGAATTAGAATTTTTTGTTCAAATATTTTGTTTATGTTAACAGTTACCTATTCTGTCACATCTTCGGCAGTTTTGTTTATTAATTTTCTCTGTTCGTCAAGATCTTTTTGTACCGCACGAAGTGCTACTATTACTTCTGACATTTCCTGTGCCATTGTGTTAAAGAATAATTAAAATGTGTGGTTTTTGTTATGGTACAGGTAGGTATGACCTTTAATGTTTAATCTCTGATTGTCACTTTCAGAACTTCATGTATAAAACCAAATCAATTGAGAAGTATCGGCTGCTCAAAGTGTGGAGGATATTTGGTGTATTTCTTTTGGCTTTCTTTAGTTTTGGTACGGGTAGTGCCCCTAATTTTTATTACATACAAAATTTCGTTCACGAACCGAATTAATTGACAAGTACTTATAGTCAGTTGCTCAGAGTGTATAATAAATGGTACTTACTGCTCTGTTTAAAACAGACTGGGTAAGTTTATTGTAGTTCCCGGGGTCTAAAGCACAGTGTCAAATTTCAATTACTCTTTATGTTGTAGGTTATGCTATCATAGTTTTCACAAATTTGTCTTAAATCGCAGTTCTGAATGCAATGTTTATTGATTTTAATGCCTCTATTAATCCGTAATGTATAAAATCTCACTTAACGTCTCTGTTTTCACCTTTTATTCAAAATGTCACTACGTTTGCGAACGTTTTTAACACTGGTTTTTGCGCTGTATTACAAGTTTATTGATCTTGTCGTCACTTTGTCAAAATATTTAGAGCACTTGTACTCTATTTTAACTATTTATTTCACTGTAACTTGTATTTTTATAATTGACGATAAAAAGATACGATTTGACAAACAGTGTAGCCAGCCCTCCCTAGCAAAACATCAGTATGTTAATAGTTTATATAAATTATACAAATTGTTTCGACTTCGAAATAGCCCCGGTGTAGCCTATTCCGCGAACTTAGGTTTTGCGTTAATATTAATTGATTTCGTCTGAAAGATACTATTAAATTGTGTACTTAATTTTTTTTTTATTCAGCATAATAATGTCGAAAATTGTTACATCGAAAAAACTTTTGGAAAAATTATTAGTACTTGTCACCTTATTTAAATCTGATATGCGAGGCAACGTAATAAACCTAACAAGCACCTTGTCTTCTGCCCTTTTTATACAGACAGGAAGGTAAATACTCATTCCCCTATGATCTGAACGCAAACAATCCAGGACCTCAGTATGCAGATATTCACAGTTATTCATTTATTAATTTTTTTAGTTGACAAAAACATTGTCGATGCAGGTTACAGAACTACCTTTCTTAGTTACTGCCACCCTTAAGGGTTCAGTGAACACTTTTGTTAAGTTAAAAGACATAAGTCATAACATCAATATATTTTTCTTAGTTCGAGATTCCAAAAGTATATCTGTAATGAAGCCAGGGCAAAATGAATTTCTCAATTTAGATATGTTACCCGAAATGTTTTTATATACTACTCGAAAACAGACATTTTTTTTTTTTAACTTCTATAGTTTTACACTTGACCGCCACCTCGCCTGATGTTAAGCGAAGATGCGGTCTACGATGGAGCGTGTTTACCTAGATAAAACCGATTCACTCTCGATTTGAAGACACAAAGATTGTAACCATCGGGGAAACCCCACTCAGGCAACGTATTCCACAGCTTAGACGTTCTTATCACAAAAGTAGAGTCGAATCTCTTCGTTCGTGTCCCCTAACATTGCCGATGTTAGGGGACGCATTGGGGGAAGGAACTGTTAGACGAGAGTTATCTGCGATCCGAATTCGTGTCATTGCGTCATGCATCATTGAAATACTTGTATGTATGTTTTTTTATTTTGATCCGATTCGTGTCGATCTCATACTAGAGCAATAGTCTTGCCCTGAAGACAACTGCTTGGAAACAACTCATTCGTTTGTAAGTGCATCACAAACTAAACTCATTGTACACCGAGGGAACTATAATATTACACCAAATGGCAAAAACCAACAAACTTAACTTTGCGATCGGGTTTTAGGCGGGATTTTTTTTTCATATTTTTATTTAATAAGGTATACCCATAAATGTGTGTTTAATGGCATCTGCTTGAACTGGTTTCAATTTTGATATGAACTGCATACATCAAAAGAAAAGTTCATTTACATAGAAGAGTCTTAACAAGCCAAAAAAAAAACAAAAAATTGTTTTTACGGGAAGTAGTATGTATACAACTAATTTAAAGCACAAAATCACTTTGGTTTTCCTTATAATTTAAAATATAATAGCTTCTAGACCTATTCAGAACAACAAAACAACTCCGATACAAGTATCAAAACTAAATCAAATAGTTTACATTTCAAGCACATTAATTATAAATAAACGATACCGCTAGAAGCGTCTTGAAACGCCCTTGAGAATTATGGGCTTAAATAGGTACAAATAAGACGGCACTTGATATGTCGCTGTGTAAACAATGCAGTTAGTTAACCTGACATCCGTTTTTGCGCCAAAATTGTAAACGCGAGTCACCGCCAGAGTATCAAGCTGTGATTCATAGTTTAAAACATTAGGTTTAGATTTCATAACTCAAGGAAGTTAAAGACAAGTATTTGAAGACACTTAGGTTACAAGCTGTCGCACAGTGAGTTTCCTCCGAGCCACAGCTCCTCGTTTATCATGTTTATCTTTCGTATAGCAGCTAAACGAGAATTTTAACCATTTCATGTGAAAGC
This sequence comes from Ectropis crepuscularia, assembly GCA_963693475.1. Lineage (NCBI taxonomy): Eukaryota > Metazoa > Arthropoda > Insecta > Lepidoptera > Geometridae > Ectropis > Ectropis crepuscularia. The sequence continues at coordinate 98,322 of CAVNZS010000054.1, forward strand.
ACAAGCACGAGGAATTTCAAGTATCTAGATATTGGTGAATCGATTTTCTCATATTATTTTCCTTAATGCAGAGAAGGTCGCATAACTCCTTTGTAAGATGCACGCACCAAAATACAGCCGTAGTTTACGAGTTTTAGGTTAATTAATACGATATATTTTTTTCTTATACAAAAGTTAAGTGTTTCTAGAGTTAATAGGTTAAATCACAATAGCTATTATTATCATACAATTATCTTACCTCTTTAGCTCCCCATCCAACAATTGTGACATCTTTTATCGTCATCGGAAGCGGTGAATCTGTTTCATCGAAGGCGATCATGTTGATATTTTTGTTTCCCTTCGTAAAATCTAAATGCCACTGCAACCTCAGAATCGCAAGGTTGTTTATGACGTTAACTTTGTAGTAATCACGGTGGATGTAGATCTTCGTGACCGGAACCTCTTCCCCGCCTTCGTTGTAGAAGCTACTGCCTACACGGATTGACACCATAGAAGGATGCTTGACGAAGTACCCTTCCCTATAAACATAAAATAAATGAGATTGTAGTACATAAATAAAGTAAATAAATGGTTGTAAAAACTCGCTTTTATAAAAAAATCTAACTGACAAGGACTACTAGAACCAGTAATCAGTAGCCTTTCCTCACAAAATTTATTTCATCTGTTAGTTAAGGCGTTCTCTGTGGATCAGAAAAATTACTAGGCTAAGAGATAAAACACTTTAATATTGTTTAGTATAAAATGACGTTACAGCATGTTTTAGCTAATATGTAGCAAAGATAATGGTAATTGTTAGCTATGATCGAAAATTACATGTGACAACACTTTTTGCAGTCTAGTGTTCGGTTTTGTCATTAGCTGCGAGGAAAGCGCGCACGCGTTGATTTTAGTTTGCACGCGAGGGTCACGTTTTTTCCACTGTTTTTTGCTTCGCACAGTGGAATAAAAGCTATCAATGCCGGAGTTCCTCAGGGGTCGGTACTCTCTGAGACACTTTTCCTGCTACATATCAATGATCTGTTGAAGCCCGGTATCGTTGGGTACGCAGATGATAGCACCATCGTAGAGAGTTATATATCCAGCGCAAGAGCTAGTGGACAACAAACTCAGCTACTGAGAGAAAGTATGGTCGAGCGTTTGAACTTGGCCCTTGAGGCAGTCTCTACATGGGGCGATGCCAATTTGGCCAAGTTTAACGAAGGAAAAACACAGGCGTGTTTATTCTCCGCTAAAAGGAGTCCATTCGAACTGGCTCCTACTTTTCGAGGTGTATCCGTGCAGGTTACTGACCATCTCGAGCTTTTGGGCGTTTCTTTGTCATTGACGCTCAACTTTGGCACGTATATTGAGTCTAAGGCTAAATTAGCCGCCAAAAAACTGGGTGTCCTCTCAAAGGTGCGAAGATACTTCAACTATGAGCAGTTGCTCACGTTTTACAAAGCACAGATTCGATCCTGTATAGAGTACTGTTTGCACCTTTGGGATGGATCGGCTAAGTATCAGCTGGAGACTTTGGAATCGATTGAGAGACATCCCATAAGGCTCATAGGCAATTATACTCTTGTGCGTAAAAGACTTCAAAGTCTTGATCATCGCCGCAAGATTGCTAGATTATCGGGTTTTTATCGGATACACTTCGGAGAGTATGCAACTGATCTGCATGATCTAATACCACCTTGCCCTTTCTTCTTTCGGAATTCTTGTATCTCAAAAAAGCGACATCGTTTCATGGTTGATGTTCCAAAAACACGACCGAAGAGATTTGACTCAACGTTTGTGATAAGAACGTCTAGGTTGTGAAATGCGTTGCCTGAGTGGGTTTTTCCGATGGTTACAATATGGGTGTCTTCAAATCGAGAGTGAATCGGTTTCTTCTAGGTAAGCACGTTCCATCGTAGATCGCATCGTCGCTTAAAATCAGGCGAGATGGTGGTCAAGTGCAAACCTATCACAGTAAAAAAAAAAAGAAAAAATAACAATTGCGACAGGTGGACGCGGGTTTCTCAGCGCGGTCGCGAGAACGAACGTTGTGTTTGTGAGAAGGATTTCAGTTCATCGGTCAGCGCCGCCGAAACAGCGTACAGCGTACAGCGTACGAGCAAGAACAATGAAGAACTTATGGCTTCGGTCGCAATCGATTTCCCAACAACTTCTGCACCTGAATCATTTCAAGGACCTGAACCGAGATAACGTCTGTTACGGGCAGATTAGACCCAAACTTCTCTTAGGTGCAGACAACTGGACTTAATCGTGTCATGGGAACTACGCCTGGGTAACAAAAGTCAGCCAGTGGCCTCAAGAACTACTATCGGCTGGGTTATCAACGGCATACAGCCTAAGACGGCGCTGAGACGGGACTCAGAACAAGTACTCTATATTTTCAGCGAAAACGAGAACCGTCTCGAGAATAACGCCGAGGAAAGGTAACAAATATTCAAGAGAAACCTCCTTTTTTTGAAGTTGGTTAATAGCGTTGTATTTCGTTTGAAAACAAAGAAAGCTACTTACCTTCTCTAACATCTAAAGAACGAACTATGGACGCCTCTCACGGGACGATAGAGAGCATCGGCAAAAGCTGTGAAACAAGCCAATTCCAACTTTGGAATAAGGGCGAGACGAACAGATCGCCAATAAATAAGGTTGAGCTTGAAGCAGAGGTGTCAGTTCACCAACCAAAAGAGATCACCAAATTGGGAGAGTTTTACCAGAAATTGAACGAGAACTCAAACGAACTGCCAGCGAGAACGGGATCACAGCCATCATTTGATTTTAAATTTCCAAATAAAATATTGGAACTACAATGGAGCCGAGCAACATTGTGAGATGTAATTCGTCAGGTAGCCGCACGGGAAAAAGCTAAATAATAAAATGGCTCAAAAACATGCGACTGATTTCAGAGCTGCAGTTGCCCAGGTCCAGGTACAGTCCGGTGGAGGAGACCATTAGTCGACAGCTTCACATTTTCTGTGTAGCTAGCAAATGGTACCGCAAACGTGGGTTTTATTTATACCGGTATGTATCAGACAACGCTGATGGGTGGCTCACAGAGCGGGGTACATCTCAGACTAATGACATGCTTCGTCTGTAATTTTTATAGTTTCAATACCTCTCTTCTAATCCATTATTTCGCAATGCCCTACAAAAATCATGCGACAAGGAGAAATGATAGAGGGTTGCAACCCCTCTTCTTCAACTGCACTCAGTTGGACACAAGTGACGGCATAGTGCTGAATCTTATTACTTTATACCCTTCTATCATTCTACACAGGTCTCTTAGTGGTTCATTTGACCCGTACATTTTGTTCACGGGCCTGTAGTCTATTAGACTACGACGCGAGGTTACATACGTAGATCCCGTGACTTCGAATTGTTCCAGGCACTGATCAACGAAGTGAAGTTCTGTATCAACGCAAGAACTCCGACTTACGTCTCCGTGGACTTATAATGCCTAGAGACACTGACGTCTAATCACTTTATTGGACTCGAAAGAAAGAAACTATAAAAGGGTACAACGATCACTTTAAACTTTGTTATTGCTCTTCAATAACATACTCTTCGTGGTGAGCGTGCCGCGTACCTAACGCGGTACGCTCACAACGAGTTGATTTTCGACTGACCTTTGCGCAGCGGTCGTTTTAAATCTCTCTGCGGGGGTGTCACCCGAGAGTGACGTGAATTATCAAACAAACGATATGTAACTTATTTTATAAAATATATTAATTATCCCATCACTGCAAGAAGGACACTTTTGCGGTATGCCTTGTGGAGTTGGCATTTATGATTGCTAATTTCAATTTCAATTTTTAGTATGAAAACTAACGTGGTTATTTCACGAATCTCAATATTTGTTTGGTACATAAGTATGGCCATACGTCTTGGTTAACATAATTGAGCTTCAACATTACTTAGTAGCGTCAAGCTGAAAAAGCCTGGCACGCATAATAAGAAAGTCAAGGTGTCGCATTTTTGGTCACCGCACCAGCTAAGCGTCACTGATTTTTTACGCAGTGAACGTACTAAGCTGTGATTATTTAACAATTCCCAGATATAAAACTGTGGTTTACAGTTACTCACACATCCACACACCTAGCAGCTGTGAGCACCAAGTCTGACTTGATGATGGAGCCAGCGCAGTAGAAGTATCCAAATAAGTGGATACTCGCCATGAATGGAAAATCTTGAATATTAGTATTGGCTCCTTGGAAAATACGTCTCCCTGCCAATGGTTCTGAAATGTAATGTACGTAATAGCGTTAGATATTTTTGTTACGATAAATAATTACAACCTTTGTCAAGTAGAAAAGCAAACCGAAAGTGACTTACATAAAAGCGATAAGTACAAATTCTACTAATACACAATAAATCCTGTGCGCTATGTTTATTAAACGTTGAAGGGAAAATGCCGCCATCTTAATACGGTGAAGAGAAATATGAGGAATCTGAAATTCATTTGTTTACTCTGTTTACCTAAAATCTTTCCAGGTCATCAAACAACCCGCACTGGGCCAGCGGAGTGAACTATGGCCATGACTTTCTCCTTACGAAAGAAGGCCCCGAGTCCCAGCGGTGGGAACTTTAGTCGGATGTTTACTTGTTTCATCATCATCATCAGCCGCAAGACGTCCACTGCTGAACATAGGCCTCCCCTCTAGATTTCCACAACGAACGGTCCTGCGCAACCTGCAACCAGCAGTTTCCAGCGACCTTTGTGAGGTCATCTGTCCATCTAGTGGGAGGCCGTCCAACACTGCGTCTTCCGGTTCGTGGTCGCCACTCGAGAACCTTTCTTCCCCATCGGTTGTCAGTTCTGCGAGCGATGTGGCCTGCCCATTGCCACTTCAGCTTAGCTACTCTTCGAGCTATGTCGGCTACTTTCGTTCTTTTGCGAATATCCTCATTACGGATTCTGTCGCGCAAAGAGACTCCGAGCATAGCTCGCTCCATAGCTCGCTGTGTGACTTTGAGCTTTGTTATGAGGCCTACAGTTAAGGACCACGTCTCAGTTCCATAAGTCATCACTGGCAACACGCACTGATTGAAGACTTTCGTCTTCAAGCATTGGGGTATTTTGGACTCCAAGATGTGTCGTAGTTTCCCGAACGCTGCCCATCCGAGTTGGATCCTTCGCTGGACCTCTTTGTCGAAGTTGGATCTACCCAATTGGATCTTTTGACCCAGGTAGACGTATTCGTCAACAACTTCGAGTGTGGTATTCCCAACAATAACCGGTACAGGTGAGACATGAACATTTGACATGACCTTCGTCTTGTCCATATTCATCCTCAAACCTACCTGTTGGGATACTCTACTGAGGTCCCTGAGCATAGCACCGAGGTCCTCCATCGACTCCGCCACAATGACTATATCGTCGGCAAACCGAAGGTGAGTGATGCATTCGCCGTTGATATTGATGCCATGTCCGTTCCAGTCCAGTAGCTTGAAAACATCTTCCAGCGCGGCAGTGAACAGTTTCGGAGATATAACATCTCCCTGTCTCACGCCTTTCTGTAGCCGGATATGTTTTGTGCACTGGTCCTGTAATCGGACAGACATTGTGGCTTTGCTGTAAATACACCTCAACACTTCGATATAGCGATAGTCCATGCGGCATCGCTGGAGAGACTGAAGCACTGCCCAGGTCTCGATGGAATCGAAGGCTTTCTCATAGTCCACATACGCTATACATAGTGGCCGATTATACTCCTCGGTTTTCTGTATAATCTGCCGAAGCGTATGTATGTGGTCTACGGTACTATAGCCTTTTCGGAAACCGGCTTGTTCGGGTGGCTGGAAGTCGTCAAACCTGCGTGCGAGACGATTCGTGATTACCCTCGAAAACAACTTATAAACGTGGCTCAGAAGTGAGATGGGTCTGTAGTTCTTCAACAAGGTGTTGTCACCTTTTTTGAAGAAGAGCACCACCACACTTCTGCTCCACGCTTCTGGCGTATTACCGTCAAGTATGACGGAGTCAAACAGCTTCTGGAGGACTTTAAGTACCGGTTTTCCACCCGCTCTCAGAAGCTCAGTCGTTATTCCGTCGTCACCAGGTGCCTTGTTGTTCTTAAGTTGTTTGAGGGCCATCCTAATCTCATACAGGCTGACTTCCGGGATGTCTTCGGTAAAGTGTCGGGTCAGCTTGGCTCTGGGGTCTTTTGCCATGCTAACGACAGGTTGTGCTTGCGTAGAGATGTATAACTGTTCATAGAACCTCTCAATCTCCTCCAAAATCTCGGGCTTCGACGAGACGACGTTACCACTGTCGGTCTTCAGTTTGGTCAATTGACTTTGCCCAAGAGACAGATTTCTTGCGAACACTTTCGAGCCTTTGTTCTGCTTGATCGCTTCTTCAATACACGAAGTATTGAAGCAGCGTATGTCGCGTCGCACACAAGTAGATATCTGTCTATTGAGCCGTCTGTATACCGTCATGTCGACCGAAGACTGCAATCGCATATCTCGCCTAACCGCCATGAGATTTAGAGTATGATCGGAGAGCTTTTGGGTTCTATGCTGGCGTCGGCTCTTATAAAATTTAAATTAGCTAAGGCTTCGAAGCGATTTTGAAGTTCGAGTTGAAAGTTATCGGGATCTTCGATTTGAGCATAATTTGGTCGGAGCGTTTACTTGTTTACCTATGTTGTATTGCTATAATTATTGTTATGCTCGAAAACGATAACAAATGTTACGCACACCACTATTTTAGTTTTACTTGCTCATGCTATATTCACGGAAACTTTCTAACGGGACCAAAATGCTGATTCAATGCTTCTTCTGGACTTAGCAACTGGCATACGTGACTCAAGGAAGGAAACGCCAATTTCCAATGCAGCAAAATGGGCCCCGTGTCGTCTCGCCTCGCCGCCACGACGACGCACTCCGGTACCCACTTTGTACGGTAATACCGTCAGTTTATATCCCTCGAAATTTAATGGACTGTATTTTTAAAGAAAAAAGAGGTGAGAAGTCATTTTCTTTAACAAAACACCATAGAAGATAGACAGATTTTCCACCAACCTTTTAACTGCCTCCGTCTAGGGCACCACAAATTTGTGACCTGGGGAGATCTCCCGCCGAGTAGTGTGTAGAAGCCTCAGGGCTTCACTAGGTTTTGAGAGGTGTAACTACTTCAGTCGTCGACGTGTGTTTGCCGCTCAACGGTCGCAACCGCTAGTATTGGAGGGAATTTTCAACTACCCTCAAGCCATTTATAAAGATCGAACATACCCCTCACCAAATTCATCATGATTGAATTCCCCAACTTTAATGTTTGCGAGTCTGAAGGATATAATAATAAATAGAATAAGATAAATAAACTTACGAAGTTTATGTGTTAGGTGTACCTATGCACATGCAAATTAATGCAATGTAATGCATTGAAATGCAATTATAAAAAAACATAAATATGTATATTTAGAACTAAGGTGGGTTAAAAATTATTAATAAGCATCGAGGTATTTAATTTGCATAAGGTAAAGGGTAAATTTTATTATATATTTATTAACTGGTCTCTCAACTAAACCATGTTTCGTTCTTAAAGTGACAACACGCACGCCTTTGTCTACACCTTTATGTGTAATTTCAATTCTACCTAAAGGTTATTGAAGTGGTTTAGTTAATTTAGACCTTAATAATACGAGATCACCAACTTTTAAATTAAATGGTGATAAAAACCATTACTCTCTCTCTGTTGAAGAGTGTGTTGGTAATCATTTGACCATCGCTTCCAAAACATCTGTGACACCTTTTGAATGGATTGCCAACGTGATAATCTGTTCTGGGGAACGTCCTCAAAATCATATTCTGGCACGGACACGAGACTTTGCCCAATTAAGAAATGACCCGCAGCTAAAACATCAAACTCGTTTGGGTCGTCGGATAACGAGCACAAAGGGTGTGAGTTTAGAACTGTTTCTGCTCGACAAAATATCGTTGTCAACTCCTCGAACGTGAGAGACTTTACAATCTCCTACCGCGCGCAACAATAAATGTTTTGCAGATTGAATGCCAGCCTTCCAGAGTCCGCCCATAGATGCCGAGTTTGGTGCGTTTTTCCACAAAGGGTGAAAGCTTACGTAATGAGGCAACGAAATTACCTTTTACTAAATCTGACATTTCGTTATCAAACTGATTTTTTGTAAGACACGTATTATTGTGTCGTAAGCTACCTTCAGCTCAGCGGTGGTTAGAGGTCCTATAGGCCGCTTTGAAGTTTTGCGCCGTGAGTTATTAATAAATCTATAACACCAAGAAATGACACGCTGTAAGTGATTAAATGACGAACATTTATTAAAACTACATTCAAGATCATTACCGAGCTCATCTTTATTAACACAGTAGTTTAATGCAAACGTTGCACTATTAGGTTTTAGCTCGGTAGCGTTACTTTTATCTTTTATGAGAAACGTCTCAATCGGCCCGGCCAACTTTGTTGGTCATCGTCATTGAACTCTTAATTAGTTTCATCAAAGGTCATCGTACAGCCACGTGAAGTCGTTCATCCACTCTGTAGCCTATATTACAAAGTGGCTAGGCAGAATATCACGTGAGGATATATCTGCAGCGTTATTCTCGCTCCTCACGTGGTACCCTCGGAGGTACTATAGCAGCTGTGAGTCGACTAACACGGTTCGCTACGGAAGTTTTTAACGTAATGGTTGAGTTTGAATCCACGCTAATACATTCTTACAATCGCTGAGGACAATAGAACACTTAATATTTTTTTATTTTTTATGAAAAATACTACGAGACTTGTTAATAAAACCGCAGCTTCAAGTTCTAGTCTAGGTATTGACAATAAGAGATTTAGTGGCGCGACTTTCGATTTACTAGCCACCAACTTGACCTTCACTTTGCCCTCAGTACTAATGCTTCGAAAATAAAGGCATGTCACATAACCACGCAATGATGCATCACAAAACGCTACCAGTTGAACTTCGCGAAAGTCAGAAACGAGTATGTGACGCTCAAATCGCAACTTTGATAATAGCTGCAACTCAGTGATAAAGCGATTCCACAGTCGACACGGCTCTTGTAGCAATGAATCATCCCATCCAATTCCTAACTTTCAAAGATCCTGCATGATGCATTTCGGAACGAACGTGCAAGGTGCAATGAACTTGATGGGATCAGAATTTACTTGCCAGTAGTTTTAAAACGGTTCGTTTTGTTTATTGTGTGTCAGTAAAACCATACGCAAACGCAAAACTGCCACCGCGTCCGAGAAGCGACATCAACTCATCCTGCGACGCCAAATTGAGGTATATGACCACAGAAGGTCATCAACATAGAACCCTTCAGTAAGAATCCTAGCTGCTTCAGGGCATCAGGCCGCTCAGCCAGTTCGTACTGAGCTAGCTGGTGTAACGCACAGCTATGATAATGAACGGGGCACTGCGAAGACCGTAGGAATTTGTTTTAAGACGCACGTATGTACGTGCGCACTGGTTCCGTCGGCGATTCGCGCCATAAAATGTGCTGATATTTGGTATCAGCGGGGTCGATTAAAACCACCCTATCCGCTTGCTACACCGCCTGCTCTTTGCGTTTACAATTTTGGCGGGAAAACGGGTGTCAGGTTACATAAGCGCGGTGTTTGTGCTTCGACATATGAAGTGCTGCCCTACTTGTATCCGTTTGAGCCCATTTATTCTCAAGAGCGTTCCAAGACGCTTCTAGCGGTATCATTTGTTTATAATTAATGTACTTAAAATGCACTTGAGATTTTTTTTGCAATTTATCAGGTAGTCGATCAGCTATTAGATTAATCTATACTAATACTACTTGAATATGCATATAAAATTTGGTAAAAATCAGTAAAGCCGTTTCGGAGGAGTAAGGAAACAAACACTGTGACACGAGAATTTTATATCTATACTAATATTATAAAGAGGAAAGATTTGTATTTTTGTATGTTACTAATAAACTCAAAAACTACTGAACCGATTTCAAAAATTCTTTTACCAAAAGAGAGCTACATTATCACTGAGTAACATAGGCTACTTTAATTACGAGAAAAAATTAGAATTACTTTGATTTATTTACTAAAACCAACGCAAGGTATAAAAAAAACAGCCATAAAATGGCTTTCATCGCATACGCTGCGGAAAGTACCAATAATAGATCAAAACAATTTTCTACAATATTATAAAACGTATTAAAATCTACAAAAAACCTCGCGAGACCATATGTCTAACTACTGTAATTACGTCGCTACAACTGCTTTTTTACATTTTAAAAGAAGATAAAAATGCCGATCAAATTCAGACCATGTTATCCATACATTTGTATTAATTCTTATCCAAATAAACTATTTTGTATTCAAGATTGCTTTAATACCTACTGATTCCTTTTTGAATTATTAAAATCGGACATTGCATTCAAAAGATATTACGAAGTTAAAAAATTCCATCCTGTCGAAATAATAATAAACGACGCGACGGGCCGGCGCGGCGCGCCGACTGTAGCGCGGCGCGGCGCAACGTGGCGGTACATACCATCGATACAAATCAATGGATGTGCCCTGAGAACCTTGAAATTGGTAATAAATTGCGTCTCTGTGTGTATCGTAAGTGGTTTACAAACAACCAATCTACTTGACCCCTATAATCGCTAGCGGCGAGATTTGCTGTGGTTCTACTTATTTTGGTTGTTGACAACGAATAATGATAGGTAAAAACGTCCAGCGTCCTCCGCGTCCTGCAACCGACTAGAACGGAAAGAGTGAGCTCACTCTTCCCAACTTTGACATGATTACGTGCGCTCTGAAGTTTGGGAAGGCCAATCTTGGGTTCTACGATCTATGGTAGATGCAGAATTAGGAAGAGTGTACAGCGTTCATCCTTCCCAGTCCGAGTGTTTTTATCTCAGAATACTTTTTTATCATGTACCACGTTGGTACATGGTTCCAAGACTTTAAAATCGTGTAAAAGAAACTTACCAAGCCGCATGCCGAGACGGGGGTTTGTTACAAAATTATAGCCAATGGGAAATCCCTTTGAGAGAAGCTTCAAGCTTCCCGGTGTCCGTTGAGGATGAGAGTTGTTTGTGGTAATATTCATCGATATAAATCAATAGATGTGCCCAGAGCACCTTGACATCGGTAATAAACTGCGTCTCTGTGTGTATCGTATCTGGTTTACACTAAACCAATCTACTTGACCCGTACAATCGCTAGCGGCGAGATTTGCTGTGGTTCTACTTATTTTGGTTGTTGACACCGAATAATGATAGGTAAAAACGTCCGGCGTCCACCGCGTCCTGCAACCGACTAGAACGGAAAGAGTGAGCTCACTCTTCCCAACGTTGACATGATTGTGTGCGCCCTGAAGTTTGGAAGGGCCTATCTTAGGTTCTACGATTTATGGTAATATTATTATTTTGTTTCCGCCGTATTACATTACAGCTAGCCGTTTTGAAAAACAGTGCCTTTTTGTAATGCGGCGGTTCAACGATTAGCCGCATTGTCATTGCGATACGTTCTTCAATAAGGCGGCCCACGTTCAGCCGTATTGTATTACTGCTTATATTATAGGGTGACCAAATTAAAAAAAAACATAATTTAAATAAACAAAATCAAAATTAATTTCATTCATCCGAAAAAACTGACCGATTACTTACGGTATTCCTTAATATTTTTTTTACAACATTTTACCTCTCACATAAAGTTTGAAAGCCCATAAATTGATATCGGTGCCGGTACACCTAAGAAACATGGTGCACTTCCATAGACAAGGGTCTATCATCGAGATTTGACTCAAGGTGGGCTCCCGCCAGAAGCTCTGTGGTCAGCCCTGAGTGTCGCTTCTCCATACTCGGCCTGCGATACACTTCGGCTACTTGCATGGCTTGCTCCACTCAGGACCTCCCTTGAGCTTCTGGCTCCCGCATTTTTTTTAATACACTCCAGAGGTAGTAGCCAAGACTATATGGAGTCGGTATGCTCCGAGTCGGATCTGGGTCTCATGTAACCAACCCGGTCCGATTTAGTCTTAACAAGGTGGACGGTGGAAACGAAATAGTTTCCAAGTAACACCCAGGGTGACAAGTGACACTCCAATAATATTGTGTACAATCCCTCCGAACTCCAGAATCCACTGTCACTTTAGCAATTTAGCAACACACTTACAGTACCTATTCAATGCCATAGTTGTTGTTATGTCAGGCAGTGCCATGAGTGTTAAGAATCGGAACTAAAAATTGTGAAAGAGGCGGCTAATCTCTCGCTTTATTACTTTACGGCTAGCCGTGTTGAATGACGTTTGGCGTCGAATACATTCCGGCGGTTTTTTAATCAGCCGTATTCAATCCGGCTGATCGTTAAACCGCCGCTTTACAAAACGGCCCTCAACCAACTAAGCCACCAGGCCAGCCAGTTTAATGTTTTTACACTTTAAAGTTTTGGTTTCTAATTTTGATCATTTGGAAAAATTTGGTCATGTACGTTTCATTTAGCATACCTACTTAACAAAAAATATTGACCCCGTGCGAAGCCGGGACGGGCCGCTAGTAATTTATAAAGGAGACAGTGGTTTTATGGTTTAAATGTATGTATATAATGTTAAATGTACGAAATAACAAACTCGAAAAACCAAAAACAAACTGCATTCGATAGCACAAATATATTTTCATCCCACCAGCTCGGAAAGAGTACTTTTGCTCCTCGATATCAGGGCGCAAAAGTCGTTTTTACCCTCTAGAGGTTAAAGTAAATTTGAATTTAGAACATCGTGTGTACTGAGGTTTTAAATTCAAAACATAATTTAACCTATTCATTTCTACCTCCTTGGTGCCGAATTCATCATACATTTATTTTTAATTTGTTAAAAACTCATACTCAGAACCTCTTTCGTGTACTTTTTTTTAAATGCTTTGCGCGCAATTTTCTTTTCACGTATGGAGGATAGAGGTAAAGAATGTTATTTCAAATGGCAAAACATTTTGAAATGCTATGAATGAATCAATTGTAATCGAATTGAAGTATGCCGAGTTAAATAATTAAATATTATTGACTACTAAAATAGTAACTAATAGATAATTTCAACTACTTGTGCAGTACAAAATAATGTAGTAAATATAACATCAAATAAATAATTACTATTTTGAGAAAACATGTAGGTACAATATATTTTGAAGTCAAAACTTTTTTTGGCGCGCCAAAGACAGATTTTTCGTGGGCTGTTAATTTAATTCTAGCGTCATGCTCGGGAATGATAAGAAATCTTCGGGTAAACTCGGGACCATAGCCAATGGCCATCTAGAAATGCCTCAGCCTTTTCCATTGGCCATTTAAAAATGTGTCAGCATGTCTAGATGGCCATGCTCATAGCCACGCCCTCCGGTTTCACACGCGTAGTTTCCAAAGTAAAAATCAAATTCTGAGTTATAAGTTACCACTTCTATCGGCAGTGCCTATGACTGCCAATATTTTTCTTTCATGAATTCTGAATAGTACGTTTATTAATGTCCTTTAAAATGTACCCTGATTTAAATTTAGCGCTACTATAATTTAATGGATTTGGGCGGACACTTTTTCATGTACACATGAAACTCCTTACCTCAATCGGTCAACTCTTCATATTTTCACGTCATATTGTTATTGTTAAAACCAAGGCTAAATAAACTTAAGCTTAAAACTTATAAAATTGAATACAAGTGAAAAACCGAAATACTACATAATAACCGAAATACTAATAATACATAATAATAAGTGCTTCTAGCGACCAAGAAGTTTATTTAACGCCAACAGAATCGACTGAAACTGAAAATGCGCAAAGCGTTTAGTAATTTCCTCGCTAGGGGGGGATGAAAAATTACGTGTTACACTCGAGTGCAAAGATTTTTCACCTTGTGCCCTTTTGATTCCCTTGCTACGCTCAGGATTCTAATTTTTGAATCCCTCGCTACGCTCGTGATTCAACTTTAGAATCCTTCGCTTGCTCGGTCATCAAAATTGAGCACGCGGTTAAAAAGCCACTTTGCACTCTTGTACAACAAATAACTATTAATTTATTCAATACTTCGGGACCATTTTCCCGCCAAAAAATTTTAATTTTTTATTTTTTACAATATTACGATTTTTCTATGTAAATGAACTCTAATTTTAATGCGGATTATATCAAAATAAAAACCAGTGCAAGTAGATTCCATTAATCACAAATTTATCGATATACCTTCCCAAATAAAATCACGAAAAAATTTTTTCCCCGCCAAAAACCCGTCCGCAAAGTTAAGTTTGTATGTTTTCGTCATCAACCAAGTTTTTGGGTACTATATTACATTGAGTACTATATTGGGTAGTATCTTCGACACATCAGCATTGAAACAAACTTCGTACAATCGGAAATTAATAATAATTTTTAATAAATCCTGCAGTAGTTTTCGTCCCGTCAATAGTGCGTCGTTTATTGATATAGTATATCAATAAACGACGCACTATCTACCTACCCGTAGGCGTAGGTGTAGCTGATACCCGGGGTGCGTGGCTCGGGAACCTCCACGTGGTGCACCCTGGGCATCACACAACAACTTGCCTCGGTGGCATCTTGTTGTGTGATGGCGAATCCCGGGCGGGGCTGGGAACTCCTACACGCGCTTCTCACCCCTTGAGCAGTGCGTGTAGAGGTTGGGGAGTAGGACTGGAAGACTTGGGAAGGTTACTCGGCTGATATATCGGCCAAGTAAAATTCCTAAGTCTTCCAGATGAGGGTCCTCCACGAGCACTCTGATTAGCAGAGTGCTCAATGGAAGGACAAGGGCCGCGATGCGGCCGTGGAGGCAGATCCGCGGCTATCCCTAGCCGCGGTGGTGAGGGCGGACCTCTTGCTGCCGATGAAACCCTCTCGACAGTGAGAGGTCGTGTGAGAGGCGGAAGTGGACACGGGGGCGAGCCTAGAGAGTCGCCAACTCTGGGCTTGCACCCCGTCTCTACAGGAAGGCCTGGGGCGTTGGATGTTTAGGGCCGTCCGACGCCCCACCTAGGGCCTTCCAGCCTTCGAGGAGGTGACGCGCCACTGATTTCCGATGCGTCACTGGAGCCAAATGCGGGGGTACTAACGCCCCTCGCGAGGCGGGGCCGCAAGGACAGTGGCAGGTTGGTCAGGGTCGTCGTAGGAGTGCGAAAAGTGACCCCGCGACCCTGACCCCTGGTCATGCAGGAGAAATCTGTGGGGTTTAAGTAGGTAGGGGCACCATCTGGTATCCCATGGTATCGAGTCCGACATAATATCCCACCATGTCCCTCCGTGGTGGGCATACGTAAAAGTATTTCCCCCTCAAAAAAAAAAAAAAAAGGTGTAGCTGATACCCATCGAAAACAAGTTGCAAGGGCGTACTAATCGACGACGGACGCAGCACACAATGACGATGCGACTGTGCCCATTGTATTAGATTTAGTATTAAGGTGTAGTAGTAATAAACGGACAACTCTGAATGAATTGTATTTTAATACTCACACAACTCCGACCCATATATAGGCCGATACCATATACTTACGGCACACTGATGACTCCTATATAAGCTAGAACACAGCCTTCTATACAGAGTGTTTCGCCCAGACAACGGGCATGTGCAAATGATTTCGAACAAAGGGAACCAGAAGATATCATCAGCCCCAAGTGGGAGTGACCGAGCGGAAGTAGCTGTAGTTTCGGTGTCGTCAAGGATTCCCGAATTTTGGTGTGATCAACTGTGACCAACCGTGATCAACTGTGACCAACCGTGATCAACCGTGTGACGAACCGCGCAGGAGAGACCGCCAGAGGGCGCTGCAAGTAGTACAACTGCTCCGCCGCTTTAATTATTTAAAAATTATTAAATCAAATGTTGTATGTGTTTGAGGTGATAATTGTGAAAGTATACAATTAAATTTTATAATAACATAATAATCGGAACGTGATACAATCATTTTACTTACTTAAATCACAATTAGAATCGGTATGGTGTCGGAGTGATTTAAGCCGCTAATAACCCAAATGGGATCAAAGTAAATACATTTACGTCTGCTTTAGAAACCCAGTGCAGTTATTACCATGATATAAATGCTAAATAGTGGTGGATTTTTGAATTAAGTTAACAGATCTGTACGTATTGCTTCATTTTTGCCACAGTGACCTTTGTACCACAACAAGCCGAGAGGAGTGGGTGAGATGGCACTACAATAACTGACACGGTTACAGATACTTTCACCTGCACCTAGTAATTGTTAATTTTGATGCTCCTGCTACAAGCTCAGTTGGTCTAGTGGGTATCGCTGCTGGTTGTAAATCGTGAGCCATAGACTTCAAACTCACACTAGATATTTCGGTTTGCACTGGATTTGTTTTCGACCAGTTTAAGCAAATTATACTGCGATGGAAAATATTACGCTGAGGAAACCACTAAGAAAACGAGTTCGTTAAACAACATAAACAAATTACATATCTTATAATCACAGAAATTTAAATAATAAGGTATTATAATAGATTTCTGTGCTAATAATAATACACTGAACAGTACTTCAGTACTTTGTTTGAAGTAACTGCGAATTCATCATTAGACGATAGTCATTTAACAAGAGAACAAGAACTGCAAGAAATCATAAACAAATTAAAAGGTAAATTGCAATCCGCAAACCTTGAAATAGAGAATCTACGTTACCAAAATGGCATTTTAAATAAAGATCTTGAAAAATGTTAGTCTGTTACATTTTTCTTGATATTTATAAAAAGATTGGGTCATCAAGTACGACGGCGCCTTTACTTAGAAAACAGAAGCCTACATAGCACCTGGAAGCCCGAAGCATCGTTTCGCTACATTTTAAAAAGTCAGCAAAATGATTTACGTTTATTAAACAATAAAACCCGCCAAGTGCGAGTGGGACAACCGCACGAAGGGTCGGCAAAGTAATTGATTTTATCGTTATGACTGTACGCTACACCAAGAAGAAGCCTCGGTCCCAGATTGACTTCGATAAAAAGATATTCTAGCGACCGCCTATAAGTGGATGGTGGATGGTGACGACTATAAGTGTAAAACGATTTTATGAGGGATGTGACTCTTCAAATAAATGGCTACGCCTCCTCCGCCTTTTCCTACTTGGTCATTGCGAATTAAGATGTTATTGGGCAGTGGAAATAAGTGAGAGGGCAGTGTCGGCTTGAGCCAGCTCTCTGAAACAAGCACAGCATGGATGTTGTCTGACGAAAACGTATCCAGGATGTCACTTTAATACTTTGGGCATTAATATGACAGATGTTAAAATTTTTGGGGTTGGAAGAAAAAGCTTGATAAAGAATTTGCGCAGGCGACAAAATTTCCTCATCAGTACTAGTAAATGAGGAGCCATCATCGGATGTAGTAATAAAATAATCATTCAAAAACGTTAATATAAATGTATACAAATAAATATAGATAAAACTAAATTTAAACTGACTAAAAATTTATAAAAGAAATTAAATTAACTTGACTAACACTCTATACTAAAATAACTAATTATTCTCGTACAATAACTATCTGATACAATGAAATACATTACGCAGCTAACAAGATTTATATAAGTCATGGAAAAGTAACAACAAAGTAAAATAATGCTACACAAATTCGTTACAGTTGCAGATCATAACCACATCATAACATAAAACTGACAAGGTTTTAACTACAATTCAGAAAAACGGTTTGATTACACACTATGTGATCATTATACACAATACCTATCTTTCCAGAATACCAATCCGGGGATCGACACCACAGACTAAAAATAGATAAAATTTGTAAAGACCCCAATAATTTGCTAGCAAACTCCGAACCAACACTAGTAGAATACTTGTTACATTGATTTATGGAATTTAGTTGGTTATCTTTACATTTCAGGAGTTCTGTAGCGGATGACGATCTGTTCAGAGTATCCAGAATTGTTTTTATAGACTTCCATAATCTTTTATGATCATTTTTGTTCGATTCAAGGTCTCTGGTTTCGTGCTCCCTTTTAAGTTTGCGTAAAAGATTGTTAAAAAAGTTCCTATACCTTTGGTAAACTAACTTTCGTGTTGTGTCTCCTGGATGCTTCTTCAGATCTAGGTGTAGTTTATCACGGTGTTTCATACATCGCATGAGTCCAGGTGTGATCCAAGGTTTTAGTTCTTCTGATGACAACTCCCACTGTTTTCGTCTTTTTAGCATCGGTGAAGATGTGGTCAAGGCACCTGTTTTCTCTGGTGGCTTCAGTGATCGCGGGCCTTAAGCTATGCTCACTCATCATGCATAGATATTCGCTGCCAGATTCATCCACCGGGCTCATGATGTTTATATTTAGGTCCCCAGCTACTATAACAGGAGCTTCAGTTTTGAGTTCTCTTAGCCTTAAGCTGAAAGAGCCACAAAATCTATCTGTATTTCTAAAGGAGGGAGATCGGTAAATACCAAAGATTGTAGCTATTTTAGGTATGACAATTTTTAGACATTCTGAGTCTTCGATGATTGGTTGAGTAACTGTGGGATTCCAAGTATTCTTTACATACATGACTACACCCCCGGATTTGTTGTTAATACGTTGGGTGCTGTAATTCTCAAAACCTGGGATTTGGGGGATTATAGGATCGCCTCCGAGCCAGCATTCAGTGAGGACTATATCATCAATATTAAAATTTAGTCGTTGCAAGACTACTAGAAATTGGTCAAAATTTTTACCTATACTTTTTATGTTGAAAGTCAGGACTCTAAAGTTATATTCATCGATAATTCCCTCACAATCCTCCAACTGGTCGCAAGTATGACAATCGATAGACAAGACGTTATCCAGATCATTGACAGTTTCTAAGTCAATGCGTGCCATCATTAATTGTGAGTTTTGTTTTCCATATCTACGTAGATAGCGGCTGATGGAGGTTTGGTAGAAACAGGATCCAACGAATTCAGTTGAAACAGAAGAATACAACTAACAATTAACTTGATATTTACCTTTCTGAGGCAGTACGTCTGTGGTTTAAGGTAACTTGCTTTGTGTATGGGTATGGGAATGTGAAGTAATGAGTGGGATGTGGTGTGTGAATGCAATGTAATAGTGTAACAAAATGAAATATTTACTATCTTTATGATTAGCGTAATCTCACAAGTGGTCTCCAAGCTACAACGAAATTGCGAAATCAAAAATACAAGTACATAGCAAATAATAAACTCTTGATGTCTAAGAGCATGTTTCTGGTTCTGTGGCTGTTGCTTGTGCTGGTCCCACATGCCGGTCGAGATCAAGATGCGACTAGATAAGCAAAGCTGGTTTATTTGCAGCTTGTCGTACAAGAATGGCACCATTTCGCGTCCAACAGTAACGAAAATTATGCTGTTTTGCGCGAAGTCTTGTATCCTTAAACAGAAAGCGGTTATTCTTAGTCAGTCTCTCATTAATGTAAATCTTCTCTGAAGTGCCTTGGGCCAGAGTTGCAGAGGTAAGGTTGCGTCTCGATTTGGCAGCCCGTAAAATTTCGTCTCTGTGCGAACGACGTAGTAGTTTTACGATGATTGGTCTTGGCCAGTTCCGACCAGTGTTGCTTTGAACACGCTTGGCGCCTGCTCTGGAAATGTCGTCGATATCAGCAGCTTTCAATTCGACGCCCAGGCTGGAGGCTAATACCAACGCCGCATGTTGGAGATTTTCACTGTTACACTCCGGAACTCCCAATATTTCCAATTCATTTCTAAGGTTACTTTGTTCGCGTGAGTTGAGCAGCCCTTTCAGATTATCAGTCTCCATTCTAAGCTCAGAAATTTCAGCAGCCTGATCGGTAATCCTTTTTTCGCTTGTCTCCACAGCAGAAACAGAACAATACGATATCTTGTCCTTCAGTTCACGGATCTCCTGTCGTAGATTAGCAATTTCTCGGTTTTGTTCCTTTACCATTATTATTTCTTCTCTCAGTTGTCGTATTTCACAAATGAGCTGTGACACATCGGACGCGGAATCAGCAAGAGTCGGCGTAGTAGGTATGAGCCTGCGAGTTCCGCGTAGTTGGTTTACACGATCCAGTGTTGTATTTGCGCGATCGTGCGTGTTATAAGTGCTGTTAAATGACCCAGCGGGACTTCCGATTGGGGTGTCCGAATTATTGCCTTTCGGTCGAGAACTAATACACAAAGGACACGCCCAGAGCTCCCTCGCTTCTTGGCTAAGTCGCGTCAAGTTTTCAATATCCATGCCAATACACAGTAAGTCATAAGTCTCTTGGCAGGTATTACATTCAAGAAAATCTAATGATAGTATGGGTTTGTTACACCCACTTAGTCGCCATGTTGCAGAAAAATTTGAAGTGCAAAAACAACTCAACTCTTTGAGGTTCGATCTCGGGTTACCCGATCCGCAGGACAGCGCTCTGACAATTTAGCCACTTGGCAATTATATTTATTGACGAATCTTCGCTACTGCTCGGCAAGCAGTGAGTCAGTTTAAGTTCAAAAATTGATCTTTCAAATCAAGATTCGAACCCGTGCACCGTCGCATTTACCTACCGAAAGTTCAAATTCTAGTCTTCTCGTGGACGAACTGCACAAATTCAAATGCAGAAACAAGTCGCCTCTAATGGGTCTTGATTGATCCCAGTGCGATTCGGTTTTTAGACCAGGCACCTTATCGAATAGGACAACCCGTCGATTCTGATTTCGTCGAAATTAGCTAACAGGTTCCACGATTGATTATCAATTAAGAGGGTAACGGTTTTGAGTTGTGTTAAATGAGAACACCTGTTACCAGTACACTTTTGAAGTTGCAGGCACTTTTGGAAAACATTCACAATGTTCTATGTTTAAAGACGAAGAATATACAATTTAACAAACGATTTCTTTATAACTAACACTGTTTCGTTGTGTCACACTTAATTTATGGCAATTTCAGCAGTTCTATAAAGGTTTAATTCGTTATTTCCCGCAAAAAAAGATTATTGTTTTAGGATGATTTGAAACACGTCTGCACTGTTAAACGCACCGAGGTCGAGTCACAAAGGTCGAGTAACAAACTAACAAAATAAACAAAGTGAAAAACAAAAATAAATAGGTGTATACCCTTTACATTTCCAGCTACAACTAAAATAAAATAAATACAAATAAAGTGCAAGGTTGCATGCAATGCAATCTAGTGCAACTTTGGAATGTTGTAAACAGATTATTGCCGTATAATTCCGCAAGAGAAAGTACTGTTTACTTTCCAATCCTTGGCCTTGGCGGCGGTCGCGGCTGGCCGTCGATTTGTGGTTCGCGAAGTCCCAGCTGAGGTCGCAGCCATGAGCCCATGGCTTGTATTGCTGGAATTTTGCGATAAGATCGTTTACCTCTGCAATGGATGAGACTCTTCTGCGCTCGTTGTCTGCCAATTTTACGAAGACTTGCCCACTCTGAGTCCAACATTGGGCTACGCCGAAGTGTTTTCGGGCAGTCAGAAAGATATCCTGCCTAGATTTAGTTAAGAACTCGCCAAGTACAACTGAACTAGACTTCAGCTTCCTTTTTTCTCTCCAAATCATATTGCGGTTTACAGTATCGGTAAAACGCACAAGGATGGGCCTAGTCCTATTGTCAGCAATGCTTCCCAGCCTATGACATGATTGAAGACAGACAGCCTGAAAATCAACAAATCCCATCTTCAACTTGATAACATCAAGAATGGTCTCCGAGCAGTTTTCACTATTATTCTCTGGAATGCCCATACACATCAGTGCATTACAGCGGCTTTTTAGTTTCCAAATCATCTACTCGTGTTGTTAGTGAGTCAACAAGTTATCATAATAGTGATAAAATTTACCAAAACCGACTTTTTAAATTCGCTGAACTCTTGCTTAAATTTTTCAAGGTTAGTTGAATTAACAGGAGAACTAGACCCTAATTGCTTCTCGAATCCAGCCATTTTGCTAAGCAGAGACTCTTCAATCTGTCTCTGTGTGTTTAAAACATCATTTACACTTGCTATCTTATAACTGTAAACTGCAGTTGGGATAGAGGTTATGCCAGAAGATGTACAACTTGGAATCACCACATGAGCGGGATGGACTATTATCACAAGTTAATAAGGTACTTATTTAAAGCTTCTTTAGCACTTTCCACTACAAATTTTTCATAAAATCATTTAAAAATAATTAAATATGAAGGAGCTAATGTTATGTTGACACTTGTCATGCATACCCTCTCTTTTTTACTTTTGGACGCGTTTGAATTATATTTAGATGCGCCTAACTTGTTTCGAAAATACGGGTCATCGAGACTTTGCAGTTCGTGATTTCTGACAATAGCATTGCAGTCAATTTCAAGTTCCTTTTCATAAATCTCAAATATTATATTTTCGGACGTTTGACGTAAGGTACTTATTTCAGACACCTGCATTTGTGACACATATCGAATACAACTTGCATTTGTTGGAAGATACGTTATTTCCGTTGAATTAACACGGTTAATTTTTTCGGCATGACTTTATCTTTCCTAGATTTAGCAGATCGCGCCATTTCGTAAAATAACACTTATGACGGCAAACAATATAAAATGTTAATTTTAAAATTAACTACTAATCGATCAGTAATTATATGCAAATTGAATACAACGCTACTGGGTAATACGATAAATAAATATGTGTAATAATTGAAATGTGGTGCTGTTGTATAGAACGTCTATACAACGTAAACATAAATATATATGAGGTAATCTGACACGGTCAGAAAATTAAATAGGTCAGAATAAGAACGTCTGCACTGTTTATATTGTACTGTTTATATTGCATATTTGAATTATAGATAAAAGGGACTGGTAGCCGTGGTCTTAAGGACCTGAAAGGTTATCCGTGGTCGAAGTGGCCAAAACAGACTGTACGGTACCGCCGTCAGTTTATGTCCCTCGAAATTTAATGGACTGTATTTTTATCAAAAGAAAAAAGAGGTGAGAAGTAATTATCTTTAACAAAACAGCATAGAAGATAGACAGATTTTCCACCAACCTTTTAACTGCCTCCGTCTAGGGCACCACACAAATTTGTGACCTGGGGAGATCTCCCGCCGAGTAGTGTGTAGAAGCCTCAGGGCTTCACGAGGTTTTGAGAAGTGTAACTACTTCAGTCGTCGACGTGTGTCTGCCTTAGTAGAGGAGGAGGAGCGAGAGGCTTCCAACTCTCGCTAGTCTAACTCACACGACCTCTCACTGTCGAGCATCACTGCGAAAATGGTCGGCAGCGAGAGGTCCGCCCCCACCACCACGGCTAGGGATAGCCGCGGTGACTATCATTACCTACGTTAACCATATTTTCAAGTGGGCTTATTGCCTTTCTTATTACCAGTTAAATATAGCAGCGTTAAAACGTGGCTAGTAATTAAATCGAGGAACTTCTTTTTAAATATTATGTATTTTACCTTTTAAATCAGTATCGAGATGAGTGATGCCAATTTTTGGAGTAAAATCAGTGTGTTCTTCAATAGCTAAATAATCTTCTTTAACTGTGCCTGGTTCACTATTATCATCGCTTGATTCACTTGTCTTAGACAGCTTGGATTCTTTGCTTTTGACTTTTGTTGGTAAGTGTTCTCTTAAAAAAATATTCTCCTCCTCTGACGACGACGTTAAGTAGTCTAAATATGGTTCCCAATTAAAAGTGTGTCTTTCAAAATATTGATACGGCAATAATGGACCAAATTGAAGTCCTGGCTTTGGAGGTTTTGTTCGTTGTCCCTAAAAAAGCAACATTAATATTAAAACTAAATTGAACCACTTGACTCTATTGAACAAAATAGCATATAGCATTCTCAAAAATAAATTTTACATGATAGTCTAAGATCCCGCTATACAACGACCATCACCGAGCTGG
Source organism: Ectropis crepuscularia (assembly GCA_963693475.1). Lineage (NCBI taxonomy): Eukaryota > Metazoa > Arthropoda > Insecta > Lepidoptera > Geometridae > Ectropis > Ectropis crepuscularia. The sequence continues at coordinate 122,122 of CAVNZS010000054.1, forward strand.
TTATTGGATGAAAAGCATTTTATATTCAATTTAATATGTCAACAAATAATTTTGCTATTGTTTAAAAAAAATCAGTTTAGAATTATGATTAATGAGCAATATATTTTTTTACATTTCAATTACAATGATTGATGATTTGAAAAAACTGTATAACATAATATATTATTTTGGTTTTACTCAACGCTTACAAAATCTCATGCTCAATATGTTCAAAGAATAAAAAGTTTCATTCAAACTTTAATCCCTTATTTCACCCCTTTGATTTGTTGCAAAATTTCATTTTAGTAAATATTTAATTTATAGAAAGAATGCAATACAAAACACTTTATTGGCACCACAAAGTGTTACTTGTTGTCAAACAAGTAACACATAACAAAATAACAAAACAAAATGGGCACAAAAGGCGATCTTATCGCTAAAAGCGATCTCTTCCAGGCAACTCTTTGAATCATGAGGAAACTAAATTTAATAATGAATTAAGAAATAAAAACATTACAAAAAACTAAAATGTAATTCGATATACTGTCTTAGTGAAATGTTTTTAGTCATAAAATGATGGTTTGTTAATTGTACATTTTTGTACAATTTGTACATTTGTAAAATATTTTTAATATGAATATCATGCGAAACGTTGTTTGTATAATGAATACAACATTACTATTCTGTAAAGTTTTTCAAATTAATATTTTACGATCAATTTACAAGAAACACAAGTTTGAAATCATTAATTTAGTCACTGCGTTCGTCAAATCACCGACCAAAATTGCCTATCAGACTGGCGGCATTTCCACGCTGTATAGCCAGATAAATATTTTGGGTCAGATAGAGGCCTGAGCGGGGTTCACGTACCTTCTCCGTAAGAACACGACCCAAGACGGTATCAAAAGCTCTCGCCACAGAACCCGAGAGTCCAGATGTTTCCACGGCGAACGGTACGAACTCGTAAGAAGATTCCAGAGCGGAGTTGTTTTATTGAGTTTTTTTTAGCTATCTCGCCTGATGTTAAGCCACGATGCGGCCTACGATGAAGCGTGCTTAACTAGAATAAACCAATTCACTCTCGACTTGAAGACACCAAGATTATAACTATCGGGGAAAATCCATTCTGGTAGCTCATGCCACAGTCTAGACGTTCTTATCACAAATTTAGAGTCAAACCTCTTTGTCCGTGTCTTTGGAACATCAACCATGAAACGTTGATGTTCCAAACGCTCGGATATGATAAGAAATCTTCTGGTAATTTCGGTAAAAACGGCCAGGTAGGTACCAGGGCAACAGAAACAGTAAAGAGTTTCGATTACCTACCTCTAACAGCACAGCGTTTATCTCCAGATACCAGGACAACAGAAATATAAAAGAGTTGTGTTTGCCCCTAGGTACCAGTACCAGGGCAACAGAAACAGTAAAGTGTTTCGATTACCTACTTCCAACAGCCCAGCGTTTATCTCCAGAGAGATCCTTTAAAGGAGAGGGCTCCTTTGTTTCGTTTGACTTGTTGGCAAATGGTCGTGTCAATGAGGAGCAGCTCCTTAGTACCACGGGATCCAATCTTATTTTATTATTATATAATTATCTATGCGCATAAGTTTTTGCTCTCAGAATGGATGTAAGCAGCTTATAGGTGGTAGGTAGGCACGTAATGGGTATGTAGTTCTTTGGTTCCGTGGTACTACCAGACTTATGGAGCAGGAAGGTGACTCCGGTGGTCATGAAGCTGGGAAGAGAACCCGTCTCGAGGGCTTCTTGGAATTGTGTTGCCAAACGTTCATGTGAGCATCGAAACCACTTAATCCAAAAGTTGTGCAATCCGTCCGGCCCAGGACTTTTCCAGTTCTGAGTCGTCCGGATAGCACAACTAACGTCTTCGAAGTCTATTGTAATAGACTCCATGGCTTCGATAGACTCACACGCACGTTCAACAACACGCATCCAATCTTCCTCCGTGTGCTCGACAGGCACCGACCAGATGCTGCGCCAGAAGTTTTTCATAGCGCTGGCATCCGGTAACTGCCCATCGTTCACACGTTGACTAGTTCCTTCCCAGTTTCGGTACACCTTCCTATGATCACTATGGAATTCGCGATTTTGCCGATATCGATTCACACGCTCTCTGTAGCGGCGAATACGGTTTGCCCACGCATAAACATTCTGCTTCAGATAGTCAATACGGTCCGTAACATTGGCTAGATAGTGCTGGGGATTGATTTCAGTCCCAGCAAATGCCTGTGTCACGAAACGCATGACTCGGGGACGACTGTTCCCCTGAATGTAGCAGATTAGCTTTGCTATAAGAGTCCTGAATGTGCTGATACGCCGTTATATAGGCCGCCCACTGTCTTACTAATTTACTATGTTTTGTTTATTTTTGGTATGTATTTGTATTTTTGGTGTGTCAATAAAGAGTATCTATCTATCTATCTATTCGTATTTGCCATGCAGGTGTATCTTCGGCGGTTCGCGTTGTACGGTCAGTGTCTGGAAACTTGACACGAGCAACGCGACACGCCGCGATAGCACCACAGTACAGAATAGATTGGGTATCAGTCAAATCTTTGCTAGTACCCAGGTAGGGTAATAGCAAAGTATTCAGGACTCCCATCAAAGCCAAATTCCATTTATGGGTGGGCAAACGCGGTAAGCGCGGCCTAGCGTTTGGTGCGAATCGATATTGCAAGATCGCGTCCTCCAAAAAGTGCTCCTCATTTGTTGCCTTACCTGGTCGGATAAGCTATTACTCGCCGAATCTCTCTCCTCGACATCGGGGTCAACCGGTGCCGCAAGTGTCGCCGCTATCATTGACACTGAAGCCAGTGTCAGCGTCGACGACGCGGCGGGCGGATCCCGGGTCGACGCAGAAGCTGGGCGAGCACGCTGTTCCTCCAGGCGTATCCGATCAAGTATTGAGTCATCCAGCAGCTTGCACCTCCGGATAGCTCGAACTTGATCAGACAATCGTTGTGCGGAAACGGCGACGGTCGGTTCGTGGGCCTGAAACAGAAGCAGCATCCTGGCACAGTACTATATAGTACTGTGCCAGGATGCTGCTTCTATATTATTATTATAAGGCCGTCATGCCAAACTCTGTACAAAGCCTTCAAGATATCCAGAGAGACTGTAAGTGCTTCTCCGTGTTTATCGATGGCCTCAATCCAGATGTGAGTGACGTACGCTAGAATATCCTAAGTGGACTGGTTTCGGCGAAAGCCGTATTGCCGCTCACTAAGGAGGTCATTAGATTCTAGGTGCGTCAGAAACCTGTGGTCTAAGACACGTTCCATAGTCTTGCAGAGTATTTGACACTCGTGACTGAGATGGGCTTGTTGTTGGCAGGGTCAGCACGACTACCTTTTTTGGGCACAGGTTGCACATCAGCAACCTTCCATGATTTTGGTACTTGCGCAGTCTGGAGAGAGAGTCTAAACAGGTGCGTCAGAACAGGAGACAACTCAGGCGCACAAGCCTTCAACATTACGGCTGGAATTCCATCCGGGCTACTGGCTTTATTCACATCCAGATTGCGTAGCGCTTTACGAACCTCTATTTGGCGAATGTGTATTTCCGACATTAAAGACGGACTGCCTGGTGGTGTAGGTGGTATCGCGCCAGATGCTGGCATCTAGACGTGAAAATTCCACAAACTGAGATGCAAACAAGTTTACCCTCTCCATTGCCGTGTGAGCCAGCGCCTCATCAGATTTCAGCATTGGAGGCAGTGAGGATCGGCAGAAGTTCGATTCGATTGATTTAGCTAGGAACCAAAACGCTTTTGTTGCCCGCAGGGTACGAAGCTAGTTTGTTTCCTATTCTACTAATATGGTCAAAACGAGCCTTCTGAAAAACGTTTAACCAGAAGAAGAAGACGTTTAACAAAGTGGTAGCCTTGTTAAACGCCCAAGCTATGTAGTTCTAATGTTTAAATGCTTCTGCACTATAACACTGAGATCCAAACCAAGGGCGAGCTTTGCTGGATGATGGGAAGTATGTGTATGGAATAAAATATTCATAGGCGTTTGTATTACATCAGTCACAGCATCTGCGCAGGTTGAGGGATCACCAGAGAAGCACAATGACTGCACATGGATAAGATGCAAAGAAAAACTGCCTCTTATCTTAATCTGCTGACTTGTATCGCCACAGCCGCCGGTTGCCTCTGGGGCAAGGATCGAGTGGCTTGTAGACAGATACTGACTTCACCAGACAGTGGTCGGATCTACCTAATGGCGAAGATACCGCCACGGAGTATCGGTCTGGATCCGTTGTCAGCAAGAAGGTCCAAGCAATAAAAAGTAGGCGACTCAACGTCTGGTACCCGTGTGGCCTCTTGGACCAGCACCTCTTGGTGTTAGGTCTAACAATCAAGCTAGCTTTTTCGTTTCCTGCCCAGCGTGGTCGGTGTCCCGGTATGGGTAAAGCCATTTCTTATGGTGTCTGTGGAAATCCTCCAGTAACACCAATTGAGCTGAAGGGTACTTCTCCTGAGCCGCGTCCGCTGCTTTAGTTAAATATTCCATGAGCCTTGCTGTCTCCTGATCCCCACTGTGCGACCAATAGACACAGGCATGTATCATTTTATCTATTCCTGTGTCCATCAGCGCCCAAAAAATAGAGAATCTGGTGTCCTCAAAATTACGGAGACACAGATGCGGAGCAGATGTCGTCACGGGCGTAAAGGCACACACCAGCACGGGCCAAAATTTGTGCTCCAGGGTGTAACCTGGATAAGTTGGGTCCGCTACGACCGATGGACATCCTCTTTGCGTCTCCGTAAGAAACAAGAGCGACGGCTGCTCAGCCTCTAGGTAGACTGCGGTGATATTGGAGTGCAGACCTCGAATATTAGTGATGTGCACTTTGAGTGACAAGGAGTGCAGCCGGTTTATGACCTTGTTTCTTTTATTTTCCTGACCATGTTATTTGAGAGTGAGTGTCGGTAGGAAAACGGAAGTGGAACAAGGCTACACCCTGCTGACCAATAGTGAAAGCACACAACACTGGAAAACTAGTCGAAAAATCGGTTTAGGCGTAGTAGGGCTAATTCTCATAACGGCAACCGACTCGCTAAAGGACTACTTCTCATCATGGCCACTTCTCATTTTGGCTACGTCTCACTTGGGCTACTTTTCATTAGGGCTACTTCTCATTGAGGCTACTTCTCGTTAGGGCTACTTCTCATTGAGGCTACTTCTCATTAGGGCTACTTCTCATTGGAGCTACTTCTCAAAATTTTGAAATGTTTATTGAAATAAGTACTCTCTGTATGTATATTTCTCCGGACAAACTTGATCAATTCACTAGGTAGATGATCAACTTTTGGAAAATAACAAATCCCCCCGGGGATGTCTATATGGCCTGTCGTACGGTCGTCAACCGGAAGGGTAGTGCATCCCGGGACCTTTCGCTAGATGGCGGGGCAGCTTTTCATGAGTGGCTATCTCACTACTCGGATCCCCAACTATCTGCGGTCGGTCGCGGCATACGTGCCTCGGATCCCACTACCTTCCATGATTAGCTTTCCGATGCAAAGTTTTGGTGTGCGATAATCTGGACTTGCAGTTACGTAGCAACTATTCCGACCCGTTTTCCCCTGATGGGGTATCAGACAACATCTAAACATGGCTAGGTCGTATCAGATCAAAGACATTTTGAAATTCAATCAATATGGGAAAAGGTCATTTTGAGATTTGTTCATTACGGTTTTAGTACAATATAACATTCAGTCCAAACGGACCGCAACCCGCATGACGGCATAACTTAGTATGGTACTGGTCATCAGCCACGGTCGAAGCTTACCACCGGCATTTTTGTCACCTGATTGGCACCATAACATAACAGATACTAATGCTAGAGAAGAGGAAATTGAAATTCGAGTGCAAAATACTCTTCGTTGTAGTGCGGCTCTACACAAGGTTTTGGTGTCTTTGGTGCTTCTTAGTAAACGTACCAAAATCCGTATCTATAAAACGGTTATTAGGCCTATCCTAATGTACGGATGTGAAGCTTGGGCACTTACGCAAAAAGAAGAAAATAGGTTGCTCATTACGGAGCGAAAAATATTCCGGAAAATTTTAGGGTCGACAAGAAAAGAAAATGGTAGCTGTAGGGTAAAGAACAATGCCGAGATTGAAAATCTAGTGGCTGAACCTAATATCTTGGGTGAAACCAAATCTTATAGGCTTCGCTGGCTCGGCCACGTAGAAAGAATGGGAGAGGATCAAGCTGCTAAGCGCGCCTATTTAGGTGTCTCAAATGGTCGACGACCGGTGGGACGTCCCAGATTCCGATGGAAAGACCAAGTGGAACGAGACATACACGAGCTTCAAGCCTCTGTCTCATGGCAGGAAAAGGCTCAAGACAGAGATGAGTGGCGTCCTTTAGTGTCAGCGGCCAGGACCCACTTTGGGTCGTTGAGCCAAAAGTTAGTTAGTTAGATTGGCACCACCCACGGACCACGTGTGGGGTGGGGTGGTTTCTATTCATAGGTGTTTCCCCACGGACGGAGGCGATTCGGTCCCCAAAAGTCGGTCGGTGAGTTGTTTGTTTCATATATTAGGTATATTGGCATGTACTTGTTATTGTTATATTATAAGGTTAGTTGGTTTTAAAGTGATGTATTGTCAAAAAATGTTTGTGAAACATTATTATTATTTTCAGTCATTTATTTTTCTTCTTAGTCTTTAAATTTCTTACAATCCGTATATATAAAATAAACATTATAAAAAAATTCAAAACTACAGCAGCGGGGCAGGCCCCAAGCTACCGGTGGTTAGGGCTGCAGAGAGAAGAATCTCCTGACGATGCGTGCTGTGTCTAGGATAACTGCCTTCTGTATCTGACCCTTGATCCAACCGTCTAGCGAAAGCCTCTTGAGATGTTGGTCGAGGCTTTTTGCTATAAAGCCGTTTGCTGACACGACTATTGGGACTATGATCGTCGAATCAACATCCCACATGGCGGTAACCTCATGAGCCAATGAGCCAAGAGTTGAGCTTATTGTTATTCTCACTCATTTATTGATCTTCTTAATTTTAAAGTTTTTTACAATACATACTAGCTGACCCGGTGAACTTCGTACCACCATGTATTTTTTCGTCTACATTTTCTAAACTTTCTAGTAGAAGTATTGTCCCGACAATAACAAATAGATAAAACAAAAATTATCCTATTTGGTGCAGTTATTCAAAAGTTATGAGCGTACATACATTTCGAAGATCCATTTTTACGGTTCCGTAAAACGTACTAACTGAACCCTTATGGGTTCGTCATGTCTATCTGTCTATCCGTATGTCACAACCAATTTTTTCGAAACTATACGAACTATACTGTTGAAACTTGGCAAGAGATGTATTCTGTGAACCACAGAAGTGTGTGTGTAAGTCTTTTATTAATAACATATTTATTTTAACGTATATAAGCATTTAAAAGCAAGTAAACCCTTTATGCAGAATGCAGAAGACCGCACCTTGTGGCGTTCATTAGGAGAGGCCTTCGTCCAGCAATGGGCGAATATTAAATAGGATGATGATGAATCCCTTCAGTATTAATCAAGTTATTATTACCAAAAATCAGTTTTATTTTCATTGAAGTGCTGTGAAATACGATGTTTTTTGTTTGACTACCTGGCACATGGACAAACAAATCTGATGGATTTTGAACACGTGAGGGAATATGCAACATTCAATTGACCTTGTGAGAAACATGGGTTTTCTAGATTAATACCACAAACACTTTAACACTCTCAGTGCCATGTGTATGGTTTAGAATACACACGGTCATAAGGATTGTGTACCTATAGTTTATGATACACACTCCCCATTTCAGTTAAAGCAATGTGAAGCCGAAATGCGCACGCTTTCTACACATTTTCCTAATGGTTTTGGGTTGGGAATCGGACAATCAGTTAAGGACATGTTAAGAAAAAAATAAAAAACACCTTGAAATAATTTTAGAAACTAAACAATCAATTTATTAAGTTCAAAATAAATCAGTGAATATTATTTAAACATTTTTGACACAGAAAACTTTCACATACAGAGCACTTTGTAGTTGTTTGAGCTGCTCTAAAAGTCTTGCCACCAATAACTTTCCTGTCATACTTTTTATAGCACTTCTGCACATCTTCAGCGTACAACTTTCTCTCCAACTTTGTAACTTTTGAGATAATGTTTTCTATTAGACGGTCTTCTTGGCATAATAGGGGCTGATGGCACTTCATCTCCGGCTAACTGAGCAGATCGTTTTAGTAAAACTACAATTATTTGTTCACTTAATTGAGTGATAGTAAGTTTCTTGAGATAATATTTGGTTGAATAATAAATGTGCATTCAAGAGAGAAACACAGAGAAATATTATTACGAAATTTGTTTCTTTATTGATACACATGGCACATGGCCTGGGGAATAGTTTATCAATATACCTTAAAGTATTTCCCAGGCCACGTGTTTAAAAAAATATACACACCGGTAAAAAGGGTTGACGGGGGAGGGGGTGTAATTATTTTCTATACTATTTTAACAACTCACAACACAAAAAAAACAAAAATTAAAAGTTTACAAAATTTGGTAGTATTTCCATATAGGGCTTGGCGCTGAGCGTGTTAAGGTTACCAGTGGAACTTGTTTATGATCATAGCAAAACCAAGCCGCACTGGAAACTGTAGTCGTTTAAACTCAAATGGTACATCAGTCGGAATCATTGGGATGCGTGGTATCAAAACGTCTTCTCTTTTATACTTTCCTTTCAGTATAGTTGCTTCTATCACGTTGTTCAGTATTTTTTATAGCTAATAGTGTGCCGTTGCAAAGACGCAGTTCGTTCATATTTCGCAACATTTTAACTACCGATCCAACTTTTAAATGAAGATTAGGTATGAGGTGGCAATCCTGGAAAATCCAGCGAGGTCAAAAATTCCGGTGGATAGGTAGTTGTTGACGACATCATCTTGAATCAAATCAACTGATTTATAAATCCTCAGTTCGCCTGTAATTTGTTCTTGAATTTTGAAATTTAATTCATTTGCATCTATCGCATTTACATAATAGGTATTAAATCAATAATTCAAAATAATAAAACACTTTTGGGTTTTGCGGTTTGTGTTTGACTGACACTTGATTGATATAATGACGTGAAAACTGACACATTTTATATCGCATGCCGAATCGCCGATACATCATTAAAATAAGTAATATCGTAGTGTCAACCAAATTAAAAATCAGTACTAATGAGTCTTACGTTTTGTAATTATTCAATTTGATTTGGTTCGTGATATTATCGCTTTTGTTGAGTTTCTTCTGAGTGGGTTTCGGAAAGTGACATTAGATCCTCCTATCCTCCAATTGTTTTGATAGATATGATGGAATTTGAACTTTGTGCAGCGGGAATAAAGTGCAAATTGGATCCTTGACGTTAGGAACATGCATATTTATATTGCTAAGACATAAGTGAGTGCTTGTTATTTAATATGAACTTTACTTCATAGAAGTAAAGCTCAAATTGCCTTAACATTTTAGTTAGAAAAACGTATTTTTGTATGGAAAAATAAAAGGGCTGTATTTAGAGTTTTCCTGGCAATTATTCGATTTCTCTGTAATGTACATCACTATTTTGTTTAGTTTTATCATTCTCTTATTTTAGAAGTTAGAGGGGGGGGCACACATTTTATCTTTTTGGAAGTATCTGTCGCGTAAATTATTCAGTGTAGACAAAAATGATTTTAGAAACCTCAATATCATTTTTGAAGACCTATCGATAGAAACCCCACACGAGTAGGTTTGATGAAAAAAAAAATTTGAGTTTCAGTTCTAAGTATTTTTTTATTTAATTTTTGTACAAATCTTAATGCGGTTCACAGAATACACATCTACTTACCAAGATTTAACAGTGTAGTTCTCATAATTTCGGCAAAAAGTGGTGGTGATATACGGACGGACGGACAGACATACAAACAGACAGACACGACGAATCTATAAGGGTTCCGTTTTTACGTTTTACGGAACCCTAAAAAGACTATAATTGATCAGTTATCGAGCAGGATAAAACATGATTAAATTACTAAAATGGCTATTAAAAAATAGAGATTGGTGATAATAGGGTAAAAATTTAGGGTTATATGTTTTTTTTAACGCCACATTATAAAAAAATAAAAACAAAAAAAATTGTCTGAAAATTAAAAAAAAAATGTTTGGGGTCAACTACCCTTATCACTAAGGGGTATGAAAAATAGCTAGTAGCCGATTCTCACACCAACTGAATTTGCATAAATATAAAATTTGGTTAAAATCAATAAAGCCGTTTCGGAGGAGTAAGGAAACAAACACTGTGACACGAGAATTTTATATATAAGATAAAAAATAAACATTATAAAAAACTTAAAAACTAGAGTGCCGCCAGCAGCGGGGCAGGGCCCAATTTTTTGTTGACATTAAATTTGTCGGGCATGCCGCCGTCCAGGCGAATCTCTTCGTCATGTTATTTCCGGTTGTTAGCATCTTGCTAACGGCGAGTACTTGCACAGACATAACCTAGTAGCCAGGATCATCTACCAGCAACTTGCTCTTAGATACTGCCTTGTCGAGTCCGAGGTGCCGTACTATAAGTACGCACCTCTGCCAGTTCTCGAGAATGGCCGTGCGTTGCTCTACTGGGACCGCTCTATCATCACGGACAGGACTATTGTCGCCAATAAGCCTGATATCGTGCTGGTAGACCGGTCTCAGCGCCGGGTTGTGATCATCGATATTACCGTACCACATGACGAGAACCTCGTGAAAGCCGAGAAGGACCAGCTTAGCAAGTACCTTGACTTGGATCATGAGGTTACCGCCATGTGGGATGTTGATTCGACGATCATAGTCCCAATAGTCGTGTTGGCAAACGGCCTTATAGCGAAAAGCCTCGACCAACATCTCAAGAGGCTTTCGCTAGACGGTTGGATCAAGGGTCAGATACAGAAGGCAGTCATGATAGACACAGCGCGCATCGTCAGGAGGTTCCTCTCTCTGCAGCCCTTCCCTCTTGGCGTTTCGGTGCAAACAATTTGAGGTAGTCCATGTACAGCAAATGAGATAAAACCTCACCTCCTCTACGAAGACGATAGTCTAATTCTGAATCTCTCAGCAGAGTGCTGAGAGGATTCAGGCTTAGGCACCACCATAGGGAACTCAGACTGTCTCCCTGAAAAATTCCCCTTTCAATCTTTATCAAGTCCTCCGAAACAAACGAGCTGTCTACGCTACCTGGTTGACGAACGAAGGACTGTGACCTACTGTCCCAGGCATTCGTGTAGAAAAGATTTCAGAGTTAGATTTACTTTATACAATTCTAAAATCCTTTCTAACCACGAATGGGGCACCGCATCATATATATTCAATCCAGGCAGTGGAGAGGGCTCCTTTGTTTCGTTTGACTTGTTGGCAAATGGTCGTGTCAATGAGGAGCAGCTCCTTAGTACCACGGGACCCAATCTTACATCCATTCTGAGAGGAGGCCATAACGTTATTCGCGATAATGTGCGCGTTAATTTTTGCTCTCAGAATGGATGTAAGCAGCTTATAGATGGTAGGTAAGCATGTAATGGGTCTGTAATTCTTCGGTTCCGTGGTACTACCAGACTTATGGAGCAGGAAGGTGACTCCTGTGGTCATGAAACTGGGAAGAGAACCCATCTCGATGGCTTCTTGGAATTGTGTTGCCAAACGTTCATGTGAGCATCGAAACCACTTTATCCAGAAGTTGTGCAATCCGTCCGGCCTAGGACTTTTCCAGTTCTGAGTCGTCTGGATCGCACAACTAACGTCTTCGAAGTTTATCGTAATAGACTCCATGGTTTCGATAGATTCACACTCACGTTCGACAACACTCATCCAAGTTCTCTCCGCGTGCTCGACAGGCGCCGACCAGATGCTGCGCCAGAAGTTTTTCGTAGCGCTGGCATCCGGTAGCTGCCCATCGCTCACACGTCGACTAGTTCCCTCCCAGTTTCTAAACACCTTCCTTTGATCACTTTGGAATTCGCGATTTTGCCGATATCGATCCACACGCTCTCTGTAGCGGCAAATACGGTTTGCCCACGTATAAACTTTCTGCTTCAGATAGTCAATACGTTCCGTAACATTGGCTAGATAGTCCTGGGGACTAATGTCATGGATGGATGATCCTGGCTGGATGAGGTTATGTTTGTGCAAGTACTCACCGTTAGCAAGATGCGAACAACCGGAAATAACATGACGAAGAGATTCGCCTGGACGGCGGCATGCCCGACAAATGTCGACCGTACCGTCCTTCATTATGTATTTTCGGTAATTGTTTGTCTTGATAACTTCGTCCGCAATTGCACAGGCAAAACCCTCGGTTTCTCCGAAGAGGTCCCCAAAGCGCAGCCAGTTCACTGAAGCGAGCAGATTCACATCGGGTCCCGTCAGGGCCCGATAGAATCGCCCGTGCAGCTCCTTGCTCTTCCAAACTTCCTTGCGATCATCAGTGCTGAGCACCGATGGTTTACGCCAGTTCTCGTTTGCCAATGAAAGAGGCGTGAAGCTCCTGTCAACTGCCACAACATCGCGATGCATCCCCAACTCGCTGATGCGGAAATAATCTCTGAGACTGCATATATATATATCTCAACCGCTGGACCGGGTGAATACTGCTGGAACGGGAAGTCTACGGAGCTGCCTGGTTTGGTTTCCAATTCCCTTTGGTCCCGTTCCTTCTTCCTGTCGTACCAAACTGGGCTTTGGATAGCGCCAGGAACAATAGGTAAGTGTTTAATTATATACTTATGGGGGAAACTTTAAAATCGGTATATCTGCTTAATAATAATGTTTAAATCTCGCTGATGGGCCCCGAGACGGTAATTTCTGGATAAATTATTGAACATATATATATATATATTTTAATATAGAGTGACGAGACGAGCAGGTCATGCGCCTGATGGTAAGCAACATGCCTGCCACATAACAACACAGTGACACGCAGCTATTGGAACATGAAGATTCCAAATCATTACCTAGCACTGCACTGCGCTCGTCACCCAGAGATCTAAGTTGTTATATCTCTAAGCCCTGTAATTTCTCTGGAAACATTGCCCTTCAGACCGGAACACAGTAATGTTTGCACATAACTGCTTGGCGGTAGAAAAAAGCAAAGGTGTGGTCCTTCCCCAGGCGGACTCTGCTAAGAGTCCTACCACTAACGAACCTATATCTCGCGGTTGTGAAGGTTCTTGGCATTTAAAAAGCCTCGACCCCCCCCATTTCCGCGGGATATACAGTCTCATAACAGACGAGCGCGGGTGAAGCATTCGGTGTTTTGTGAACAGTTGACGGACCTTTCTATCCAGGGCGTCGAGCTCAGTCTGAGTCCATTATTCATTATTATTATTAATAATAATTATTTTACGTTGCCAAAGGTAACGAAATACCCGACTGTATTATTTGCGGATGATGGTACGGTACTATTCATTGGTACAAATATTTCATGCGTTGTATGATGTTAGGAAGGCTCTAGAGAGTATCATAAATTGGTTGAAAATTAATAATTTAAAAATAAATCTCAGCAAAACAAAACTAATGACGTTTAAAAATAGAATCAACAAATTAAATAAACTTGACGTTATTTATTGACGTCATTATAATTATATATTATAAAATCGAAACAATAGACGCAACGAAATTCCTAGGCTTACATCTTGACTGTAACTTAAGCTGGAAAAATCAGGTTGAATGCGTATGTTCAAGGTTAAATCAGCATTCATACGCACTGCATATGTTGTGAAAGAGAGAAAGTAAACCTACTTTACTTTCAGCCTATAATGGCAACGTCTCGTCGCTGCTTCGATATGGCATTATATTTTGGGGCAATAATAGCTCAGAGAGGCATATGATTTTCAGATCACAAAAGAAATGTGTCCGGGCTATCAGCAAACTGCGTCAAAGGCAATCATGTATACCTTATTTCCGAAAATTAAAAATTTATTTAACGTAATTTAACGTTGTCTTTGTTATATATATTTGAATGTGTAATGTTTGTGCGGAACAACTTGTCATTATTTGAAAATCTAAAACGTGAGCGCCACAAACATACAATTAGAATTCCTGTGCATAGCACAACACTATTAGGAAACAGTGCACTTTGCATGACTTCTATGATTTACAACCACTTACCAGAAAAAATTTTGAATAAAAAAAAACATGTATTCATTTAAAAATAAATTAAAATGCTTTTGACAGAGAAGGCATATTATACAGTTAATGAGTATCTGACTTATAAACTAGATTCAGATTTGTAAGTTTTTATTTATTTCGTGGACATTAGTATCATAACTAAATGTATTACTATAATCCTTTCATTAACATTACTGTTTTATAAATAAAATAAACAATGGTATGATGATGTGAATGGGTAATGATAAAAAATTTGCAGTCCTTGAATGGTGCAAGTCTACGTATCTAGTAACACGATTTTTGAGCTTTTACTTTGGCCATTGGTATTTGGTATAGTTGTTTTTGATTACTCATTTACTTTATTGCTTTGCTTCCATAAGCATAGGATTGTTTTAAATGCTTAATCAATTTTGTATAATTATGTGATGTAGGCAATAGTAATGTGAAATTGGTAGTCCTTGAATGGGCAGCTTAAACTGGTGAATTATAAAGTGAATTGTAAAGTTTTTAACAAATTGTCATGGACAATCTAATATTTCCATGCCGTAAGGTTGATTATGGAGTTCTCAATGTAAACATTTAATATCTTATTGTAATTACCAATTTCCACAAATAAAGAAATGTATTTATTTATTTACCATTTAGGTTGATAGAGACATGTGAGTTATCTGACCTGGTGTGCGTTTTCCGAGAACCATCTATAATAATAGCCAATATTGGTGAAGACTGTGGGAAGTCCGGGTCTGCCACACACCGCGGAACCGAAGCTGACGATGCCAGCAAGTAAACCACGCACCATGCCAGGGCTGCCCACGTCATTCTAAAAAACAATTATTACACTTATTTCGCTTATTTTGAAGATCGCTACTGCTGTCCAGATATGTGTAGCAGTCGCAGTGCACAAGACATTAAATATTAGTCAAAGTCAAAGTTCTTTATTCATAAATGTACGATTTACACGTCAATTTTAAGAGCATGCCAAGAGTTTACATTTTTTAAGTTTAAATTTAACATTTATTGTTCGATAAGTATCGTACAAATAAGTGTCAACCATTAAAATATTTGAAATTAAGTCTATACTGGGGTGCAAAGTTGAAATTCAGGCTTTGAGAACAACAAAACTTGTTCCACAGTGTAAGAGATGTCAAGCATACGGACATACACAGAAGTACTGTGCAAAGGAACCAAGATGTGTCAAATGTACTGGCAAACATCTAACTATAGACTGCAAGAAACAAGCAGAAGAAAAACCAAAATGTGTACATTGCGGCGCTCCACATCCTGCTAACTATAGAGGTTGTATAGTAGCCAAAGAATTTCAAAGCATTAAAAATAAAAACATCAAAAAAGTAACTGCCACGGCTCCACGTTCGCAACAACTAACTAATAAAGTTGATAACAACACTAATCCAAGGAACGCAAAGATCCAAGGTACTAATAATAAAACTTCATTTGCCCAAGTAGTTTCTACCAATACCCACCATGTAACAGCAAATGATAGTGACAAAAAATTAGACCAGATCCTAAAACTAATGAACTCGTTTGATGAACGATTAAAGAAATTAGAAAATAGCAAGAATTGTGCCATATCCAGGAATAAGTAATGGCTAATTTAAAGATTATGACTTGGAATTCCAATGGGCTATTGCAACATCAAAACGAGTTACAATTAGTCCTAGACACAAAAAACATTGACATATGCTTGATATCAGAAACACATTTCACTAAACAGTGCTATGTAACATTCAGAGGTTACAAAGTTTACCATGCGCTGCATCCTGATAATACTGCAAAAGGTGGAAGTGCAGTCATTATCAAAGAAAATCTATTTCATTATGAAGAATACAGGCATGAAGAAAGAGAAATACAATCCGCAGCCGTCTGTGTGAAAACCAAGCTATACACCCTCACAGTAGCGTCAATCTACTGTCCACCAAAGCATGCATTAAAAAAGGAGCAATATATAAATTACTTAAACCATTTTAATAACCGATATATCATTGGAGGAGATTTCAATGCTAAAAATCTATATTGGGGCTCTCGACTTACGAATACTAAAGGAAAAGAACTTTTGTCTGCAATACAGCTAGTTAATGGTGACACAATTTCCAGTGGCCATCCATCTTACTGGCCTACTGACCCAAAGAAAAAACCTGATTTAATAGATTTTTTCATATACAATAATATATCAAGAAACTACATCAGTACGGAACATTGCTTTGATTTGAGCTCAGATCATTCCCCTGTAATTTTAACTGTTAGCGATAAATTCGTATATAGAGAAAATAGTCTGAGTCTAGTTAATAAGAATACAGACTGGGAAAGCTTCCAAAAAAATTTAGATGAAGTAATAAACTTAAATGTTCCACTCAAAACACCGGAACAATTAGATACAGAAGTCGAAAAGTTTGTGGAAAACATCCAACAAATAGCCTGGAAAAATACACCAACTCTCAAAAAGAGAGCAAATGGTACTAGTTATCCTATGGAAATTAAGCAGTTAATAGCTAAAAAAAGGAAACAAAGAAAAAAATGGCAAATGACACGTTTCCCAGGTGATAAAACCTTATTAAACAAACTAACAAAAGAACTTCAAGCGAGGATTAAAACTTACAAGGATGAATACATGAATACTTACCTTCGACAACTATCCAGCGACCACAACTCAGACTATTCTCTTTGGAAAGCCACAAAAAGCATGAAACGGCCAATAACCCATATTCCTCCCATTAAAGAAGAAAACGGGAAATGGGCTATTAGTAACGAACAAAAAGCCAAAATATTTGCGCGTCATCTTGAAAACATCTTCAAACCTAACGAAGAAAACAATATGAGTAACTTAGATAATACGGACAATGTATTACAAGATAATATAGATATAAAGTTAGTTACACCAAAGGAAGTTTACAAAGAAATAAAACTGAAAATTAGTTTAAAAAAGTCTCCAGGATATGATCTTATTACAGGAATGGTCCTGCGATATCTCCCACGTAAAGCAGTTGTTAAACTCACCACACTCATCAATGCTGCTTTTAGATTAAAGTATGTTCCTGATCTGTGGAAAGTGGCCGAAGTCATAATGATAAAAAAGCCAGGGAAACCTCCGAATGAAGCCACGTCTTATAGGCCAATCTCTCTGCTCCCTGTGATGTCTAAATTGTTTGAAAAATTATTACTAAAAAGATTAAAACCTATAATTGAAAGTAAAAATCTCATACCGAGCTACCAGTTTGGATTTAGAGAGAAGCACTCTACTATAGATCAGGTTCATAGAATCACTAACATAATAGAACGAGCCCTAGAAGAAAAGAAAGTTTGTACCACAATATTTTTAGACGTGGCACAGGCTTTTGATAAAGTGTGGCATGAAGGGCTAACACACAAACTAAAATTAATGTTACCCAAGCAATTCTCAGATATATTACAATCGTATATATCAAATAGAGTATTTCGAATAAAACAAGACGAAGCCTATTCCGAACTCAAGGAAATCAAAGCTGGAGTACCACAAGGAAGTGTATTAGGTCCCATCTTATACCTGTTATATACTTGTGATATACCAACACTAGAAAATACTACTATTGCGACATTCGCAGATGACACTGCGATTTTGGCACTAGGTGACAATCATGCAGAAGCTACAGAGATGGTGCAATCCGCAATTAATAAAGTCTATGACTGGACGAAAAAATGGTGCATCAAACTGAATGAATCTAAAAGCGTTCATATAGATTTCACAAATAAAAAAGTAAAATATCATCAAGTTTTCATAAACGATCAACCCATACCTTATGAAAACAAAGCTAAATACCTAGGTATGACTCTTGACGCGAAGCTACGCTGGAAGGTTCACGTCAAGAAGAAAAGAGAGGAATTAGCGATACGCTACAAAAATATGTATTGGCTACTTGGAAGAAAATCTGTGTTGTCAGTACATAACAAGATCTTATTGTATAAACAAGTCCTAATGCCAGTATGGACATATGGTATACAGTTGTGGGGCTGTACCAAACCAAGCAATATTGAAATTGTACAAAGATTTCAGAACAAAGTGCTAAGGGACATTGTCAACGCTCCCTGGTATATAAGAAATGCTGACATTCATCGAGACCTAAAGATGGATTCTGTTAGTGAAGTGATACGTAAATATGCAGAAGCTCACGAACAAAGACTTCATTACCATGTTAATGTCGAGGCAATCCAGCTCCTTGACAACACTGAGTTAGTACGGAGGCTTAAACGGACAAAACCATTTGAGTTGACTTAGTGCAAATTAAATTAATACCTGTGTTAAAAGTGCAGTGTTAGTGCAATTTAGATTTATAAATATTAAATACAAAGTACACATGAACGATGTGACTTCCCCTTAATAGAGACAATAAGAAAAGTGCTTATGGACACAATCTTACAATTATTATTATTTAGCAAACTAAGTCATAATAAAATTACTCATTAGCCTAGACTTTCCGAATTAGGCTAGATTGTAATAAATATATTAGTCACCAAGTTGGTTGGTGAATAATTATTAAATTAAAAAAAAAATTAAAATATAATAATTATGCATTTATTACAATTGTAATGAACAATGTCATTTTTTTACAATTTTATTGTGAGTTTTACATCACTCCTTAAAAAATCGCTGTAACTATTAAAAGTTTGATTGATAAGCCAGCTTTTTAATCGGTTTTTGAAGCTGCCCTAACTCGGGGCTGATTTTACTATTTTAGGAAGAGTGTTACAAACTTCCGGTCCCATAATGTGAGTCAGCTTTTCCGTTCTTGTGAGGGAGTGTGGTATACTGTCTAGCTTGTCAGCGTTGCGTATATTGTAAGAATGTCTCTCTCCTCGCGTGTTGTATGAGTCTAAGTTATTTCTGACATACACAACCACTTGGTAGATCAAGATTGCAGGCAACTTAAGTATGGCAAGCTCTTTGAAATATGGTCTAACGGATATGCATTGCGACACGCCCGCGATGGCACGTTTTTTGGGCGCGGAACGCGCGTTCCCAGTCGGCAACGCATATAGTTCGGCGGCGTACTGTAACCGGCGAAGTAACACGAACTAATCCACTAATCCACAGACACCACTCGGGACACCCGTCTTAGTGCAAAGCACGCACTGCTTACTTTAGCACACATATTATTGTCGATGTGGTGTTCCCAAGTCATGCAGCGGTTAATTTTGAACCCCAGAAGTGTTGTATTTTGTACCTGCTCAATCTAGATGCCGTTAAGCAAGGCTTTTAGCGGTTTTGTATAGTGGCCCGACAGACAAAAGTGAATAAAATGAGTCTTTTTTGAGTTTACCAAAAACCCGTAGGCACGAAACCACGTGTTTAATCCATTAATTACAGTATTTAATTTATTTTCCAATTCCTCTATTGAAAGGGCGGTTACTATGGCAGCTACATCATCCACATACATGATTATGTCTGTCCCCTTTACGGCGTCAGGGAGATCGTTCAATAGGAGAGAGAACATGATGTTTGAAACTAATGAACCCTGCGGTACTCCAATAGATGAAAACAATGGGTCTGATTTATTATCGCCATCGCCAGCATCCACCACTTGCGAGCGGCCTCGTAACATGTCAGTCAACACAGCGTATGATTCCCTAGCTATGCCATAGTGTTTCAGTTTTAACGCTAAGGTCTCATGGTCCGCGACATCGAAGGCCGAATCGACAAAAGTCACAGCACAAGACAGCCACTTGCTGTTTGCGTTCACGAGCAGCCAACACACCACGAAATAGGCCACTAATCGTGAACTCAAGCCATTTTCGAACACTTTGGCTATTGCTAGTATAGTCGATACCGGTCTATATCCATCAATGTCGTCCCTTTTACCTTTACCTTTAAATATCGGGGACACTTTTGATATTTTCAGAGGTGACGGGTACGAGCCCTCCTTAAGACACTTATTAAACAGTGTGGCGAGAACTGGAGCTAGGGGCAAAATTGCTAGTTTTATTAGCTCCATCGACACACCGTAATTGTCATTAGACTTTTTTGCGGGTATTCTAGAGAAGACTATGCGGAATACTTCATCAGCTGAGAAACTGGTCAATCTGAGAGAACGATCAGTTGGCAGACGCGCTGATACTATAATTTTACCGAAGGTAGCAGCATTAGCTTTAGGAGCCCCACAGGTGGCAGCTGCATTTAAGAAACGAACGTTCATAGC
Organism: Ectropis crepuscularia; assembly: GCA_963693475.1. Lineage (NCBI taxonomy): Eukaryota > Metazoa > Arthropoda > Insecta > Lepidoptera > Geometridae > Ectropis > Ectropis crepuscularia. The sequence goes on from CAVNZS010000054.1 coordinate 142,463, forward strand.
ACCTACTGCGTCTTTTGGTGAATTAAACTTTATGCCGTTACAATCTTTTACGATATCGGTGAAATTCAACCTTGTGGTATTATTTGCCCCCTCTCTGTATTCACGATGCCCCCACATAGCTTTAGACGGATTCACGGAGTCGCACTTCTGGGTATTATACTATTATAATAGTTGGTTTTAGAAGTCTTCAAAGCAGAATTGTATTTTTTGTTGAATTCCTCAAACATAGCTATTAAGTCCTCTTCCTCGGGAAATTTGTTAACTTACTTTGAAATGTCAAATAATTACGACTTCAGATTTAGTACGTCAGGTGTAATCCACGACGCGTCACGTTTATTATTTGGTTTTCGTTTAATCGGGAAACAAGTATCATGCTTATTTGCTAAAATGTTTATCAAAGCCTACACATCGTTTCATGGTTGATGTTCCAAAGACACGAACGAAGAGATTCGACTCAACTTTTGTGATAAGAACGTCTAGGCTATGGAATACGTTGCCTGAGTGGGTTCCCCGATAGTTACAATCTATGTGTCTTCAAATCGAGAGTGAATCGGTTTTTTCTAGGTAAACACGCTCCATCGTAGACCGCATCGTCGCTCAACATCAGGTGAGATGGCGGTCAAGTGTGAACCTATAAAAGTTAAAAAAAAAACAAATGCCTGGGCAGTCTTATTTCTCTGACTAACTTCAGATCAATCTATACTGTCAATAGACATAACAAAATTTGCGCGATTATTTAGCAAGAAATCACGCGTCAGGTGAGTGAGCGAATGTCATTACTCCGCGTACGGCTAAATGATCTGACTGAAGCGTATTTATGGAAATAGCTATAGTTATAGCTATAGTCTATCGCAGTTTATGACTTGTCTGTTATACGAGTTGGGAAGTCCACAGTTGAGCTCACATTATGGGAATTGAGCAAGTCAAAACAGATTTTTAAAGTCAGCACTTGTATTGTCTAAGACATTTATGTTTATATCACCGAGAATCATAAATTTTATTTCGGTTTCGCTGAGCTTATCAAGCAAACGTTCCAAGTTACCTAAGAAATTGCTGACATGAGCTAGGCCCGTGCGATAAATGCAAATGATGGTAATGTCAAAATCCATAACGTCAATCGCGGAAATTTCGCAAAATCTTTCTTCTGACAATGCTGATATCTCAACGTTTTCGACAAACCTTAGTGCTTCATGTACAGAGATACATGATCCGCCGTGAATCACATTATTTCTACAAAAACTAGACACTAATTTATATCCTTTTAAATGTATACATTGTAGATTCGGGGCGGTAAGCCAGAGTTCTGTTAATGAAATACTCGTATTTGCTTGTTGGCAGGGTTACGGCAAAGGATGCATAATGTGTATGCTTTAAAACAATTTTCAGTTTTAAAAATAAAAAAGTTAAATTTAAATAGGATAGCAATACTAAAAGTAGCTAATAATACAAGCCCGAGGCTCAAATCACCTCTGAAAGTCATTGTAAATTTGAAAAGTTTTAAAACTTAAAGAGATCAACTCACGTTACAAGCTCCTGCTCCCTTTTTGACTAACCCAGCGCAGAAATGACTGTATGTCACGTATTTACTGAAACAGAATTGTGTTAATTACTAAAATTTAAGTACCGTATTGGTAAAAACATAAGTTTATAGGGCAAATAATATAAAAAGGTAAAAGGTAATCGATATCCCATAAAAAAACAACAAAAATTTACAAAAAACAAAGTCTAGCAACTCAACTGTTCTAATGTAAAAAGTTGTGAGATCCATGTGATACCAAGTCAGTTACTAATGTATTCAGTAATTCGTATGCCATTCTCCTTAGCGTGCGCTGAAGTCTGTCACAGCTATAGTAGATCCAACCGTTTATTTTCTTTTTGACAGCACCAATAGAACGTAACTGCGTCATGTTACGCAAAAGTTCACTTTTAAATGCGAGGTTTTAAAAATATGACAACTGCTTAAATTTGCTCCTTGATCCCGTATATCCCGTATATAATAATCTTTAACAAATTGAGTCCATAAGTGCAGTAGTTTTTTTATAAATTACATAAAATAAAAATTATTATTATTTATTATTATCTCAGCCAATAAATTGTCCCATTGCAGAGCAAAGGCCTCTCTCCCCTCCTTCCAATTTTCCCGGTTCAGAGCAGCAGTCCTCCAATCTTCTTTATATGTATCGAGTTCGGTCCGCCATCTCTTCCTGGGTCGCCCGGCTGGTCGTACACGTTGTGGGACCCAATTAGTTGTTATTTTGGCCCAGAGTTGTTCCGGCATTCGGCATATATGACCCGCCCAGTCCCATTTGAGCATGGCCGCTTTTTGAGTGGCATCTGTTATATTAGTTTTTGAGCGTATGGTTGTGTTACGTACGCGGTCGGTGAGTTTAATTCCGAGTACACTGCGCTCCATTGCGCGTTGACAGACCCCGAGTTTGAACTTCTGTTTGCGTGTCAAAGACCATATCTGTGCGCCGTACGTAAGAATGGGGAGAATACACATGTCCAAAAGTTTTATTTTCAAGGATATCGGAAGGTTTCCTTTCATCAGGTCTTTCATGGACCAAAAGCTCTTCCAGGCGTTTTCGGTGCGTCTAGTAATTTCTTGGTCTTGTCTCGCCTGGAATGAAACTATTTGGCCCAAGTATATGTACTCTTCAACATATGTAATCTCCACATCCCTAACATAGGTTCTGCGTTTAACGCTGTTGGTCATTAATTTGGTCTTTGACATGTTCATTCGGAGCCCAACTTCGAGGCTCACTTTGCTCAGGTCTTCAAGCATAGTTTGTAGTTCAGAAACGGACGGAGAGAACAAGACAATATCGTCGGCAAAACGAAGATTCGTCAACTTCGTTTCTCCAACGCATATGCCTTTATTCTCCCACTTTGTGGTAAGTTTTCTAAAAAGTTGTTCTAGAGTGGCGGTAAATAATTTTGGAGATAGTGGGTCGCCTTGTTTCACACCTTTTTTGATCTGAAATTTTTGTCCTGAACTGTGAAGTTTTATTGATGCAGTACTATTTAAATATACTTGCATGAGTAACTGGATGTACGTGTCGTCTATACTTTGATCTTTAAGAGCTTGAAAAATTGAGTTATGCGTTATACTATCAAAAGCTTTGGAATAATCTATGAATGCGATATATATCGGAATGTTCCATTCTACGTGTTTTTCAATGATTTGATTGACTGTTTGAAGGTGGTCTGTAGTGGAGAAGCCACGACGGAATCCTGCCTGTTCAGGTGGTTGCTGTTGATCAAGTATGTCTGATATTCTATTTTCTATTACTTTAATATAATTATAATTATATATTGTATAAGTGGGATATAAGGCTTATGGGGCGGTAATTTTGGAGATCAGTTTTATCACCTTTTTTATGAAGTAGTATTATGTTTGAGTGACAGAAATGATCCGGAAGTACTCCTGTTTTTAAAATATCGTTAAATAAGTTAGTGATGTGTGGAAGAAGAGTCTGTTCTCCAAAACGAAGGTATTCGGTGGTGATTCCATCTTCACCTGGAGACCTACCGAATTTCATGTTGCAGAGCGCACGGTGTACCTCGTATCCTGTAAATGGTTCTATATTATGTCCACATGAGTATCGGGTAAGAGGATATTGGGGAGTCGATCCATCTTTGTAGAGATTTTTGTAGAAATCAGTGCAAATGTTGAGTAGTTTTTCCCTATCACCGTGCTTTACTCCTCTGGAGTCTTGTAAGCTCATTATTGAGGATCGGCCTGATTATGTAACTTTTTTCAACGACATTGAGTTTTGTAGTGCCGCTGTTATGAGTCTGTTGTTTTGGTCTCGAATGTCTCTTCGAATGCTGCGTTTAACTTCTTTATCTTTTGTTTTGTACTCTCTTGTATAATATTTTAGTATTTGTCTTTCTTCGATTAGTTTTCTGGACCTGTCACTAAGTTTAGATTCTCTCTTTTTTGATGATTTTATCTTGTGTGTGGCTTTCAGTATGCAAGATTTTATGTTATTGTATTGAATGTTAACGTCTTGAGAGTCAGTGTTGTTCAGAAGGTTGAAGCTATTTTTTAGTTCCATTACAAAGACGTCTTTATGAGCGGTCAGAACAGGTTTATCGAGCTTTTTTATTGTTTTTCGGATCATAAGATAACGGTGTATTTTTTAATTAAACCTGATTTTAATACGTAGTGGGCGATGGTCTGATGAAAATTGTATGTTATTAACAGTTTCAATATTAAATATAATGTTCATGTTTGATGAAAGACAGTAGTCAATCTCATTTTTTGTTCTTTGATCTGGTGATTTCCACGTCCATCGTCTATGGGCTTTTTTAAAGAAATAAGTGTTGCAAATGTGAAGATTTTGACCGAATGCAAAGCCAAGTAAACGTGTGCCTTAATTATATATTTATTATATATTTATTACACTAAATATATAGAACACAGTCGAAAAGTTTTTGACAAGTCACAAAACACACGCAGAACATTATTTATTACACTATTACTGTAAACAGTAAAAGTTATTAGTATTTACTAAGTAAATTATATAAATTCATATGTATAGGGAAATATTTATTATTTTGTGTAGTTATATAAATATATATTTAGTAGTATTATTAAATTAATATCGCTTTCCCCGCCTACGAGTGTTTGTAGGCTTTTTTCCTTGATGCTGCTTGTTTGGAAGAGATTGCTTTCAACAATAAGGCCACCATTTGTGGCGCTAGTTAGTAAGTGTGTCTCTGTAATATTTTAAGTTTTTTTGTGTTACAATAAAGAGTTTCTATCTATCTGTTATCATGGTCTTCTTGGGCACTTAATATATAATTAGTCAGTTCAACGCCAGCATCAATAGTGGAACGTCCTATGGGGGCACGGGCACGTTTGTACGTGTCAGAACTAGTATATAAGAAGATGACAGCGGTCGAGCGATTAGTCTCTCGCCCCGCGTCACTTGTGTATTAAGATCAATATAGTCAGCAGTTTATACAGTGACGTGGTTTCATTTTCTCTCCAGTACCAGTAACACCTACAGTGGTGACCCCGACGTGATCCAGCCCGACGTGATTCAGTGGTGGTTACAGTGGTGACCCCGACGATTGAACAGTGAGTTAAAGAGAAGATTCAGAAGATTTTGTTGGTGTTACTGCGTTAGTAAATTGTTTTTGAACAATGTTTCCGCACGCTGCACCAGTAAGTGGGCAAGTGGGTCAGCAGGGCATGAAAGACGAGCGAACGAATTCCGCTGATTGTGTCCTGGCCGCTATAGGTGTGTCAACGAGACTTCCAGATTTTTGGGTTGACATGCCGCGGTTAAGGTTGGCCCAGTTTGAAGCAGTGATGGCATCGCAGAAACAAGGGGATGGAGGAAAGTTCAACATGGTTACATCAAAATTGGGTAGAGACTCATTCCAGACGCCGGTGAACAACAAGTATACGGCGCTGAAGGACCGACTGCTGCATGTCTATGAGGATAGTGCTGAGCGACAAGAACTTAACAACAAGGACAAAATTATAGAGAACACCACGTGCTACGACATCGCTGCTGTGTCCGGGAGTAACGAACAGGTACCCCATTTACCTCTCACGGAGCTAGTCAAGCAGATGAAGAAGCTGGAGTTAGAAGTAGCTTCACTACGCAGTAAGGTTCAAGGCCAAGAACGCGGAAGAAGCAGAAGCCACCAAAAGTGGAGCGAAAATAGGACTGGTTCGCGGAAGAAAAGGGCACCAGGTGATCCAGAGTGGCTGTGCAGATTACATTTCCGGTTCAAGAAAATTGCTATGCAATGTTAAACAGCCGATAATTGGAGCCGATTGTTCAAGGAATTTTAAGCTGGCAGTAGAAAAATAGTGCAGAGGATATAGAAAAACAGCAATTATTACGCGTTTGGTATTTTCGAAATTACGAGATTGACCTTTGGGTTACGCAATGCAGCGCAGGCCGCAGACGTTTTAAAGATTTATAAACACGAACGTTTTAGCTGACATAGAACAAATGAATAATGGTGTCAATGACAACGGTAGTAGTAGTAATGTTGAATAATTAGTTTTGTATGCGTACTTAGAAACTTAGATAACATAACAAATTGGCTCGAAAAATGCAACTTGGCATAAAGAGCATTTGCGTAGGTTATTTTAACGTTTACAGATATATTACATGGAAGTTGAAATAGGTAAATGTATGTTGAGAAAAGTAAAATAGATTTTTTATGTTACGAAGTCTCGGAAAATGGAATAAGTCCTTTGCCTGACAAAGTCAAGGTTATTCAGGACTATCTCAAACCGGAGACAGTGGAGTAGTTACGCAGGTTTTTTGGGAATGTAAAATGTTTATAGAGCATACATACCAAACGCTGCAAGAGTACAAAGAATTTTAGATAGATATTTACATGGTGCAAAGAAAAGAGATAATAGAAGTATGGACTAAAAGCAATGGCAATTAGAGCGTTGGAAGAATGCTGCCAAGTTATAGGACCCGGGTCCAGGGGCAAGGTTAACTCTTATGACAGACGCGTCAGACATTAGTATAGGCGCGGTATTGCACAGAAGGAAAAGGGTCTTTGGAGAACCCTCGATTATTTTTGCAAAGAAGCCCACGGAATCCCAGAAAAAGTACTGTGTATACGACAAGGAACTTCTGGCGATTTATTCGGGTATTGTATATTTTAAAGATTGGATTGCAAGTGATATGCGTCACGTAATAGGAAATATAAATCAATAGTCATTAGTGCAAACTAGAACGCTGAGTGAGCAAAGCGGTTCGACGTCAATATGCCAAGGTTAGCACGGAAAGAAAAATGTGCTTAGCAAGCGGAAGAAACTTGTGAAGAGTTGATAGTTATATTATAGTGTAAACAAGGTGTGATGTAATTATGTTTTTGTGGATTGTTATAGATATGTTTTTCTCCTTTTTTTTTTTTTAAGAAAAGGGTGTTTATGGGTGCACGTTTGTACGTGTCAGAACTAGTATATAAGAAGATGACAGCGGTCGAGCGATTAGTCTCTCGCCCCGCGTCACTTGTGTATTAAGATCAATATAGTCAGCAGTTTATACAGTGACGTGGTTTTATTTCCTCTCCAGTACCAGTAACACCTACAGTCCCTTTGTGAATGCAAATTCGTTGTAATAGATTATTAACATTAAACTAAGATGAAAATTGATTGAGTACAAGTTTTTCAAATATTTTACTAAGGCAAGGTAAAACAGAGATGGGTTTGTAGTTGCCAGGTTCGTTTTTATCTCCCGATTTGAACAGTGGTATAATTTTGCTATATTTCATCATGTCAGGGAATGTGCTACCTCTATTGCACTCGTTGAATAATTATGCTAAGAATGGAGTAATGCCGTTCATAATTCCATCCAGTACTCTTACTGATATTTCCCATAAGTCCTCCGTATTCTTTACTTTAATGTCCATGAACGTTTTTAGTATTGTAATAGCAGTCACTTGGTGAAATTCAAATGTAGATGATGGACACTTAACATTTTTTTTAACATTTCTTCAGCAAGTAAGGGACACCTAACCAATGTTAGGTGTTTAGTTGTTTCTAAGGGAATATTAACAAAATAAGTCCTGAAAGGATCCACTATTTCCGATTTTCTTGTAGTTACTCTTTCACCAACCTGAAGTGCGTTTATCTTGTCACGACTTTTAGATCTCCCAGTCTCTTTGTTTATTATCATCCACGTGTTTTTATCAAGTTATTAAAGTTTTAAATTTAATATCGAATAAATATTGTTTTTTACATGAGTTTCTGATTTTTATTATTCCATTATGAAATTTGACATTCAACTGACATAAGACCAAATAATGATATATTGTATCATGATGAATTAGTTTGTACTGTATTACATTTTGACATTCTTTGAGTATTTACATGAATATTATAATTAACGACATTTTTGATTTTTTGATTATATACATTTATTGCACTTTATACATTCTTTGACATTCCTCACATGGATGAACTGCAAGATCTACTAATGCAAGACCTTAGACCCTGGATGGACATATTGATCAAACTCAAAAACACAAGACAATATCCTGATGAAACACAAGACGTTGGCGAAATTGTGCTCACCAAACATTTATCTCACACAAATATATATCACAACCAAGTAGAAGCCAGAAATGAATCGAAGATGAAGAATCAGATGACATAAATAAAAACCAGAAATTAATAGAAGATGAGGAAGAAGAAGACTTTAATCAGCTGACTATTATTTAAAAATTAAGACTAACAAATTGTCTTGCCAGACATATTGCATGCCTCTCGCAGAGGCCAGTTTGTATGGGGCAACTTTTAAAATGTTTGGTATTATCTTATCTTACCTACAAACAGCAATAAAGATTTTTGTATTTGTATTTTTAGTTTTTTTTTAAACGAAGTTTTTGTCTACCGTCTGTCTGCAGAGCTGGCCACACGCCCAGCTCTGCAAGGGCTCTGCAAGGGCATTATAGGTTTTGGTTGCATCATCACGGCAGTATGTCCTAAGTTTATCTAAATTATACAAATTATTTCAACTTTTAAAAAGTTCTGATGTAGCCCATTCCGCGAACGTAGGTTTTACGATAATATTAATTAATTTCTTCCAAAAGATACTATTAGATTGTTTACTTAACATTTTGAAAAAAACCAGTATCATTATGATTAGAGCTGTCCATTGTCATTTCTAAAAACCTTTTGGAAAAATGATTCCCTATCACATAACATTAATATATTGATCTTAGTACGATATTCCAAAAGTATGGCTGTGTTGAAGTCTCTACACATCACTATCTGTTTGGTTTTCTTAGATATTTTACTTTTTTTTTTTTTTTTAATATAGAGTGACGAGACGATCAGGTTATGTGCCTGATGGTAAGCAACATGCCTGCCACATAACAACACAGTGACACGCAGCTATTGGAACATGAAGACTCCAAATCATTACCTAGCACTGCACTGCGCTCGTCACCCAGAGATCTAAGTTGTTATATCTCTAAGCCCTGTAATTTCTCTGGAAACATTGCCCTTCAGACCGAAACACAGTAATATTTGCACATTACTGCTTGGCGGTAGAATATTTGGCAAAGGTGTGGTCTTTCCCCAGGCGGACTCTGCCAAGAGTCCTACCACTACATACTGCTTACTGCTTCTTCAAAAGTATATGTAAGATCTCAATGTTAGCATTAGGCGGTTTATATTACATTTATGTATATTTTTTATGAACTCTCCGTGCGTTAAACATTGAGCTCCAGTAAATTAATAAATAAAAATGTGCAAAGTGCATCAAATCAAATAAAATAAATAATTAGAAAAATAATAAAACCCGCCAAAAAACAACAGATAAGAAAAACACTACAAAGACCGAAACAAGATTGACAAAATAAAGTATGTACTAAAACATTACTACATTATAAGCTGAAAGTCTAAGTAAAATTAATTACATTATGTTGGGCGGCACGCGGCACCCATTTGTAAATTTCAATAAGAGTTAAGAGTCAAAACTCTACTTTTGTGATAAGAACGTCAAGACTGTGGAATACGTTGCCTGGGTGGGTATTTCCCGATAATTACAAAGTCAAAGTTCTTTATTCATAAATGTACAATTTACACGTCAGACATTAATAAAATAAAAAAAAACAAAGGAAATAACATACAAATAGTATACATTTTCAAAGTTTAAAATTAACATTTCACCGTACGATAACAATTACCGTACAGATAAGTGTCAAACTATATAAATATATTTATTTCATAAAGTTATTGTAATGAACAATCATAATCATCAACAATTTTTACCATTTGATCATAACCATAAAAATAAGTGATGGTAACATCACTCTCTAAAAACTTGCTGTTACTATAAAATGTTTGATCGATAAGCCAGCATTTTATCTGTTTCTGAAACTATCGAGACTTGAGGCTGATTTAACTATTTTAGGAAGAGTGTTATATACATCCGGTCCCATATTGTGAGTCAGTTTCCGTGACTTCGTGAGAGAGTGTGGTATAGCATCCAGCTTGTCAGCGTTGCGTATATTGCAAGAATGTCTCTCTCCTCACGTGTCGTATGAGTCCAAATTATTTCTGACATATACAACCACTTGATAGATCAACATAGCAGGTAACGTAAGTATGCCAAGCTCTTTGAAATAAGGTCTGACAGATGTGCATCGCGAGACACCCATGATGGCTCATGGTTGACACATGACCCATGGTTACAATCTTTGTGTCTTCAAATCGAGAGTATATTCACTTGATTTGAAGAAGGTTTTTTCTAGGTAAACACGCTCCATCGTAGACCGCATCGTCGCTTAACATCAGGCGAGATGGCAGTCAAGTGTAAACCTTTAAAAGTTAAAAAAATAACTTGTTTCGGTCTTTGTAGTGTTATTCTTATCTGTCACTTTTTAGTCTGGCTGTGTTATATTTTAAATTATTTATTTTATTTTGTTCTTTTTAGTGTTCCTTTCGGCAGTCTCCTATGAACGAAAGCGTGTAGTTTTATTACCTTTGTAAACGTAGCAAAAACTGATTAGTAAGTACTCTTGATTTTTGTTATTTTAAATTGTATTAATTTTAATTGAATTAAAATGCTTGCAATTATTCCTACTGGCATTTAACTACACAACATAAGCACATATACAGCACATATTATATAAGCACGTAATGCTCTATAAATTCCCTTTTTTTGATACCCTACTCGATATGTTACATAAATATATTTTTTTCAACTACAATTTTGGATCAAAAATGGTCTATGTTGATTTTTTTTATTTATCTAAGGACATTTGGGTAAGTGAGACAAATGTAACAAATTATGTATCGTCAAAATCCATCTAACTGTTTGGAAGATACGTGGGAATAAAGAAATTTACAAACATACAAGATCCGCGCGAAAACATAACCTTTCTTTCAGTCGGGTAATAAACCCGACCTTACATACCTGGATATTGTTGTAATTTACAAGCATCAGTGTTGTCCAACAGTAACATTCACATTTGATTCTATTAAAAGTGACTTAACCATGATGAGAGTGGCGGGGAAAAGGATGTTCCAAAGTGAGTGTGAAAATTAACAAAATAACACACATAACAAAATAACACACATAATAACAGTGAGATCACTATTGAGTAGGTACGTAAACATTAAAAAAAATCGTGAGAGGCTGTAAATAACAACATTGGCGTGGAAATTCATTCGAACTATAACATAAGCTGTACAAGACTAAAACTGCTAAATATGTTAACCTATTTCACAAATATAACCTACCCACAAACAATAAAGAAATTGACAACAATCTGGTTGCAAAATTCGAAGCTACAGGTATCGACCCGTTTGTGGAGTGTTTAATGGATACGATTAGCAACGAACAGGTCTGGATCATATTTTCTGATCTGTGTCTGGATTCAAACCCCAGTGACCGTAGTATTTTTTATCACTTAAATATGTTTTGACTAAAGGATGTTTTCGAAAATGATTATTTCGTTGGATATTTGACAGATATTCAAAAATATTGGCATAATTTCACTGAATTCTGAATCACTTCTGTTATAGACACAAAATATTTTGGATATATAATCAGACCAAATGACAAATGAACGAAAATAATAATTACGATAACATCACCTTACGATTTCAAGTAAGCGTGACGTAAGCCAACTCACTGACGTTGAGTCACCTCAGTAACTTATCTCTTAAGTCTATTGCTAGAATGAGTATGCCACAACAATACCTTTTGGATATAAGTTATGACAATTATGATTCTAAAAAAATTGCTGAATCGGAAACAAAACTATTGTCTGCTGATAACGAAATTTATTACTTGTCCATAGAAAATATGAAACTTGTAAAAGATATAGAGAAGAAGGATAAATTAATAGAAGTATACAAAAAAATAGAAATAGAGGGATATTCCACCCTTATTGTACATCATAAGCTTAAAAAGCCACAACTAGTACCTACTTCTTGGAAGAGACCATGGCCATGACATCTTTGATTCATCATTAACACAGAACAATGTCGACGTAAAGGTAAAGGAGTTGGAAAAACAAATTCAAGAACTAACTAGCTGTCTAAATGAGGAAAAATGTAAAACTTCTCAACTTACGAAAGAAACAGATAAAATAATGAGACATTATGTAAACAGAAAGAAGTGGTAGGACTCTTAGCAGAGTCCGCCTGGGGAAGTACCACACCTTTGCCAAATATTCTACCGCCAAGCAGTAATGTGCAAACATTACTGTGTTCCGGTTTGAAGGGCAATGATTCCAGAGAAATTACAGGGCTTAGAGACATAATATCTTAGATCTCTGGGTGACGAGCGCAGTGCAGTGCTAGGTAATGATTTCGATTATCATGTTCCAATAGCTGCGTGTTACTGTGCTGTTATGTGGCAGGCATGTTGCTTACCATCAGGCACATGACCTGCTCGTCTCGTCACTCTACGATTTAAAAAAAAAAAAAAAATGTATATATATATAAATCTAAAAAGACTACAATCACTACTCGTTAAATAAAGACGTTAACTAGAAAAGCTGCAAGTCTAAACAAAGATGTATACATTATAAAGAAATAGAGAAAATAAATACATTTGATAAAGAAATGGTCGAAAATATGCGAGTACTACATCGAGATAATAACGATAGAAGGATCTAAGAAAAATAATATTATAAATAAATCTCCAAGAGCTTCGAAACACATTAACCTTAAAAATAATATACTTTCTGGCGAAATAGGACGAGTATTACAGGATAACAAACAAAATCTGTACACCACATACTATCATAAATTATTGTAAACGAAGAGCATCTGTACATACAGTATTGCAGAATATTGAGAACAAAAGTAAGGGTATATCAAAAGGAGACTAGATTTTCATTCCTCTTTCATTCATTCTGGATAAGAATCAAGGACGACTAAACATCATGATCACAGGTCTACGATATGATGGTAGAAACGATCAAAACATTTTTGACTTAAACTACAACATAGCGTTACTGTCGAATGTAAATATAAATGTTAAATAATAATATATGTAGATTTAAATATTGACACTTAAAAATGATTGGTAAATCAAATTGCGCAGCATATTATGTCGGTGACTGAGGATAAATTTTGTGAATCTTCTTCACTTGTATTTGTTAATACGATTGAGCACGTACGGTGTACGAAAAAATTTCCGAAACCACACAATACCATATCACTCACATATACAAAGTATTCATAAAAATATCTAAAAATAGAATGCTTAGTAAATTCGTTGAAATGTGATATAATATGTTTTAATGAAACATGGGCTAAGGATCATCATGTAATCGGTATGAAAATCGGAAACTATGAACTCGCGACTTGCGATGGAGGGAGTAAGGAGGAGTGCAATATTTGTCAAAGAAGGGATAGATTATAAAGTGAGGAAGAATTAAACAACAAAAGCATTTGAAATAAACTATGAGATTGCGGCAATAGAATTACGATTATCAAAAATTATCATTAAAAGCATTTATGGACCAGACTATGTCGTAGGATTGTTTTTTGATAAATTATCTAAACTTATACTCATACTCATACTCATACTCATTTATTCATACTTTCTGTACATGTCACAATTATTAGATTTATCAATTACATCGTTCAGTTAGTTACATGGTATGGTTTTTATAAGATTGAAGTCAAAATAATAATGATATTAAATCAAGAATAATCTCAAATATAAATATGTCAAATAGTAATAGTATAGTAGTAGAAGGTATATAAAATTAATAATCCAAATTATATGTCATGTCAAACAAAAGAAATCAAAATTCAAATTCAATACAATACAATGTAAATTAAAAATAATTCAAATAAAAAATAATAATTAAAACATAGCTTAGCTATGTGACTTGTTTTCGTGTCATAAATTCTTTGTCAATATCATAGAACGCTTGACTGATAAGCCAGCGCTTTAACCTATTCTTGAAAGCATTAAGATTTGGTGCCTCAATTATGTCTTCAGGCAGTCGGTTGTATACTGCTGTGCCCATGACATGTGTCAGTTTAGCGGACTTCTCAAGAGACCGTGGAACACATTTTAAGCGGTGCTTAAAGCGAGTGCAGCGTTGCTTTGACTTGGCAAGGGCTTCACCCAGTTTTTCATATGACTCAAGGTTCAAACGCGTGTACATAGCTACTTGCATTAGTACTATTGAAGGTAGGGTCAGAACCTGGAGTGATATGAAAATGGGTTTAGCCGACTGATCCTGTGGTATGCGCGCTATCGCTCGGATCGCCCGTTTTTGACATATGAACGCGCGCTTCCACATGGCACCTCTAGCCCACAACTCGGCTCCATACTGGAGCACGGAGTGAACCGATGAGAAGTAGCAGGAGCGTACCACCTCCGTCGGCAGGACCCTGGCCAGCCGTCTTAAAGCGAAGCATGCACCGTTTAGTTTTGCACACACTTTGTCAATGTGCGCCTCCCAAGTAAGTCCACTATCGAGCTCAAAACCGAGAAAGTTAGTTTTAGCTACCTGCTCGATTTTTGTGCCGTTGGCAAACACATTTAATTGGTTGCGCAGTCTCCCCGATAACTCAAACGGCATATAATGTGTTTTAGTGAGGTTCAGCACCAGCCCATTGTTTCCGAACCACTTCGACAGTTGCGCCGCGGCAGTATTTGTTTTCACTTCCAGTTCATTAATCGACTGACCTGTGACCACGGCGGCGACGTCGTCCGCGTACATATATACCTCAGCCGCCGTAATGGCACTGGGCAGGTCGTTAAGTAAAATTGAAAACATTATGTTTGATACTGCCGATCCTTGCGCTACACCCATCTCAGTGGTCCAGGGGTCCGATCTCAACTGCCCACCGTCACCCACTACGATTTGAGACCTATCTTGCAAAAGATCGGTTAGAAGTGCGAGTGGTTTTCCTCGAATTCCATAATGGGCCAACTTTATGGCAAGTATTCCATGGTCTGCCACGTCGAACGCCTTGGAGAGGTCACAGCATAGTACCGCTACCAGCTGCTTCCCCTCCCGAGCATCCACAATCCGTTTTACTACTTCCCTCGCTAACGAAGTCGTAGATCGACCCTCGCGATAAGCGTACTGCCTGTTAGAGAACACCTGCCCTTCCGATAGGTATGAAGTTAATCTGTCACTTAAACCATTTTCTAGTACTTTAGCGACGGCTGGTATAATAGAAACTGGACGGCAGTTGTCGATTTCCTGCCGCTTGCCCTTACCTTTAAAAATCGAGGAAACTTTACTCAGTTTAAGTGATGTGGGGTAAATTCCTTCCTGTAGGTACCTATTAAAAAGATTGGCCAGAATTGGGGCTAACGGCTCCGCCGTCATATTTAAAAATCTCATTGATAATCCATACGCATCTTTTGCTAGTTTGGCTGGTATTCTCTTTGTTAGTATGTGGTGCACCTCCGTTGCGGTGAAACTACATAATCTTAGCGAGCGATCCGAGGGGGCGCTCGCCCCGCGGAGGGCGGCCGCCACCAGCTGTGGGTCAGCGCGCGGAGCGTTGCATGTCGCGGCCGCGCTCACGAATCTAGCACACATCGCGTTAACTAACTCTTTTTTGGTAGAAAAAGGGTCACCTATAGAATTCCTGACTATGTCTGTGAAGTCAAGGTCAGAAGTATTTTGTTTGCCAATCTGCTCATTTATCACCTTCCACATTGTTTTGGTCGGGTTTTTACTATTCAGTAATTTACCCGAAATGTGGTTACATTTTTCTTTCGACAACAGCTTCTCGTAAATAATATTTAAATCGTATGTCAATTGTTTTAAAATGTCAAAATGAGGGTATTTTCCAATTAAATCCGTAAGGTCTAATAGCATATATCTAATATTTTTAATTTCATCGGTCACCCATGAAGATCGTTTATTCATTATATCTGAGCGTCGTAATGGAAAACAAATGTCTAGCTTATTACAAATTATATTAATCACAGACTTAGTCAGGGATTCCGAGGATGTTTTTAAAGCCAACAGTTCGACCCAGTCCACGCTATTAATTGCACATGAAAAATTATGTTGATTAATGTCCGAATAATCTCTCTTAAATACGGGTTGTGATGTAATTAGGGACTTATGACGTACCATTTCAAATCGAACCGCCATATGATCGCTTATTAGCGTTTGCACAGAATTAACTTAAACTATCTCACTATCCAAGTTACTATATGCGTGATCGATGCTAGTCGCACTTTGTGACGTCACCCGAGTTGGAAAGTCAACAAAGTTGACCAAACCATGGGACGATAATACGTCAGTAAGTTGGTTCAGTTCCGAATTCAGACATAAAGTATCAAGATTAAAATCACCTACTATAATGCATTTCAAGTCAAGGTCACTGATCTTATCAATCAAACGCTCAAAATGTAACAAAAAACCATTTGCGTTTACAAGGCCCGTCCTATACACACAAACTACCGTTATATGGTAGTCAATGAGGTCCACTGCAGACACTTCACAGTACATTTCAGTAGCTAGTTTAACAAGCTCCAAGTTTTCGACGGCGTTTACTCCGTCTCTAATGAAAATGCACGACCCACCATGCATGTTATCTTGTCTGCAGTAGCTGGATCCTAATTTGTATCCATTTATGCCGATATGACGGAGCTTAGCATAGCATAGCCAATGCTCGGTCAACGCTAACAGGTCACACGATAATGTACTCTCTAATAGTACTTCCAGCTTAGACGTCTTCTTGTCAATAGATCGCACATTCTGCAAGCATACCACTAGTCTGTCAAACTGGCGCGCGCTCGACCTCGGCCGGCCGCTAGACTGGGCCTGCGGCGGCGACGGCGCTCTGCGCGCGCGCTCTGTTGTCTGTCTCGCTTGTTGATTTGCCCCGGTCAATACGGGGCCTACTGCGAAACCATTCCGAAATCATTACCTGCGATGGCCACGCAGCAGGGTTATTAATTTCGTTATAGCTGCTCTCTGGACAGCCAATCACAAAAGCAGCATGTCTGGTAGATTTTATGTTACGCTTTTCAATAATAATTTCGGTCGATTTAATGCGTTTATTTAAATAATTTTTGACGTTCTCGACAGTTGTCTCTGGGCTAAATGACCATGCTGTCATCCATCTCAACCGCTCAACAGTTTTCAGGTCCTCATCGTCTTGACCAGCACCAGCTACAGCAATTATTCTACGTTTGGCGCTTTTCTTGCGACCCGCTATTAGCCATCCTTCGTTATCGTCAGAGATATCAGTTAGCTTCATATCTTTTGTAGATTCGATTTCAGATTGGCTCACAACATCGATGTTTATTTGTTTCGCAGTAGTACCCTTAGCAATGGGAGTCGTATCTGTAGACTCGGGTCTATTTCGGCTGGCTTCGGGAATCCCCGCATTACCGTTGACAGATGTCGGTGTCCGTACGCTCTGATTGGTTCTCTTCGTGGCCGGAGGCGCACTATTGGTCGATGCGGCGGCGGCGGCGACAGCCGCTTGCGCGGCGAGCCGCACTTGTCGAATCGGTCGCTGCGAAACTGGCGCTGACGTCACCGGGGCACTCACTGTCAGTGGATTTAGCGCGGCGATGAGTTGACCGTTACTCTTGACAGCTGATTTCAAATCTATAATCAGCTGATGTTGGCTCGATATTTTTGTGTTTTGATCTTCGATTAACCTTCGTTGATTAGTGATTTCTGACTTCATTTCTTCCATTTTTTCACTCAACGCTTTATACAACTCGCGAAACATACGTTCAATTGGTTTTTGATCCATGTTTACGATTAAAAAAGCACTAAAACCGGGAGTGACCATGCAACCGTGCGGCGGTGTTGCCCGATTATGAATTTATTCATTTACATATTTATTTATATATGTAAATTCACTATCTGCTTATAGTAAACACTGTACTGATTGCAGATAAACACAGAAAAAAAAAAAAAAAAAAAAAAAAATATGTAAATTAAATCGGTAAAACGAACCGGCTATAATAGCAGGCGATTTTAATATTAACATACTAAAGCCCCAACCCACGGTTAAAATTTCTGTTAGGATCCTTATTACTATATGATTTAACTTATAAACTTTAGGTGATATTATAACTTTGTTATTGATTATAACTGAACAATTCAGTAAAATAAATTACATCGTATTTTTTTTAGCCTTTCAGGAATAATTATATTTGTTCTAATTTACCTAACAGTCTATTTATATTCTGGTACAAAATGTTAATAGAGGTTTCTTGAACCTTATCTTAAGTTAAGTTTAGTAAAGGTGTAGCAAATTCAATAACATTAAATAAAGATTTTTAAAAGAAAGTAAAATGTAAAGTTAATGTCATGGATGCAAACAAGAACCAACACGACAATAGCTTTTTTCGACATAAATATTTATTATTATAATAGTACAAAAATCTAAATTGTTCTGGCAACATCGTTCTATGCTAATGCAGCGCCGCGTCAGATTCAGTGGTGAACTCTAAATATTGTTTTTGTGACATGTTTACCTGGAATACAGTTTCTGACATTGCTCAAGTTTGTAGACATCCAGAACAGCGGAGGAAAGTTGGCGTGTTCGAGGATCAGTTACTTCATTGTTAGACTGTAACAACAAACAAGAGGATTTATTATCCGATTGTACTATGATAAACTAATTTTTAAGCATGAAAACTAACGTGGTTATTACACATTTTAAACAAATACACGGGTAACTCACGTATAAAATAGTCAGAACAGTCCGACTCGAGTTTCGATCGCGTCCGGTTGTTCCGCATGTTCGCAGCTCGATTAGCACTGAACTGTTCTGACTATTTTATACGTGAGTTACCCGTGTATTTGTTTAAAATAATTTTTAAGCTATTGCATAGCTTTTATCGCGGGCCTGGAGACTGAATCTAAGAGATCGTGCATCTCTTTCTTGTGTTCATAAGAAAGAGGGATGGAAGACCGTAACGCCTGCCTTCCCGCTTGGTCATTCGACTTTAAATCTTAGTTTTACTATTGTTCCGTATAATCGGGCAACATTATATCGGCCGCGAAAAATCATAGCGGATCTATGGTTGACAGCCGGCTGTCATTTACATTGTCTTCTGGTCGCGGGAACGGCATGACATGAGTTAAAACTGGTGTTTTTCGGATAAAAGCTTTAATATTGTGCGGGAATACCTTATTAAAGTTAATAATTACTACTGGTTTAGTGCTGGAATATTAATTGTGAAGTGGCTGCTGGATTGGCCGCTTCTAGAACGCAGGATCGTTCTGGGGCGGGAGATCGTCTACGGAACTGTCTGGTTTGGTGTCCTACTTTCCATATTTCTCCTGCTCCCTATTCCTAACAACCAAACTGGGCTTTGGACGACGCCGGGAACCCTACGTAAGTGATTTCTTTTCGGTACTTTGTTTGCAATTAGGGGGTAAACATTAAAATCGGTATATCTGCAAAATAATAATGTTCTAGACTTGCTATGGGCCCCAAGTCGGTATTTCTGGCAAAAATACTATACAACTATGACTTACGGACTATATTTGTATAGGAAGCAGCGTTACAGTAATACGAAATGACCACGTGACTTTTACTCTACCAATTTTATTCGAACAGAAATTCTATTGAGCTTAATACAAATGTATTCCGTTTTGATTTAGAAGCATTATAATATTAAGGTATACGAAAATCTGTGAGCAATGTGTCAATGTCAACGTCAAAGAGCACTGAGAATACGTCGTTTAAGTAACGATGCATGTATGTTTCGCTTTTATATTGTTAATATTGTTATGTTGGTTTTGCCGCGTCTTGTTTACAATTATTATCTAATAAACTATAGTTAAAGTGATCAGAACTGGCATATTTATTCATGCCCTAACAGGTTATGGGCCCAGTGGACTATATACAATTGATTTTGTGAGTTTTGGACAGAAAATAAACTAAAAAGTGCAGTGAACTGATATTGCAAGATAGTGGACTCGACCATTGCATGCGGTGTGTATACAGCGTGCTCGTTGAAGTGGACTCGTCCAAGTTGTTTACAAAAAATACTTTTTCATTCGCATGTTGTGATATAATTAGAAATTAGAACTTTATCATGGCTGTTACTATTAAAATTGAACCTCTAAGTGTGAATAACTATGATACGTGGAAAATTCATATGAGCGCCATTTTGAAGAAAAATGATTTGTGGAATTCGTATCGGATACTGTGCCACGACCGGCGCGTACCGACCATAAGTATTCAGAATGGGTGAAAATTGATGGAAAGGCGGAATCAGATATACTGTTGGCCGTCAGTCCTAGTGAGTTCGCAGCATTAGATGGTTTGGATACCTTACAACAGATATGGGATAAATTGAAACCAATGTATGACCAAAATCAAGCGAACCAGCGCGTAAAGCATCATTGTTGAAGAGACTTGTACTGACGCGCATGAGTGAAGAAGACGATCTCCGAAAGCATATTGCACTAGAGTGAGGACTATGTACTTTCGATTGTATAATATTAGTATGAATGAACAAGAATTTGTGTTCATTCCTTTATATTGTTTATTTTCTTGAATAATTTATATTTCGATCGATTCAAAATGGCGGACAAAATATTTCTTCACAACTTACACCAATATGGGTATCAAATGAAAGATCTTTACTAGTAGAATACTATACACTGTTACAAATTTCAAATCCAAGATGGCCACACCACAAAATGGCGAAATACATTTCTTTTTTCACTACTCTCTCAATGGGAATCAAATGAAAAGGCTTGACTAGTAGAAATGTACAGATTACAAATCCGAGGTAGTCGGGGGTTAATTAATTTTTTTAAATTTGTTCTTGTATAACTGCGTTTGCTATGTACATCAGCTCTTTATGGAGTTAAGTGGAAACAGTCATGAATTATCACGGTTACGTGGAAGACATTACATTTAAATACTAGTTTAACCTTAACTACCATTAATAACGAGTTGAGTTTACATTTTTTTTATTGGTATGCAATAGCTTTACCGCGGCAGTCCCCGAGTGCTACACGTCTTTTTTTTGTACAAAAATAGGAGGCATTTTTGTAGTGTAACTTGAATACAGTTTTCTTTAAAAAAAGATTGAAATGAAATAGTAATAATTTATTTATTGTAATAATTGATTCTGTGAATAAGTATGTTACAATTTCGTCGTTGACTATTATTTATAACTCGTCTAATTTTCTCCTTAGGCTATTAAAATATCGAAAATTTGTACCTATCTTCCTCTTATCAGAGAACGGCTTATTTATTTATAAGAGCTTAGCAACCTATTCGTACTTGTAAGACTGAGCTTAGGCTAAGACAGCAAACACTATTACTTAGGCTATACTGAAGCTGTCGGAAACGCTGCTGCATTAAGTTTGCTCCAAGCCACCGTTTTGAACCGTTTCATGTGAAAACACAAATAGGAGGATCTTCGTCTGCTAATTGATGAAGTGGGTTTTTCATTTTTTTCCCGTACCGGAAAGAGGTTGAATAATTATTTCGCACTCATAGAACTGCAATCTTAGTTGATTAGGTGTACATTAGTTAATTTAAAATAGTTACTTTCTAATGAAATGTTCCTATGATTAAAAAGTTAAACCACTGCTAGCATACAATTGTCTTACCTCTGTAGCTCCCCATCCAACAATTGTGATTTTTTGTCCATCCAAGGGAAAATTCCAAGGAAATGGTGATGATTCGATGATCGTTTCGGTATACATTATTTTCGTCGTGAAATTTAAATGCCAAGGCAACTTTAAAAATGCAAGGTTATTCTCGAGGGTTGCCGGATTATAATTGTTAGCTATGGTTATTTCTCTGACTGGCATCACTTCCCCACCGACGTCGTAGAAGTCGCTGCCAACACGGACGGTGACAAATTTAGGGTTCTTCGCGAAGAAGCCGTCGTACCTGTCAACATATACAATCAATGATTTTAATTTACATATACTAAAAGCTAAAAGCTAAACGACAGGCTTATTTTTTAAAGTAAGAAACCAAAAAGTAAGAAATAATTTTCAATAAATATGAATGGAAGATAATGGGACTAATAAAACAGCTAAATTTGTTAAAAAAAAACGTATGGGAGTTCTTAAATGTCAATTGTATCATACTTTTATTGACATAATTTGGTAGAAGTACGTAGTCATTTTGAAAATTGTCCCTGCTGTCCGCTCGCTATAATTTGTTTCTATGTTTACTGTTAGCACTAATGCTTGTAAATGATTTTGTCAGTTTGATTGCAATTTTTGTTGAGAATTGCCTCCGGTTAGTTATGTGTTATAATTTAATATTTGCCGAATGAAACATGTCAAAATTATTTAGAAGTAGTGCAAGATAAATTGTTTTAAAGGTGTCATTTTGTTGTAGAGAAAAGACAAACTAAAACCCGTTAATCCCATTTAATATCTGTATAACGCCCTATTTAACCACTGCACACCGCGTTATCTTAGGTCACAACCCAATCTGACCCTTATGTCCTAGAAAACGTTTAAACGTAAAGGACTAGAATTACGTTTAAAATGTTCACCACCCCCCTACTCCCCCCCCCCCCCCTTATTTTCCTCTTCTTCTCCTAATCCAAGAACTATGTAAATAAAAAAAGGTTATAGTAATGACAAAAGTCACGGACCCCGGAGTCTGTGGAGTGTTTAAATTGTATATAAAAAAAAAGACCCTAATGTCCCATTCTGCACGGTCTGAAACATAAGGCAAGACCTTTACTTTTCAGGCTGTTCTACTGTGGAACAATCTGCCAGTCTGTATCCGGAAACTGCAATCGTTACCTACTTTTAAAGATCACGTGAAAGAGTATTGTTTGTCTAAACTGTAATCTTCGTATTTTTTTTTTGTGGGGTCTGTGTCAGCTTCGTCCGTGATAAAGCACCTGTAAATAAAAATCTCTGACAAAAATACCGGTGGAAGGCCTCGGCCGTGGCCGGTGACCACCCACCAGACTAAGTCATGCCAGCAAGTGGCCTAGCCGTGTTCCGTGCCGTGGCCATGTTGTCTGATGACGCCATTAGGGAAGACGGGTCAGAACAGTTGCTGCATAACTGCAAGACCGGAATGCCACACAACATTACTTTGCATCGGAAAGCTAGTCGTGGAGGGTAGTGGGATCCGAGGCACGGTTGCCGAGACCAACCGCAGACAGTAGGGGGCCCAAGTAGTGAGCTAGTCCCTCATGAAAGGCTGCCCCACCATCTAACGAAAAATCCTGGGATGCGCTACCCTGCTGTTTGGCGACCGGGCGACCGGATATCAAGCCCAGATATACATCCCCGGGGGGGCTCGGGCATCCCCGCAGTCTCCAGTCTAGTTTCCTATAGATGTATTCGTATTGTGTGTTGTGGCCGTTGGTCAGCAGTGTGTAGCTTTGTTCTACTTCCGTTTTCCAATCGTAATTCATCCTCAAACAATCATGAACAACGTTAGAAATAAAGTTAATAAGCGGCTGCACTTCTTGATCCTTAAAGTGCACCTCGAGAATATCCGAAGTCTGCACTCAAATATCACAGCAGTCCACCACCACCTGGAGACTGAGCAGCCATCGGTGTTGTTTTTTACGGAAACGCAGATAGGACGTCCGTCAGACGTGGCGTACCTAAACTACCCTGGTTACACGTTGGAACACAACTTTATGCTACGTGCTGGAGTGTGCTTGTACGCCCGTGACGATATCTGCTGTCAGCGTCTTCGTAATCTTGAGGACACCAGATTCTCTGTTCTTTGGGCGCTGATAGACACAGGCATAGACAAAATTTTGTATGCCTATCTATGCCTAATTATGTGTCTATCGGTCGCACAGTGGGGATCTGGAGACAACCAGGCTCATGGAATATTAAAGTGAGGCGGCGGATGCGGCTCAGCAAAAGTACCCATCAGCCCAACTAGTGTTGCTGATCCGACTCGGAGCATCCTGACTCCACCTATTCTTATCGCTACTACCCCTAGAATGTATATAAAAAATGCGGGAGCCAGAAGCTCAAGGGAGGTCCTGAGTGGAGCGAGCCGGTATGGAGTGGCCGAGTATGGAGAAGCGACACTCAGGTCTGACCGCAGAGCTTCTGGCGGGAGCCTACCCAGAGTCAAATGTCAGTGATAGCCCCTCATCGGATCGACATATTTATACCGTGCCTTATAAATAAATTCTAAGATTTACCATCGAATGGTGGTAAAAGTACGAATCTCAAACATTTTTGGACATTTACCATTAAGTATTGGTAAATCTTAGGTTTCACACAAAATCTTAAGATTTGCCGTAGTTCGAGATTTTACAGTAACATATGTATACACGATCAGTACAGAAAATTCTTGTATGCATTGTAATAACAGATTTTAAAACAACATTACAATAATATCATATACTCGTACGAGAACAGTTTCCCATGGCTGCGTTTTGGCGATGTATAGAATGGAAAGACGCGACGCGAGCATCCACGTTACAAACTATACACGATCATTACGCAAAACTCTAGTATGGTTTGTAATAACAGATTTTAAAACAACATTACAAAATATACGCGAGCAGTTTCCTATGGCTGCGTTCTGGCGTTCCGTTGTATAGAATTAAAATACGCTGCGGCCACCACCTTTTTTTTGTACTTTGGTGTTTTGTTTTGATTAACTTGTTAGATCAGCGCCGCGAAATGGCCCCATCCGCGAAAGCAACGATGGTACGATGGTTTGCATCTGCGGAGAGGTTCCTTTGACCGGCCCGACAAGGAGAATACCATCCTGATCCGTGCCCAAGACGTGCGGAAACGCTTCGGCGCGGCGAAGGACGCGCTGGCAGAGACCCTAAGTAAGGGGGCCAGGATTCTGAGAACGATATGAGACAGATTCTCGAGCTCGCTGACGACATCGCGGAGGGAGCGGAAGGAATCCGCCACGCCAGAGATGCAGTCAAGGCGCCAGCGGCTGGCGCTCAGCTAGCAATGGCCATGATACCGGAGGTGATTAGGCGGCTGCCCACCCTCGAGCTCGCCAGTTTTCGAGGTCGATCCGAAAAGTGGACGGCCTTCCGAAACATGTTCGGATCCTTGGTGGAGAACAGAGCGGATCTCACAAAGGATAAAAAGTTAGCCTATCTGCTCGCGTCGGTGCGGTACGAGGAGCGGTCGCTTATCCAGCATCTCCCGTTTGAGGACGACCAGTATGACACTGCAGTCTGCTGCAGGCGGTACCAGAACCCTCGACTCCTAGCGGATGCCCACGTCAGGAAGGCTCCTGACGCTGACGAAGGCCACCTCCCGGTCACAACTCAGGAAGGAAATCCTGATGGTGGTGAGGGTGGCCGTCAACGCCCTTAGGCTCCTAGGGCTGCAAGTGGAGAGTTTCTCTTGATCCATATCGTACTGAACCGTCTCCCGGTGGAGACGAGGTCGCGGTTTGACAGCGAGCAGCTGGACAAGGCCGGACAAGGGAAGACGGCCTTCCCAGCATTAGGGGGCCAGCTCCAGTTCCTGGAGTGGAGGCCAGACTGGCAGAGTTCTCCGACCCGGGAGCAGAGTCTTCCGGTGTTCCCCTGCGCACGGGTGTGCAGCAACCTCAGGGAGGTTCCAGGGAGACACGGGGCCAAGGCAGGGTGACCGCGGCCGTGACCAGCACCCCAAGGGGTTGCCTCTCATGTGGCCAGGCACATGCGCTGCGGTGGTGTGGGGCCTTCGCCAATATCTCTGTGCAGAAACGTCGGCAGCTGGCGTCTCTACGCCAGCTCCACCTCTGCTACGGCTGCCTCGGGCAGCACCAATATCGGCACTGCTCCGAGCAGCACCCATGCCCTCAGTGTGGTGGACCACACCTGGAAGCCCTGTGCCACTTTTGCGGGGACGCTGAGGGCAAGGGCGGGGGTCCGCCCAGAGGACCCGGGCGCAGGGTGCCCTCAGCGAAGCACGCTTCGTCCAAGGGCCAGGGGCCCCACGAGCGGGGGCGCGCGTCCACTGACCGGCTTGCGCTTGGCAGATCCCCGGTTCTACGAGCCAGCACCAGTGGACCTTTTGCTTGGCTGCGATGTCCTGGGGCTGGACCAGGTTATTGCCCACACCAGGTTGTCGGCAATTCCTACCCTTCTTGGCCATTCTATTATGGGTCCTGTGGTGGAGAGAGAGCTCGAGCAGGACAACCTGCTCTACGCTTCAGCCTCCATCGCGCGGGTGATAGAGAAGTTTTGGGAAGTGGTAGAGCCTCCCATGGTGTATCGTTTGGACCCGGCCCATATGGAATGCGAGTCCTTCTACGAGACTCATACGATGAGGGCACCATAGGGTAGGTTTCAGACCCGACTGCCATTCGTTGACTGCCTGCCGGAGCTAGGCCAGTCACGACAGTTAGGCGAGAAGCGTCTGCTGTCAATGCAAAGACGTATGCTGCGCGATCCCGTACTTAGGGACAAGTACGTGGATTTCATGCGCGAGTACGAGGAGTTAGGACACATGTCGAGACACATGACGAGTTTTTAACCGTCTACCTAAGAAATTTCGGGGATGAAAGTTTGGTAATTGACTGTGAAACATAACGTTTCGCCCCAAAACGATTTTTAATTGCAATGCCCGATTGGGTACGTTGTGTTGCGACTTAATTTTGTACGAAATCTACCTATCTGTATTATCTTTCATTCTATCTGTAACATAACAAAGCAATAAACGATTGAGTATTGAGTATGTCTCTTGCTCGCGTCGATTGGACTTCGACACGTCATTACTTCTTGCCACATCGCAATCCACACGCTATTGGAACTGGCGGAGCATGAGCGACACAGGTTCCCGCGCGCGGCGGCCGTGCTCACACGGAATCTGTAAGTTGATGACGTCTGCACAGGAGCAGCGTCCATTGAGGAAGCGGTTCGCTTGAGGAACGAACTCATTGGGATTCTCGCCGCGGGTGGCTATGAGTTACGCAAGTGGCTCTTCAACAAATCAAGGCTTCTGGCAGGGATCCCAGAAGACAACCAGCAGATCTCTCAGCTGTTTGAGGATGCTGAGGATCCTAACATGGTAGCGGTATTGGAAATGCGCTACCAGCCCGCGACGGATGTATTTACATTCCGAGTGAGCTTGGAGGCCCCCAAGGCGTGGACCAAGCAAACGGTCCTCTCCACTCTGGTACGGATGTTCGATCCTAATGGTTGGATCTGCCCCGTTCCCTTCTCCGCCAAATGTCTCCTTCAGAGACTTCAGACTTTGGACATTGGGTGTCTCGTGGGACGAGCCTCCTGTAGGAGAACCCTTGGACTAATAAGGGCTGCGGCTGATATCCACCATGGGGGATCTGAACCTCCAGGTGGCCCTGCCAAGGAAGATACTACCGCTGGGCAAGTACCAGGCCAGGCTACACGATTTCTGTGACGCATCGGAGCGAGGGTACGCTGCGTCTGTTTACCTGCGGACAGTGGACTCTAGAGGACTGCCTCAAGTGACACTGCTGCTCGCCAAGAGCAAGGTCGCTACTATTTGGACGAGGCTCTAGATTCCGAAGCTTGAGCTATGTGAAACACATTTGTTATCCCGACTGCTCAGTCACGTTTCCACCGAATTGTGGCCCAATGTGGACATCAGGAGCGTCCATGCCTGGACTGACAGTCAGGTTGTCCTAGCTTGGCTACGCGCGGCACCGCACAAGCTAGAAACTTTTGTGGGAAACAGGGTTTCCCAAATTCAGGAAATCGGGACACCGGTCATGTGGCATCATGTACCAGGGGTGATGAATCCCGCGGATTGGGTACAGCACCGAAGCTGAAACACCATTCCCTCTAGTGGGAACCGGAATGGCTGGCCGGACCGGAGCCGTCCTGGCCCAGCAGCCCACTGAGCACCTACATGCAGGAGCTACCTGGACTCAGAGTCCACGTTGTGGCGGTGAATCCGTTAGTTGCCATGGATTGGCTGGTAACAAAATACAGCAAGCTGGACAAACTGCTGGGTGTCACGAGCTGGATCAGACACTGCGTACATAATTGTCGGCACCCACGGGAGAAGGTATCCTCCCTAATGGTCAATGCTGGTGAGCGTCGGGACGCAATGGTACCTGATTGGGACGTTACAGAAGGAGCGCTCTGGGCCAGAGCTTCGGAAACTCCGGGACGGCGCTAAGCTCACGGGTGCTGTTTCACGCTTGAATCCATTTATAGACCAGGGTGGTCTCATCCGCGTAGGAGGTCGGCTCAGTAACTGTGACCTACCCTACGGGCGTCGCCATCCACTCTTCCTACCTAAGGAAGGTCCTTTGGTGGAGCTGGTGGTGGTTCATAGGCATAAGATTAATTCCCATGCAGGTTACACGGCGATGCTCGCCTTACTCTAGCGGGACTTCTGGATTTTGTCGGCGCGTAGATGGTCACGTCTTGTTTAAGTGTGTGCCCTGCTATCGGTTGCGGGCCCCCACTATGCAACCCCAAATGGGAGATCTGCCAGATGACCGGGTTCAGCCACCTAGGCCCTTTGCCTTGCCTTGGCCCTTTGCCGGAGTCAGCACGGATTTCGCAGGCCTCTTTTCCGTGAAATCATCTACGCTAAGGCGATCTACGCTAATGCGAAGGTAACAAAGGCGTACATTTTGTAACACTTTTTTTTCCGTAATTCGGAACGCGACTCTTTCGTCGGCTAGCGGAGCAAAACGTCCCCTCCCTAGTTAATAATCGTTGGTTTTTTACCGCAACACTAGCTGGTTTTTGACAGCGGAAGGGAAATGGGCTTCCATTTTGTTTTTCGTGTCACGGGCGGCGGTCTCGGACCGCCGCTCTGTTATTAATTAATGTATATTGTGCAGATTGTGCTGAATTGTTTGATCGTTGGTGAGTTATGTGCTGTTATTTTGTTTGTTCGACCGTCGGTCGATCGAAGTTCGCCGCGGCGTTATGAAAACTTATTTTTTGTCGTAGGACGTGTGGTTTGCTGGGTCCGCGTGTGACGCCGTTCACCTGGTGTGGAAGCCTGGTGTGGAAGTTGTGGAGAACTTGTTGCCTCCTTCATCAGGTAAAATTTAAAAGTATTAGTGTTGAAGGACCGCGTGGCGGGCGGGTGTCTGTCTGAAACGTTGCTGATTCGATTGTTTTCTTTATAGGAGGTGTTTGGTGAGCCTGAGTTAGGTTTGGAGGACCTGTTTTGGGGTGCCCGTGTCTTGGGAAGGAGTCCAGTGCGAGTCGCGTGCCCTGTACGCGTGGTCGGTCACGCGGGGTGCTCGGTTCGGCGTGAGCTGAGGAGCCGTTCGCGACTGGACCGTTAGCAGCGAGACCGCGACCGCGCGCGCCTCTCCGCAGGTTTTTTTTTGTTTGAGTGTTTGTGCGTTAAAGTGTGGGAAATGAGGAGTGGGGCTTTGGCACATTGGCCAGGTAGGGCCATGGGCCGAGGTTGAGGAATAGTAGCGCCGGGGGAAAATATGTGACCACTTTAGTCTGGAAACCACCTTCATAATTCAATCATAACCGCCGTCAAGTGAATTTCCATCGGTGCCCGTAGGGTATCGAATCAAGGGTTTTACCCACTATGTTTTCCTAGCGTTAAGCAAACTGGGGTCCTATAAGCCTAGGCTTTAGCCGATATGAGAGTGTTTCTAATGCGGTGTCAGTATTTCTAGTGGTACATTTCCCCCGAGGAGTTAACGTCTTATAATGTCAGCAGAAGGGTAGGAATGTCTCCCTCCCTCCGACCTGCCACCAATTAATGAAGGTCTTGTTTAGACCTGGATATAGGTTCAACCTTTTATATTTTTTCCGTGGTTATCTGAATTAATCTAGATAATCTTAGTTTTCCTAGGGGCTTACAGTCATTAAGTACTTTAGTTAACCGGTGGACACCGTTAGCGGCTGATTAGTGTCGGTTAGGTGTATGCTCATGGCCACTCATGTAGATTACCTATTGTTTAAGTAATATAGACACCAGTTTAATTTCCCCAGAGGAACCTACTCCCTGGATATCTACTTTCCCATCAGTTAACCGATGGTAATACTTCAATTATAGCGTTGTGAATGTGAAGGTATGAGATGGTTGTGTAAAACGTTGTAATCCATACTTCCTGTACCTTGTTTATGAGTTAGTCAGGACTGATGTTATTCTGAGTAACCATACTTAGCCTTTCTGTTTATGGGACTTAGAAAGGGAACATATTGTATTTACCCTAATCGAGTACTGCTCGGTTATTATAATTTTATTGTTCTAATGTTAAAGGTCTAACCCTACTGTTTGACAGGGGTAATTTAAGTGTTATTATCTTTCCCATGTTTAAGTAAACCTGGTGATTTTTGTATGGAACCTTAAGCGTTCGAAGTGGTAGTTAAATTCTTGTCTAGAGTTATTATATGGTAAATTCAGTGGTCTTTTTACCACCCTATAGAAGGCATATTGGCCTTTAGTTTTGTTAATGTAGCTTTTCATTTTTAACCCTACAGGTTCCGGGAGTATGGGGAGGTGGTGACTTTCTAATTAACTCTTAAACCTAACCGGGAGAGTTGGCCCGGGGCTTAACCCCTCACTTCTACCGGTTATATATTTGCCATCTACCGACCCTTACTCAGGGACCCTGTATGGTAGAATCTTAGTTTGTTTTGGACTCAAAGAGGTTGATGGAATTCCTATAATTCCTTCTATACATCTGGGTAACAGCGACTCAACGGTCAACCCCTGACCCTTTTAACCTTTTACCCTTAATATGGTAAACTTGTAAATTTGTTTAGGCAAATAAACGCTTGAAAAGTCTTAATTTTTTATTTTATACCTAAACTTTAACTTGTTTCCGGGGAGGTTTGGGAATTCAATTTTCACATATTGAGTTCTCAACTCTTAACCCCCCGGATAACCTTACAATTTGTGTGTTTGTTTATTTGGCCACAAAACCCGTCGACCTGGAGGTGATGTCTACACTTACGACGGAGGCGTTCGTCGCGGCCTTGGATCGTTTTGTGGGGGCCGTCGGGGGGTCCCGTCACTAATACGATCCGACAATGGTATCAACTATAAGGGTACGGATACCTATCCGATATAATTATCTTAAAGAAGTGGGGGACTTCTTATCTACCCAAAACGGTTCGTTGAGCCATGCTCTCGCGCAACTAGGGATAGAGCGGCGGTTCGAGGTGCCTGCTTGCCCTCGTTAGGGTGGGATCTTCGATGCTGCAGTGATCTGGCCAAGAGCCACCTTCGACGCGTCGTTGGGGAGACCGTTTTGACCTTTGAGGAGCTGGCTTCGGTCTTTTGTCGCGTAGAAGCGGTCATCAACTCTCGTTCGTTCTGTGTTCATGTGTCTCTGAACCCTAACTACCTGGAGGTCTTGACTCCTGCTACTTTTTTTGGTCAGGCAACCGCTCACGGTTCTGTCCGAATATACTTGGAAGGATGAGCGCGCTAACCGGTTATCGTGCTTCCAGTTGCTACAGCAGATGAGCTAGGGCTTTTGGCGTAGATGGTCAGTCGAGTACCTGCATCTGCTGCAGCAAAGAGTCAAATGGATAGACCGGCAGATCCGCCACTGGAAGGCGATTTAGTTTTGTTAAAGGAGGTCAATCCGGCTCCGTTAAATTGGCGGCGGGGCCGCATTATGAAGTTGATTGCGGGCGCGGATGGTACCCCGCGCGTTGCAGAGGTATTGATCGACAGATCTCGACTAAAACGGGCCCTCACCACCTTGTCTCGATTGCCGGTGCATTAAACTAGTGAAGTGACGGATTCACTTTAGAGCGGGAGGTTGTTTGGTATAAAATGACGTAACAACATGTTTTAGTTAACTTGTAGCAACGGTAATGGTAGGTAATTGTTAGCAAAGATCAAAAATTTGATGTGGCGACTCTTTTTGCGGTCTAGTGTTCTGTTTGCTATAAGCGGTTGCTAGGAGCGAACGTGAGGAGCAAACGCTCCTTTCTTTTTTATTCCCACTTGTTTATGCTTCGCACGGTTGCGACAAGTAGACGCGAGTTTCTCAGCGTAATTGCGAGAACGAACGTTGTGTTTGTGAAAAGGATTTCAGTTCATCGGAAGGAAGCCGACTACTACGACAAGTATCGTATGATTATATATTTATCATAAACCTTAGTGCTCGGTAAATTACTCGATCAGCCTGAGGATCCGGCCGCGATATGATCTTGTAATGGGTTACCGAGATTTTTAACTTATACTAAAACTATACTAAGCTCTGCTACCACACAATTTAAACGATTGTGACGTTATCTTAAACAATAAAATACAGAAATAGGACACGGCACCTTGTGTAACCAATTTTCTCTTGTCAGAGTGTACAAAACCTAAATTCCCTCGAACTACCCCTGTCCCAATGTAGCTAATATTAATAATAAATATAAATAAATACGATACTTGTCAGCCGAAAATCCGAGGACGTGGCACCACAGTCCTCGTAGATGTCTTGAAGCGCCTCGCTCCTCCAAAGCCCGTGTTTCTAACACAGGTTCATTCCTCGAACCCGTTGGAACCAAAGTTCAGGATCGACGCTCGGCGTCTTTAATCCCAAGTGGAAACCACAAATATCTCGCGTCCGCGCGGATAAAATTTTCACGACCAAATTAAACGCGATCTGAATTCGATGTTATTTCGTAAGACCCTAAATTAGCAGCAAAACTATTTTTTTACTAAGTTTACTAAAAAACAAATTTGTGTAGGTTTACTGTAAAACTTTTCAGTATCTCTTCTTCACAAAAATAATTTCATCCGTCAGTCAAACAGTGGTTCAACATCAACAACATCAACAGTCCACTAAACGTTCCCACTGCTGGGACTCGGGGCCTTCTCTCGCAAGTAGAGAGTTAAGGCCAAACAGTGGTTACGTAACGATAAATACATATTTCTTACATGAACAGTTTGTGCTTTGGTTCTGTCATGTACTTTTGACCACCGCTCTCTTGAGTATCATTTCACCATACTCAGCCTGCGCTTCACTACGGAGGTCGCCTTATCTTACACGACGGCATCACTCATTTGTGCATTTGTCTATGTTTAATGTGTAATGTTTGTTAGCGACACAAGACGTTCCGCGACCATTCAGTTCTAGTGCCCATGGAAAAGACTTTTTAGACTTAAATTGTGTTAAATTTGTGTTAATACCTATATAGAGTAAGCAACACGTGATCTTAGGTTAATAACATTGTGAAAGGTAATTGTAAGTATTGATAAATGTTAGTTGTTAAACAAGGCTAAGATCTTAGAGCTGTAAAATAAGACGTATTTGTAGTTTTAACTTAGTGTTATGGTTAAGATGCGCCTACGGATATGGCGTTGTCTAATAATGAAGCAATATTGAATTGTATGGCGTCGCTTTCTCTTTGAACCGTCAAACCGACAACAAGATAGAACGACGCCTATTGTTTCGTTATTAGAAGGTCCAGCCACATGTTCGCATCTGGCTGAACCATGGAATAATCCGTAGGCAGCATGTATTGTCAGACGGAATATGATCCTTCTAGCCTCTTTGTTAAAGTCCACAATGTTAAAGTTAAAACAAAACAATCACATCGAAATCCACATTTAGTCGTTTCAGTGCAACGAGAAAGCAATCAAAGTTATGGCCTATGCTTCTGATATTCAATGTACACAGCTTAAAATTATGCTCCGGAGAAAACAATGATTCACAAATCTCGATCGAGTCAGCCAGATGACAATTACCTTTAATGGAGTCTAGTTCATCGACTAACTCTGTCTGAACCATTGTAAAATTCTGTATGTATCCAAATGAGGTAGCGATATTACATTCGATTTTAATTGTATTTCCCATACTATTGGTGAAGCTTTGTGACAGAGGCTTAAATAATGGTTTATTTTGATTTCTAGAATTGACAGAACAAAACAGGTTATCACTTTGCATAAAATAAACATAGAAGTTGCACAATTATATGACAAAACATCAGTGGCAAAAAATACAACACAGCAAGCCACAACACATTGACCACGCACCATACAAATAAAAATTTCGCTAAATGCACGCATAAACGCAACCAAAGGCTCAGTTGAAAAGCAAGAAGTGCTGCTATATTTAATCAGTACTCTGTGGATATAAAGAAATAAATTCAACCGAAAATTAAATAAAAAAGCAAGACATCTCCGAAATGGACAACGCAACCTCACACACAAAATAGTCACCTCAACCATGTTACGAGTCAGTGACGACGGCATTAGGAAATATGGTCTCAAGGTCCTGCAGAGAACGGACGAGCTTGGCAGGCATACCCTCACGTTGTCGGACGTAGATAGCACCTTGCTTACACCAGCAAAATGCATACTTATGACTTTTTGCTCGAACTCTTGCCTCGTGAAACAAAATGCGATTTTGCTTAGTGAGTCTTTCGTTAAAAAATATCTTCGTCGTTGGTCCAGTCACGTCGAGATCCGTGCTAGTAAGGTTTTGACGGGACCTAGCCGCTCTGATGATCTGGTTTCGTTTGGATCGACGCAACAAGCGCACTACAATGGGACGCGGCATCCTACTCCCTGTGTCCAGCATAGTGGATGTCGTGGCATTCAAGCGGCGGGCCCCAACCCGTGTAACCCAGTCCACATCGCTGTCTTCCAACTGCACACCTATCTTCATTGCCGCTACCTTCATTATGTGTTCCAGGCTTTCGTTGTTACGCTCAGGGATACCGATGATTTCAATCTCATTGAGGAGGTTTTGCTGCGTCTGCAGATTTAGCTCACTTTGAAGTACTTCCACGGTTAATTTCAAGTCCATATCTCTCTTCTCTAGCAGCTTCAGCCTACTGTCATTAGACAGAGCATTACGCTGTAACTCATCCATCCTGTCCTGACAATGACAAAGCGAGATGGTTACTTCCTCAAGCTTAGTTTTCAGGGCTGCAAACTCGTCCGTTAAGCGGGTCATAATCACGGCAAGATCACGCAGCTCCGAACCCGCACTCTTCGGCTCAGTAGTAATATCGCTGTGCTGCATGTTGCCAGAAACGGGGTCGCTTTTTTTACGTGATGTGACATGCTGGGAATCCGAGCCGGCGCGTACCGGTGTAAGAGAATTGTCTCCCCCCTTCTTCTGTGAGGCACAACAGTCGGGACATTTCCAGGATTTTCTACGCTCTGGTGTAAGTGACGGCATGTTTACACATAACAGACAGAAACATTTATCACAGGCTGCTGATGTACATTTAATACCGCTTGAGTCTTTGATTATCTTCAGACAACCAGCGCACTTCATTTTAATAACAACAAATTTCAAGCGACCTCAAGGAATGTAAAATATATAGGTCACGCTATATTCCGCTGTGTACGCTAGAAAAGGTCTATGATAATAAAAGCCTTCAAAAAGACCGATGTCAGGTGCGATGTTATCCTTTTGCAATTTCAACCGCACGCGGACCGCGCAGAGTACAAATTTGTTATCACTGACCAATTTCAATCGCTATATAGTATGCGTTTAAAACTGTTAGAAGCAATCAACTAAATGCAGTTAGGTCTCAGCGTTTGCAGTTTAAATAAATTATATTATTTGTAAGGTTTAATTTTTTTTAAATCAGGCAATGACACTGTTCTCCGCATTCAATTCTTCAAATTTCTTCACCGATTACAATTATTATTGTCAAACTTCACCCAAGGTATGTTTGTTCACGGAGATAATATCATTTGAGAAACAAAGTTCAACCAAATACTTCTTGTCTTTTCGGTGCAAAAAGTTTGAGGTCGTCCATGTACAGCAAATGAGATATAACCTCACCTTCTCTACGAGGACGATAGCCTAATTCTGAATCTCTCAGCAGAGTGCTGAGAGGATTCAGACTTAGGCACCACCATAGGGAACTCAGACTGTCTCCCTGAAAAATTCCCCTTTCAATCTTTATCAAGTCCTCCGAAACAAACGAGCTGTCTACGCTACCTGGTTGACGAAGGACTGTGACCCACTGGGCCATGCATTTGCGTAGAAAAGATTTCAGAGATGGATTTACTTTATACAATTCTAAAATCCTTTCTAGCCACGAATGGGGCACCGCATCATAGGCCTTCTTATAGTCAATCCAGGCAGTGGAGAGGGCTCCTTTGTTTCGTTTGACTTGTTGGCAAATGGTCGTGTCAATGAGGAGCAGCTCCTTAGTACCACGGGACCCAATCTTACATCCATTCTGAGAGGAGGCCATAACGTTATTCGCGATAATGTGCGCGTTAATTTTTGCTCTCAGAATGGATGTAAGCAGCTTATAGATGGTAGGTAAGCATGTAATGGGTCTGTAATTCTTCGGTTCCGTGGTACTACCAGACTTATAGAGCAGGAAGGTGACTCCTGTGGTCATGAAACTTGGAAGAGAACCCGTCTCGATGGCTTCTTGGAGTTGTGTTGCCAAACGTTCATGTGAGCATCGAAACCACTTTATCCAGAAGTTGTGCAATCCGTCCGGCCCAGGACTTTTCCAGTTCTGAGTCGTCCGGATAGCACAACTAACGTCTTCGAAGTCTATCGTAATAGACTCCATGGTTTCGATAGATTCACACTCACGCTCGACAACATGTATCCAAGTTCCGTCCGTGTGCTCGACAGGCACCGACCAGATGCTGCACCAGAAGTTTTTCGTAGCGCTGGCATCCGGTAGCTGCCCATCGCTCACACGTCGACTAGTTCTCTCCCAGTTTCTATACACCTTCCTTTGATCACTTTGGAAGTTGCGATTTTGCCGATATCGATCCACACGCTCTCTGTAGCGGCGAATACGGTTTGCCCACGCATAGACTTTCTGCTTCAGATAGTCAATACGTTCCGTACAATTGGCTAGATAGTGCTGGGGACTGATATCAGTCCCAGCGAATGCCTGTGTCACGAAACGCATGACTCGGGGACGACTGTTTCCCTGACTGAAGCAGATTAGCTTTGCTATAAGAGTCTTGAATGTGCTGATACGCCGTTCTATTCGTATTTGCCATGTGGGTGCATCTCCGGCGGTTCGCGTTGTACGGTCAGTGTCTGGGAACTTGACACTTACAACGCGACACGCCGCGATAGCACCACAGTACAGAATAGAATGGGTATCAGTCAAATCTTTGCTAGTGCCCAGGTAGGGCACTAGCAAAGTATTCAGGACTCCCATCAAAGCCAAATTTCGTTTATGGGTGGGTAAACGTGGTAAACGCGGCCTAGAGTTTGGTGCGAGTCGATATTGGAAGATCGCGTCTTCCATAGCACTCCTCAGTTGCCCTCTTACCTGGTCGGATACGCTATTACTCGCCGAATATCCCTCCTCGATATCGGGGTCAACCGGTGCCGCAAGTGTCGCCGCTGTCATTGGCACTGAAGCCAATGTCAGCGTCGACGACGCGACGGGCGGATCCCGAGTCGAGGCAGAAGCTGGGCGAGTACGTTTTTCCTCCAGGCGTAGCTGATCAAGTGCCGAGTCATCCAACAGTTTGCACCGGCGGATAGCTCGAACCTGATCAGAAAGTCGTTGCGCGGATACGGCGACGGTTGGTTCAAGGGCCTGAAACAGAAGTAACATCCTTGCACAGTACACGGTCAGGTTAGTTCCTCCTTCTTTAGCCCCGTAATAGGCGCGCATGCAGTTCTCGTTCATTTGTAGAGTCCATCGCATGCGACGCACTACACCACCGGTAGCGGGGGCCGGGCGCGAGGCAGATTGCCTCTCAGGCCCCAAGCGTGCCGGCAGCGGCGGACGGCCACGACGTGCAGGTCTTGTTGGTGTCGGGGTCCGCGTCGTGTCTTCGTCACTGGAACTGGCACTCGTATCGCGGGGAGTCAGTTATGGCTCATCTTCCGACGACGACGGTGGGGACGGGACACGTTCTGGTGTTGGGTGTGCATTGAGTGTTTCCGCTTCTTGTCTTCGTCTTGATCGTGTTATCATAGTTCAATTCACATTATTTACACGGAAAATTCTGAAATTAGTGTTGTGTGGTTGTGACAGCTGTTGTCAAAATGCATTTTCGTTTTATTTCGCTATGTAATTAGGTTTTATGTTTAACCAGAACAGTTTTTCAGTATTTGTAGAATTTTTCCTGTCTGTTGCTATGTAGATTTGCACTATAAAAGTAAAGAATGTAGTATAAAAAATAAATATAATTGTAACACGATATAAAAAGACGTCGATACGTGACAGCGGGTTTTTTTTTTTTTTATTATTATTTACGTATTTATTTCCTTTCTTAAGCCTAAGTTTTGTACAATATTCATATATAAAACGTCATAAAAACATTATAAAAACCTAAACCTAGTTTGCCGCCAGCAGCGGGGCAGTGCCCAAGCTACCGGTGGTTAGGGCTGCAGAGTGAGGAACCTCCTGACGATGCGTGCTGTGTCGAGGATGACCGCCTTCTGCATCTGACCCTTGATCCAACCGTCTAGCGAAAGTTTCTTAAGGTGTTGGTCGAGACTTTTCGCTACAAGGCCGTTTGCCGACACAACTATTGGGACTATGATCGTCGAATCAACATCCCACATGGCGGTAACCTCATGAGCCAAGTCAAGGTACTTGCTTAGCTTGTCCTTCTCGGCTTTCACGAGGTTCTCGTCATGTGGTACGGTGATATCAACGATCACAGCCCGGCGCGCAGACCGGTCTACCAGCACGATATCAGGCTTATTGGCGACAATAGTCCTGTCCGTGATGATAGAGCGGTCCCAGTAGAGCAACGCACGACCATTCTCGAGAACTGGCAGAGGTGCGTACTTATAGTACGGCACCTCGGACTCGACAAGGCAGTATCTAAGAGCAAGTTGCTGGTGGATGATCCTGGCTACTAGGTTATGCCTGTGCAAGTACTCGCCGTTAGCAAGATGCGAACAACCGGAAATTACATGACGAAGAGATTCGCCTGGACGGCGGCATGCTCGACAGATGTCGACCGTACCGTCCTTCATTATGTATTTCCGGTAGTTGTTCGTCTTGATAACTTCGTCTGCAATTGCACAGGCAAAGCCCTCGGTTTCTCCGAAGAGGTCCCCGAAGCGCAGCCAGTTCACTGACGCGAGCAGATTCACATCGGGTCCCGTCAGGGCCCGATAGAATCACCCGTGCAGCTCCTTGCTCTTCCATACTTCCTTGCGATCATCAGTGCTGAGCACCGATGGTTTGTGCCAGTTCTCGTTTGCCATTGAAAGAGGCGTGAGGCTCCTGTCAACTGCCACAACATCGCGCGATGCATCCCGAACTCGCTGTAGTGAAAGTAATCCCTGAGACTACATACCTCGCGG
Source organism: Ectropis crepuscularia (assembly GCA_963693475.1). Classification (NCBI taxonomy): domain Eukaryota; kingdom Metazoa; phylum Arthropoda; class Insecta; order Lepidoptera; family Geometridae; genus Ectropis; species Ectropis crepuscularia. The sequence goes on from CAVNZS010000054.1 coordinate 181,527, forward strand.
TTGTGAAGGTTCTTGGCATTTAAAAAGCCTCGACCCCCCAACTTCATAATCATAATCATAATCATTTATTTCATAAAATCAATTTACATGTCAGAAATTGTGAGTGTACACAAACCATAAAACAAAATTCGGCATACAATAGGTATCTTTGCACAATACAATGTCAAATAATTAATAATTCCAATCTCAATACGATGTCAATACAATAATAAATTATTTATGTAACCATAATAATAAATGTCAGTTAGTAAAATTATAAAAAAAAAAAATGTTGATTTATAAGGGCGAGGCATAAAACTCCTCATATCCATAAAACGCCTGCTCAATAAGCCAGCGTTGTAATCGAAATTTAAAGTTGGACAAACTAGGTGCGGCCCTCACATGTTCTGGCAGGTTATTGTAGACGTCTGGACCCATCACATGGGTAAATTTTGTCGATTTGGACAATGTACGTCCCACTGTAGCAAGGATGCCCGCGTTTCGCGTAGGGTAGCGATGATTCGCACCACAGACCTTGAATGAGTCCAGGTTCATTCTCACAAACAATGCCACTTGCATTATCACAACTGACGGTAGTGTAAGAATGCCCAGACTTCTAAAATATGGTTTTGCCGAAGTCTCATCGTCTATCCCCACGATAGCCCGGATGGCACGTTTTTGGAGCCGGAATACTCTATGCCATTCCGCGCACCTCCTCCACAGCTCGGCGCCGTACTGAACTAGCGAGTGCACCGTAGCGAAGTAACAAACTCTTGCCACGTCTACGGGCACAACCTGTGCCACTCGCCGCAGTGCAAAACATGCACCACCGAGTCTTCCTCTTCTTTCCTTCCGCGGGATATATAGTCTCATAACAGGCGAGCGCGGGTGTACCATGCGGTGTGTTGTGAGCAGTTGACGGACCTTTCTGTCCAGGGCGTCGAGCTCAGTCTGAGTCCATCTCAGTATGCCAAAAGAGTATATCAGCAGAGGCATTACCCAACCGTTGAAGACTCGCGCCTTATTACCGCCTGACAAAAGACTTTTAAGTACTTTTGTCAGCCGGCAAAAGAAGCGCTCCTTCACCGATTTCTTAATGTCATCTGCTGATATACCCAACGACTGTGACATACCGAGATATTTGTAGGTCTCGTCTTCGGAGAGGGATCTGAGAGTTATAGTCTCGGAAAGTTGTAAATTCTCTGAATTTACTACTTTCCCTCGCTGTACATGGATGACCGCACATTTGTCGACACCGAACTCCATCTTGATGGCGTTACTAAAAACCTCTGTGGTTTTTAATAGCTCCAACAAGTCTTGGCGTTTCGGTGCAAATAGTTTGAGGTCGTCCTTGTACAGCAAATGAGATATAACCTCACCTCCTCTACGGAGACGATAGCCTAACTCTGAAACTCTGGTTGACGAAGAACTGTGACCCACTGTCCCATGCATTTGCTTAGAAAAAATTTTAGAGTTGGATTTATTTTGTACAACTCTAAAACTCTTTCTAGTCACGAATGGGGCACCGCGTTATAGGCCTTCTTGTAGTCAATCCAAGCAGCGGAGAGGGCTTCCTTGTTTCGTTTGACTTGTTGGCAAATGGTCGTGTCAATGAGGAGCAGCTCCTTAGTACCACGGGACCCAATTTTACATCCATTCTGAGAGGATATGAAAACGTTATTTGCGACTATATGCGCGTTGATTTTTGCTCTCAGAATGGATGTAAGCAGCTTATAGGTGGTAAGTAAGCACGTAATGGGTCTGTAGTTCTTTAGTTCCGTGGTACTACCAGACTTATGGAGCAGGAAGGTGACTCCGGTAGTTAGGAAACTATTATTATTATTAAATACACTCTAGGGGTAGTAGCGACAAGACTAGGTGGAGTCGGGGTGCTCCGAGTCGGATCTGGGTCCTATGTAACCTGGTTATATATTACGTAGCACAACAAATAATTAAAAAATGCCTAAATGCGTCTGAGCATCAGTCAAATCGAATGTAGTACAATAGATTTTTATGATTAAAAAACAAAACGCCAAAAAACAATTACGCAAAAGTTACATTATGACACTATATTTATATTATGCTACATTCATTATGACAAAGTAAATGAGGGGAAAAATAATATGCGATTTAAACGGCACCTTAAAAAAAATTAGGACAAAGAAAAAAATGCCTAAAAACTATTATGCGTCTCATCAATAGTCGAATTAAATGATAGATTAATAGATTGTTATGCTTAAAACACATAACGCCAAAAAATTATTATGCGAAAGTTGCATTATGACACTATACATTATGCTACATTCATTATGACAAAGTAAATTAGGAACAAAAAATTATGCCCTCTAATAGGCTCCCTTTTAGAATTCATTGTTTCTTTAATTTTATTTTCATTTGTAATTGAAGCTGTAACTTCATTCAAAATTACTCTGTTTAGAAGAGAACCTGAAACCCACGACACAGGATAACCTAGTGTGGGTTTCAGTGGGCACCTTGAAGCTGAAATTGTATTTTGTTCTTGTTTAGTTATGACATCTTGGTGTAACTAGATAGAAATGTAAGCTTTTAAATAATAAATTACTATTACTAATATAATATTTATTAATCTATGGTCTTAATTAACAATTTGTTGTTTATATTATAGAGTATTTTATAATGTAATAAACAACTTTATTCATCCGTAGAATATCAATGTAAAGACAATGCACATTATTAGCAACGCCTCGGTCTAGACGTTCTTAGACTTCGGTTGTGGACTGTAAAGAAATTATTCGCAGTTGACGTCGCTAATAGTTTGGGGATCTATCGTGATTAGTTCTTTAGGAGAGCGGAATTATTTAACAAACGATTGATGTTTTAAGCAAACTGTATTTTACGGAATGGACTTATACTACGATTACAATGAAATGTATTCTACTTTACAAGTGCGGACCGTCTCCGAGCCCGTCTTCCAAATGAATGCTAGTGCGGACCGTTTCCGCGTCCGTCTTCCAAGGGAATTCTCGAGCGAATGCTCAGAATATCACTCATCTGGCCTCCACTGTCGTTCCTGGTCCCACGGTTGCAATAACCTGTGCCCACGGTTATTTCCATTAACGTTCATTCAACCGTGGACTTTAACAAAGAGGCTAGAAGGATCATATTCCATCTGACAATACATGCTGCCTACGGATGGTTCAGCCAGATGCGAACATGTGGCTGGACCTTCTAATAACGAAACAATAGGCGTCGTTCTATCTTGTTGTCGGTTGGACGGTTCAAAGAGAAAGCAACGCCATACAATTCAATATTGCTTCATTATTAGACAACGCCATATCCGTAGGCGCATCTTAACCATAACATTAAGTTAAAACTACAAATACGTTTTATTTTACAGCTCTAAGTTCTTAGCCTTGTTTAACAACTAACATTTATCAATACTTACAATTACTATTCACAATTTTATTAACCTAAAAACACGTGTTGCTTACTCTATATAGGTATTAACACAAATTTAACGCAATTTAAGTCTAAAAAGTCTTTTCCATGGGCACTAGAACTGAATGGTCGTGGAACGTCTTGTGTCGCTAACAAACATTACACATTAAACATAGACAAATGCACAAATGAGTGATGCCGTCGTGTAAGATAAGGCGATCTCCGTAGTGAAGCGCAGGCTGAGTATGGTGAAGTGATACTCAAGAGAGCGGTGGTCAAAAGTACATGACAGAACCAAAGCACAAACTGTTCATGTAAGAAATATGTATTTATCGTTACGTAACCACTGTTTGGCCTTAACTCTCTACTTGCGAGAGAAGGCCCCGAGTCCCAGCAGTGGGAACGTTTAGTGGACTGTTGATGTTGTTGATGTTGAACCACTGTTTGACTGACGGATGAAATTATTTTTGTGAAGAAGAGATACTGAAAAGTTTTACAGTAAACCTACACAATTTTTTTTTAGTAAACTTAGTAAAAAAATAGTTTTGCTGCTAATTTAGGGTCTTACGAAATAACATCGAATTCAGATCGCGTTTAATTTGGTCGTGAAAATTTTATCCGCGCGGACGCGAGATATTTGTGGTTTCCACTTGGGATTAAAGACGCCGAGCGTCGATCCTGAACTTTGGTTCCAACGGGTTCGAGGAACGAACCTGTGTTAGAAACACGGGCTTTGGAGGAGCGAGGCGCTTCAAGGCATCTACGAGGACTGTGGTGCCACGTCCTCGGATTTTCGGCTGACAAGTATCGTATTTATTTATATTTATTATTAATATTAGCTATATTGGGACAGGGGTAGTTCGAGGGAATTTAGGTTTTATATACTCTTACAAGAGAAAACTGGTTACACAATGTGCCGTGTCCTATTTCTGTATTTTATTGTTTAAGATAACGTCACAATCGTTTAAATTGTGTGGTAGCAGAGCTTAGTATAGTTTTAGTATAAGTTAAAAATCTCGGTAACCCATTACAAGATCATATCGCGGCCGGGTCCTCAGGCTGATCGAGTAATTTACCGAGCACTAAGGTTTATGATAAATATATTATAATCATACGATACTTGTCGTAGTAGTCGGCTTCCTTCCGATGCACTGAAATCCTTTTCACAAACACAACGTTCGTTCTCGCAATTACGCTGAGAAACTCGCGTCTACTTGTCGCAACCGTGCGAAGCATAAACAAGTGGGAATAAAAAAGAAAGGAGCGTTTGCTCCTCACGTTCGCTCCTTGCAAGTGCTTATAGCAAACAGAACACTAGACCGCAAAAAGAGTCGCCACATCAATTTTTTGATCTTTGCTAACAATTACCTGCCATTACCGTTGCTACAAGTTAACTAAAACATGTTGTTACGTCATTTTATACCAAACAACCTGCCGCTCTGAATTGAATCCGTCACTTCACTAGTTTAATGCACCGGCAATCGAGACAAGGTGGTGAGGACCCGTTTTAGTCGAGATCTGTCGATCAATACCTCTGCAACGCGCGGGGTACCATCCGCGGCCCCGCCGCCAATTTAACGGAGCCGGATTGACCTCCTTTAACAAAACTAAATCGCCTTCCAGTGGCGGATCTGCCGGTCTATCTATCTATCTATCCATTTGACTCTTTGCTGCAGCAGATGCAGGTACTCGACTGACCATCGGCGCCAAAAGCCCTAGCTCATCTGCTGTAGCAACTGGAAGCACGATAACCGGTTAGCGCGCTCATCCTTCCAAGTATATTCGGACAGGACAAGCGTAGCGAAGGGGAGAGGTGGCGAGCGAAGCGAGCCGGCGGCCTCCGTAGTGGAGCGCAGGTCGAGTTTGGAGAAGCGACACTCAGGGCTGACCGCAGAGGTTCTGGCAGGAGCCCACCCGGAGTCAAAAAGGGCACCATATGTCTTAGGTGTATGTAGGTTTTAAAGTCCTAAAAACGTCTACATAGTTAGTACAAAAATTGTTATACTACTGCATAAAGACCTTTTATTGTACCTACCATAAAAACGGTGTTAAACGTGGAAAAAAATTATGTTATTCAGACCAACGATTCCTAATCCTTTAAATATACTAAATAATTTCACAGCAACAGTATGATAACACGAATGCGACAATGACAGATATTATTGGCAATGATATTCCATTATATTAGTAGATACTTACATTACGAATAATAAATATTGTTGTCACAGTACCCACCCGCATTTCACACATCCACGTTTTTTATTTAAATAATATTGCTACAGTCCACTCTTTGCACTCGTTTTTTAGTTAGGCATTTAAAGTTTATGCCGTTGATCATTATGTTTAAGTATTGTTATGCTTTTCTTAATGTGTGCCTTTAAACATTATGCTATTTGTAGTTATGCGTCGAAACATTATACTAAGTTATCTGTATGCTGTATATGGCTATTTGTTTAAACATTATGCTAAGTTATCGTTATGTCATATATGGTTATGCTAGTTAACATTATGCGAAGACAGTTATGCATTTAGTTGTTATGGTAAATTATCATTAGTCTTAGAAACGTTATGCCTACCTAAAATAGGACAAAAAATGTTATGCCACCCCATATAGACCCTTCTAAAATAGGCTAGATATATATAGGGAAAATATGTCTCAAGAATTAATTAAGCTATAAATAAATGCTTTGTCTACCATTTATTTACACTTTATGTATATACTTTTGTGATAAGTTAAACATCCATATCAACAAGGAAAAAATAATAATATGTAGTACATAATGATAATACATATTTGAAAAGAGGGTAAAATAAATACTTTTTCATACACAGACAATAATAAGTGAAATGGATAGTAAATCGATGAATTTTCCGGATAAAAACCAAAGCATCGGTGACAATATAAGTGAACCCGATGCTATCACTTTTCAATTATTAACAACCTCTCCGGTTTTCACGTATCCTAGGGTCAACAACCATGAAGTTACTGTCTTCTTTGTCATAAAACGAGACAAATGTAGTATATCTAATTGTTTTATCAATGCTCTGATAAAGGTATAGGCCATAGAATGAAAACGAATTCGTATACCTATATCTTATACGAATATTCTAAGATAAAGACCATAAATAGACCAACTCACGCATCAAAACACGAAGCAGCTGTTAGAATCACGTTCGGCCATACGATGGCGCCAGCGCAGTAGAAATGTTCGAACAGTTGAACTGCTGCCATAAACGGGAATTGCGTGATGTTGGCTTTGGTTCCTTGGAAAACACGTCTTGATTCTTGTGGTTCTGAAATACCATTTTTATAAAGTCATGATGTATTTTTTACGATGAATTTTGAAAAACTTTATCAAATAGAAATGGAAAGTGAAATCGGTGTCTTTAAAAAATATAAATTACCTTTTTCTAAACAATGTTGAGTGAAAAGACGAGAAGTACATGTGACTGATGGTGAACAACATGCTTGCCCATATGAGCAAAGTGCCATACAGATATTTCAATAATACAAGATTCCAAATCACTGGCCAGAACTGCATAACGTTCATTACCAAGAGATGTACTTCCACTGCGAGCGGAGCAGACTCCTTGCAAACTCCACTCGATTCGAAATTCAATTTTGATTGAAGCGCTTTCATTGTGAATGAATGTAATAATAAAAAAATAAAAATAAAAGCCGCTGTCTATGCTGGTCTTGTCTTGTTTACCGAGTTAAATTTTATTGAGTTTTTTCATTTTATTTTAGTTTTATAGCCAATATTTACGAAAAACTTACAAGAAAAACATCAAGCAACACGGAAAATATATAAAACGAACCATATAATACCTAAATTTCGATAAAACTACAAAACATGCATTTTGACAACCGACTGACAACCAAAAATCAACAAAACCATTTATTTCCTACAAAAACGCAGACGAAAGACGCAGGCGTGTCTGTTCTCCGCAAAAAGGAGTCAATTTCTACAGACTCCTACTTTTCGAGGTGTATCCGTGCCGGTTACTGATCATCTTGAGCTTTTGGGTGTTACCCTGACATCTACACTCAACTTTGGCTCATATATCGAGTTCAAGGCTAAATTAGCTGCCAAAAAACTAGGTGTCCTCTCAAAGGTGCGAAAGTACTTCAAGTCTGAACAATTGCTTTTATTATATAAAGCACAGATTCGCTCTTGTATGGAGTACTGTTCGCACCTTTGGGATGGATCGGCTAAGTATCAGCTTGAGGCTCTGGAATCGATCGAGAGGCGTGCTAAAAGGCTCATAGGCAATAATTCTCTTGCGCGAAAAAGACTGCAAACTCTTGAACATCGCCGAAAAATTGCTAGCTTATCGGTTTATTATCGGATACACTTCGGAGAGTGGGCGTCTGATCTGCATGATCTAATACCACCTAGCCCTTTTTTCTATCGGACTTCTCGTAACTCGAAGAAGCGGCATCGTTTCATGGTTGATGTTCCAAAGACACGAACAAAGAGGTTTGACTCTACTTTTGTGATAAGAACGTCTCGACTGTGGAATGAGTTGCCTGAGTGGGTTTTTCCCGATGGTTATAATCTTGGTATCTTCAAATCGAGAGTGAATCGGTTTCTTCTATGTAAGCACGCTCCATCTTAGACCACATCGTCGCTTAACATCAGGCGAGATGGTGGTCAAGTGTAAACCTATAAATGTAAAAAAAAAAAAAACAACTCAAGAAATGAATTGAATGTAACTCAATAATGATAACACGGTCGAGAGGAAGACATGAAGCGGATCCAAACGCACGTTCATCACCAGCTCGTGTCCCGTCGCCGCCGAGTTCGTCGTCGGAGGATGAAGTGTTTGTGACGCCCCCCGACACGACCCCGGCGCCCACAACATCAGGACGTCGTGGCCGTCCGCCGCTGCCGGCACGCTTGGGACCTGTGAGGCAATCTGCCTCGGGCCCGGCCCCCGCTACCGGTGGTGTAGTGCGACGCATGCGATGGACTCAGCAAATGAACGAGAACTGCATGCGCGCCTATTACAGGGCTACAGAGGGAGGAACCTACCTGACCGCGTACTGTGCCAGGATGCTGCTTCTGTTTCAGGCCCTCAAACCGGCCGTCGCCGTTTCCACTCAACGACTATCTGACCAAGTGAGAGCTATCCGGCGATGCAAACTGTTGGATGACTCGGCACTTGATCGCCTACGCCTGGATGAAGAAAGTGCTCGTGCGGCTTCAGCCTCGACCCGAGATCCGCGTGCCGCGTCGTCGACCGTGACACTGGCTTCAGTGCCGATGTCAGTGGCGACACTTGCGGCACCGGTCGATCCCGATATCGAGGAGGAAGGTTTGGCGAGTACTGGCTTATCCGTCCAGGTAAGAGAGCAACTGGGGAGCACTCTGGACGATGTGATCTTGCAATATAGATTCACACCTAATTCTAGGCTGCGCTTACCGCGTTTGCCCACACATAGACAAAATTTGGCTTTGATGGGAGCCCTGAATTCTTTGCTAGTTCCCTATCTGGAAACTAGCAAAGATTTAACTGATACCCATTCTATTCTTTACTGCGATGCTATCGCGGCGTGTCGCGTTGCACGTGTCAAGTTTCCAGACACTGGCCATACAACGCGAACCGCCGGAAGTGTACCCGTTTAGCAAATACGAATAGAACGGCGTATCAGCACATTCAGGACTCTTATTGCAAAGCTAATCTGCTTCAGTCAGGGGAACAATCGTCCCCGAGTCATGCGTTTCGTAACACAGGCATCTGTTGGGACTGGCATCAGTTCCCAACATTATATAGCCAATGTTACGGAACGCATTGACTATCTGAAGCAGAAAGTTTATGCGTGGGCAAACCGTATTCGCCGCTACAGAGAGCGTGTGAATCGATATCGGCAAAATCACGACTTCCAGAGTGATCAAAGGAAGGTGGACCGAAGCTGGGAGGGAACTACTAGTACACGTGTGAACGATGCGCAGCTACCGGATGCCAGCGCTATGACAAACTTCTGGCGCAGCATCTGGTCGATGCCTGTCGAGCACACAGAGGGAACTTGGATGCGTGTTGTCAAACGCGCATGTGAGTCTATCGAACCCAAGGAATCTATTTCGATAGATTTCATAGCCGTTAGTTGTGCTATCCGGACAGCTCAGAACTGTAAAAGTCCTGGGCCGGACGGATTGCACAATTTCTGGATAAAGTGGTTTCGATGCTCACATGAAGGTTTGGCAACACAATTCCAAGAAGCCCTCGAGACGGGTTCTCTTCCCATTTTTATGACCACCGGAGTCACCTTCCTGCTCCATAAGTCTGTTAGTACCACAGAGCCAAAGAACTACAGACCCATTACATGCTTACCTACCATCTATAAGCTGCTTACATCCATTCTGAGAGCAAAAATTAACGCGCATATAGTCGCGAATAACGTTTTGGCCTTCTCTAGAATGGATGTAAGATTTGGTCCCGTGGTACTAAGGAGCTGCTCCTCATTGAGACTATAAAAAGGCCTATGATGCGGTCCCCCATTTGTGGCTGAATAAAGTTTTAGAGTTGTACAAAATAAACCCAACTGTTAAATCTTTTTTAGGCAAATTTGCATGGGACAGTGTGTCACAGTCCTTCGTCAACCAGGTAGCGTAGACAGCTCGTTTGTTTCAGAGGACTTGATTAAGATTGAAAGAGGAATTTTTCAGGGAGACAGTCTGAGTTCCCTATGGTGGTGCCTAAGTCTGAATCCTCTCAGCACTCTGCTGAAAGATTCAGAGTTAGGTTATCGTCTTCGTAGAAGAGATGAGGTTATATCTCATTTGCTGTACATGGACGACCTCAAACTTTTTGCACCGAAACGCCAAGACTTGTTGGAGCTATTAAAAACCACAGAGGTTTTTAGTAACGCCATCAAGATGGAGTTCGGTGTCGACAAGTGTGCGGTCATGCATGTACAGCGAGGGAAAGTAGTAAATTCAGAGAATTTAGAACTTTCCGAGACCATAACTCTCAGATCCCTCTCCGAAGACGAGACCTACAAATATCTCGGTATGTTACAGTCATTGGGTATTTCACCAGATGACATTAAAAAATCAGTGAAGGAGCGCTTCTTTTGCCGGCTGACAAAAGTACTTAAAAGTCTTCTGTCAGGCGGTAACAAAACGCGAGCCTTCAACGGTTGGGTAATCTGTTGGGTAATGGCCTCTGCTGATATACTCCTTTGGCATACTGAGATGGACTCAGCCTGAGCTCGACGCCCTGGACAGAAAGGTTTGTCAATTGCTCACAACACACAGCATGCTACACCCGCGCTCGTCTGTTATGAGACTATATATCCCGCGGAAATGTGGGGGTCGAGGCTTTTTAAATGCCAAGAATCTTCACAACCGCGAGATATGCAGGCTCAGGGATTATTTCCGAAACAGCGAGTCCGGGATGCATCGTGATGTTGTGGCAGTTGACAGGAAATTGACGCCTCTTTCATTGGCAAACGAGAACTGGCGCAAACCATCGGTGCTCAGCACTGATGATCGCAAGGAAGTATGGAAGAGCAAGGAGCTGCACGGGCGATTCTATCGGGCCCTGACGGGACCCGATGTGAATCTGCTCGCTTCGGTGAACTGGCTGCGCTTTGGGGACCTCTTCGGAGAAACCGAGGGTTTTGCCTGTGCAATTGCAGACGAAGTTATCAAGACGAACAATTACCGGAAATACATAATGAAGGACGGTACGGTCGACATTTGTCGGGCATGCCGCCGTCCAGGCGAATCTCTTCGTCATGTTATTTCCGGTTGTTCGCATCTTGCTAACGGCGAGTACTTGCACAGACATAACCTAGTAGCCAGGATCATCCACCAGCAACTTGCTCTTAGATACTGCCTTGTCGAGTCCGAGGTGCCGTACTATAAGTACGCACCTCTGCCAGTTCTCGAGAATGGTCGTGCGTTGCTCTACTGGGACCGCTCTATCATCACGGACAGGACTATTGTCGCAAATAAGCCTGATATCGTGCTGGTAGACTGGTCTCAGCGCCGGGCTGTAATCGTCGATATCACCGTACCACATGACGAGAACATCGTGAAAGCCGAGAAGGACAAGCTGAGCAAGTACCTTGACTTGGCTCATGAGGTTACCGCCATGTGGGATGTTGATTCGACGATCATAGTCCCAATAGTCGTGTCGGCAAACAGCCTTGTAGCGAAGAGTCTCGATCAACACCTTAAGAGACTTACGCTAGATACAACGCGCATCGTCAGGAGGTTCCTCACTCTGCAGCCCTAACCACCGGTAGCTTGGGCCCTGCCCCGCTGCTGGCGGCACCCTAGTTTTTAAGTTTTTTATAATGTTTATATTTTTTATATTTATGTTGTAAAAAACTTAGAGATTAAGAAGATGATTAAATGGGTGAATAATAATAATGTAAATAATAATAATGTAATAATGAGCAGTAATGTGCAAACATTACTGTGTTCCGGTTTGAAGGGCAATGTTTCCAGAGAAATTACAGGGCTTAGAGATATGACAACTTAGATCTCTGGGTGACGAGCGCAGTGCGGTGCTAGGTAACGATTTTGGCTCTTCATGTTCCAATAGCTGCGTGTCACTGTGCTGTTATGTGGCAGGCATGTTGATTACCATCAGGCACATGTTCTGCACGTCTCGTCACAATTTATTTAAAAAAAAATTTATAATAATGAGCAGATTACGCGGAGCAACAGAATACAAAACTGGTCCTAGAGTTGAACGGACTCCGCTTGGTTCATAATTCAAATTTTGATAGAAGTCCTTCCACTTCCTATTATGCCGCTTAGCTCGGTCCGCAAAACTTGGCAACAGTTAATGCTCGAAGCCTAATTTTTAATGACAAATCTTTCTTAATGGAAGGCGAAAATGGTTTCCTTCTCTCCGCGAGCTATTTATTTCTCATTACCCTTTTGTAGTAGAAAGCGGACATAAGTGATCTGTATTTTTTCTGAAAGAATTGCCTTTCCAGCCAAAATACATAAAAAATTGTTTTTACATTTTTGCTGCACGGTAAAATAACTGGAAAATGTGTGGCACTTGTCCAAATGGACTGTATGAAGAGTCCTACCACCAGAATGTTTTCCTTGTACAGGCACATTTCGGAATTCTACGTTCCTTCTAATCTCAGAATCTTGAGTTTTATCTTGCAATGACACGTATTATCCTAAGACCTAGTTTTTTTAAATATTTTTTTAAAATATGTACTTACTCAATAACTGATCGTCATTTGAGAAACTATCATCGTCTGTTATATCCATAGCATTATGTTTTAGAGCAGGATTAAATTGTGAAGGATCTTTGCTTTTTAGAATGTGAATTATCTCGTCTTTAATATCTAACTTTCCATTTTCATAACTACTTTTTTCTTCAAATTTGATGAGATTGTGGACTGAATCATTTATAATGCCTTCATTATTTAGGAATGAATCAACGTCACTACCGTTCCAGTTTTCGTTTAGTAGTTCGTTCAATATTTCTATACATTGCGCAGATTCATCACTCCATTTATGTTTATTGACCCGGGATATTTCGACGACTATATTCAGTGTGTGCTGATCTTTCAAAGTTGTTTCTATAAAATAAAAATGCACTTCCAAATCCTGCTTAATCTTCTGGTTTCCTTGTTTGTTGTAACCAAGTTCATAGAACAATTTGTTAAATATATTTCGTATCGTTAATTCTGCGTCAAAGATGCTATTATCATCTATCGTTGTGAATTCCTCAAGTGCTTGAAATTCAACAACGAAATTGCAGGCAAAAATTAAAATTCCAACTTTATTTAAGAACATCATTTCTGAATCGTAAAATTGAATTTAAAGCAGATTTTTCCTACAAGTCTTAGGTAACTTTTTTATCCAAATGTTGCAATATGTTGTATTAAATTTCCAATCATATTTTTATTAGCATATTGCACAATAAATAAAGTCATAAAACAAAATTTAGGCAACCGCATTTTTATTACAAACTAGCAGTTTTCTACAGTTTCACCCGCATAATTCCCGTTCCCGTTGTTTTCCCGAGAACAAAACTTAGCCTAAATATCTAATTTGCCTGACTACATATTTATATAATCTGTGTTCCAAATTTCAGTCCGATCCATTCTGTTGTTCCGACAAGTATTATCACGGCTTCACTTGCATCTTGAACTAAATTAAATATCTGACTTAGATTTTTGAGAGACGAGAGGTCAGTCCGACAATGCATTACAAATGTAATATCACTGGTCAGTTCTTGAAAAAATAGGTAAGTAGTAAGTGAAGAGTTAAACAAATAAAGTGGCCAAGTGCGAGTTGGAATCGCCCATGAAGGGTTCCGTTGCAGCAAGTAACATAATATACATAGTTCTTGTAGTTCGTTGTAACCTTGATCGAAGTTTCAATAATAGTGTATTTATGACGTACTAAAAAAAACTACTCATCAAATCGAGTTCAAACTAATTTTCGTTGGTAGTTTACATAGAAGTGTACATCATATATTTTTTTTAGATTTTTCATTCTCTTACTTTAGAAGTTAGAGGGGGGGGGGACACACATTTTACCACTTTGGAAGTGTCTCTCGCGCAAATTATTCAGTGTAGAAGAAAATTATTTTTGAAACCTCAACATCATTTTTGAAGACCTATCGATAGACACCCTACACGTGTAGGTTTAATGGAAAAAACATATTTGAGTTTCAGTTCTCAGTATGGGGGGTAACCCTAATTTTACTTTTTTTTTAAATTTTTTGTTCAAATCTTAAAGCGGTTCACAGAATACATCTACTTACCAAGTTTCAACAGTGTAGTTCTCATAGTTTCGGCAAAAAGTGGCTGTGACATACGGACGGACAGATAGACAGACAGACAGACATGACGAATCTATAAGGGTTCCGTTTTTACATTTTACGGAACCCTAAAAAGAATAATTGTTATAACAAACAAATGAAATTGTGTTGATAGTTCGCCTATTTTCTTCAGTTTAGGTCTATGCAGAATGTAATCTATTCTTTACCGTTTTATTTTTTACAAGCAGCAACTCACGGTTTTACCCGCACAGTTTTTTTGAAATAAAGAGTGACGAGACAAACAGGACTCTTGCCTGATGGTAAGCAACATGCCTACCACATAACAGCACAGTGACACGCAGCTATTGGATCATGTAGAGTCCAAATCATTGCCTAGCACTGCACTGCGCGCGTCACCCAGAGATCTAATATGTTATATCTCTAAGCCCTGTAATTTCTCTGGTAACATTGTCCTTCAAACCGGAACTCAGTAATGTTTGCACATTACTGCTTGGCGGTATAACTGATAAGGGTGTGGTACTTCCCCAGGCGGACTCTACTAAGAGTCCTACCACTACAACTGGAGAGCGTACAACTGATCTGCATGATCTAATACCACCTAGCTCTTTTTTCTATCGGACTTCTCCTAGCTCGAAGAAGCGGCATCGTTTCATGGTTGATATTGCAAAAACACGAACAAAGAGGTTTGATTCTACTTTTGTGATAAGAACGTCTAGACTGTGGATTGAGTTGCCTGAGTGGGTTTTTCCCGATGGCTATAATCTTGGTGTCTTGAAATCGAGAGTGAATCGGTTTCTTCTAGATCTTAGACTTCTGGATCTTAGACCGCATCTTCGCTTAACATAAGGCGAGATGGCGGTCAAGTGTAAACCTATTTATAAATTTTAAAAACAAATACACGGGTAACTCACGTATAGAAACACTATCTTTCTGAATTGGTCTCTTAATTTATCTCTGTTTTTCTCTTATATTCTCGTTCTTGACTTTCCTTTTTTCCTGTTCTCTTTTACTACTTTCTGTGTTGTTCATTGTTTATGATCATGTGCATTGTACACTAGTTTTGTTAATATTTTGTATGGTAAATATAATAGTATTTGTGTATTTATTGTATAGTATTTTTATGTATTTTAGCAATTATGTGTGTATAGTATTATTACGTAGTTTATATATAACATATTCTAGTAATTAAGTGACGACTTACAAATTTTTGTAATTTTGTTTTTTCCCTCACACCCTATCATCATTATGTAAATTTTTTGTGTTTTTTCTTGCCTTTGATGGTTGTCTGGAAAAAATCGCTATTAGCGATAAGGCCGCCATTTATGGCACTAGTTATAAGTATTTTCTGTTATTGTAATATGTTTTTTTCTAATTTTTTACTTTACTGGTGTGCATAATAAAGTGTTTCTGTCTGTCTGTCTGTCTGTCTGTATAATATTTTATAGTCAGAACAGTCAGACTCGAGTTTCGATCGCGTCCGGCGATCTTCTTCAAGGCGAGTGCGCGCGCGTGTTCGCAGCTCGTTTAGCACTGTTACCTGTTAGCCATGTGTCATCCGCCAACCCGCACTGGGCCAGCGTGGTGGATTATGGCCTTAACTCTCTCCTTGCGAGAGAAGGCCCCGAGTCCCAGCAGTGGGAACGTTTAGTGGGCTGTTGATGTTGATGTTGTATACAAAATTCATACATTTCCTAAACAGACTATTTTTATACGTACTCAGTGACGAAACGAGCAGGACATATGCCTGACAGTAAGCAACGCGCAACCATCGGAACATGAGAAATGACCAAATCAACGTAACACTGCACTGTGCTCGTTTCACTGAGGAATATGATGATTTACCTTTTTTTAATCGACTTTATTTATGGAAACATTTCCCTTCGAACCGGAACATAGTAATGTTTATGTACCTAGGTAGCTAGTAGTAGCTAGCACATAGGTACATCCGGATTGAGAACCTGTTTTTGCATGTGTGATCAGCTCAACAGACGATATCGGTTGCATTATTTTTAGAGAAAAATGGGGGGTATTTTTCTCGTTTTCTTTTGTTTATATATATTTTATTGGTTGGTATATTATAATATGATGATTCTAAACCCAAAGATGACTTTATTCTACAAATTATAAGGATATTGGAACATTATGTTTTTGAAATTTGAGTTGGAATAGTAACAAGTTCTTTAAATTGTTAATTCGTGGAGAATAAAGAAATCTAGGATCTCTGATTGGCGCGTTCGATACCTATGGGTTGCTAAGTGCGAGTATAATATTAAATAATAAAAAAATGTTTGTCTGTAAAGTCGGTTTACTGACGATAGAACGTGACAACGTCTTAAGAAAATACTGATGGAATGGTAGCATTTTTCAAAAGAAAATTTTAATTTCATTTGTTTAATAGATTTGTATGTAAAAAGTAATCAGTAGAAATTAGTCATTTTCAATCAAAACAATGCAAAAAAGCTTTTAGATGTCGGGGATCGAACCCGGGGCATTTCACATGCAAAGCGAACGCTCTACCACTGAGCTACATCCCCGCTTGAACTACTGGTCGAAATAATTAATACAACTGTAACAAACATGCGACGAGGTAACGACCGACGGTAACGACCGACGGTAACGTTACACGACGTCATGTTTTGTGGGCGTGCAGCTGGCTTCATCGAATTATAAGACGTTATCACGTCAAAAATGTTTTATTGCGGCAAATTTACAACTTGTCTTACCAAAAGCTATCACAGTCCCAATTTCGTGCAATTGTGCTCGAAATTCAGACCGTGTCACAACTCAAATAGTCAATTTGAACATTACCTTGTGATTTTGTGAAAACAGCTCTAAAGGACAATGTCCATTTTTGACCCACCACAATATTTGTCGTGTAGACATAAATATGAGTTCTATATTAAAAAATTGGTGATTTTTTGTTGTACTCGTGTGCGAAGTTATATTATAACTCTCTAACATTGCAAAATAAAATACTTGTGTTTCGTTTTATTGATCCGCGTTAGATTGAGATTGAATATGGATGTTATGTATGTCAATTTCTTTCACAATGTCGTTTATTTACTACTTTTACATAATTAAATAACGATACATGTAATTACGGCGACAAAGAAACTATCGTTGCTTTTTATAGCGATGTAAACGAGGAAGAAGTTGATACCCAATTGTGAAACGAAACGTTTTCACCAAATCCAAATTGGTCAAAGATTAATGTCAAATTGACAAATTGTCGAATCAAAAAAAAGCCTAAATCGTTCCTAAAATAACATACTTGTTGCGGACGGCCCCCACCTGGAAATATCCGGCTGAAGTGTCTGCGTTTGACGAGGCTCTGAAATCGGCGGTTGAGTCTATTCTTAACGTTGCCCTTGATGAACGTCAATGGTCACAGGCAGCTCTTCCAAGTCGGTTTGGGGGTCTAGGGGTGCGTTGTGCGCGAGATGTCGGCCTGCCTGCTTTCCTTGCGTCGGTGCATGGGGTTGCTGATCTTGCCGCTACTATTCTAAATTCAAATGGTGGCGAGGAAAGGTTACCTTATGCTTCTGACGCTTTGATGGTCTGGAGTGCCCTCAACTCCGGGGAGTCGACTCCCGTAGAGTCTCAAAGCCAACGGGCGGGGGATGCTATTGGGGTTAAGCGGGTCCAAGCACAACTTTGGGCATGTGCCTCGGGAGCGGATATGGCCAGACTCCGGGCCGTCTCGCAGCCTGAATCTGGGGCTTGGTTGCAGGTGCTACCTTCTCCTCACCTAGGCACCTTATTGGATAATAACTCGTTGCGCGTTGCGGTGGCTCTTCGCCTGGGCTGCAAGGTGTGTGAACCCCACGTATGCACCTGCGGCTCCCTGGTAGAAGCCAATGGCCATCACGCTTTGAGTTGCCGATGGTGTGCAGGAAGGTTCTCGCGACACCATGCACTCAATGACATAGTTCGGAGAGCCTTAGTGTCGGCGGGAGTTCCATGCGTACTTGAGCCCCCGGGCCTATGCAGATCGGACGGCAAGAGACCGGATGGGTTGACTCTGGTGCCCTGGAAGAACGGGAAGTGCTTAATTTGGGACGCCACTTGCGTCAGCACTGTCGCCGCGAGCCACCTAGGTCGCACTATCCACTCACCATCGGCCGCGGCAGAGGATGCCGCTGATAAGAAGAAGCGAAAGTATGGTATGTTGGTGTCGCAGAACGAATTTGTACCTGTTGCCGTGGAGACCTTGGGTTGTTGGGGCGCAGAGGCTAAAGGGTTCCTCTCAGAATTGGGGCGCAGGCTCAGGGAGAATACGGGTGACTCCCGCTCTGGTGCGTTCCTGGAGCAAAGGTTGGCCATTGCCATTCAGCGTGGGAACGCGGCGAGCATAATAGGCACTTTTGCGCCGGGAGCAGTTAGAGGTGGGTTATTCGGAGATTAGTTTTTTAATTATTATTTTAGTTTTTTTTATATTAAGCGTATATATATATATCATTTATATTCCCACAAATAGCGATCACTAACTTTTCGTCTTCCTCATAATTTTGGTGTCCAACATTTCATATTAATTTAATTTTGTTATAGCGCCATATTAAGGAAAAAGCGGAATCTTTTGAGCTCAGTTTCTTTGATCTGTTTATCTTCTTTATCTTGTTAATTACTTGTGTGAGTTCTTTGTGCGCTTTTTTCTTTGTTTTATTTTATTTAACAGATATATTTGCCAAAAAAAAGTAAACAAGCAAAATGAATTGTTTTCTTCGTATATACAAGACGAAAACTTATTTCTTCTTGTTTTCTAAGCGGTGTAATATTTATGCATTATTTACCACAACAAACTCCGATTACCAGTTCAAATGTTTCTATGTCGGATTTCAGTTATACACAGTAAAATTATTCCAATTGTTCAAAAGAGATTGCTCCATGAAGATAACTTTTTTCGAGCTTCTTTGCAGTGCGTAGAGAAATATTAGGAATAAGAAGAATATTATTAATTCCTAATCGAACATCAACGACAACTCATCAAGTTTTTGTGGCGGAATTTATGTTGGTTTTAACAAAACTGGGAATTATGTGATTCAGTGCTCCTTTTTACTTAGGTACATAATTGTGGTAATAATTACATAAAACCATATATTATGGTTGTGTTGTCTGATGGAAACCCTCGATTGTTCTGGACCTTCTAAGGCTAGTCTCGAATATCAAAATAATGAGATATTCCCTTCTGTGGCAATATTTCTATGCAAATGAAGTGCTCATACGTACGGTAATCAGTTGGTAGTGAGCAGTACTATTATTCCTATTTATTCTGATAAGAAATATGTTTTGAAAGATAAATCCATAGTTCTTTCTTTTCTGTTCTAATCCGAAAGAAAACATATTTCTAATGTATTTTGACAGTAAACATAACCTTACTTTTGGTTTAACTGTAACTCATATTTGGTATTTGGGAAATGAAAAACACCAACAGCAGACGTTTTTAGAAGCATGAACAATCCTAATTAGACACTATTCATCTCTACGCAATTTCAGTATCAAAAAAAGTTTGACAGGTTTTGCAAGGTATGGGTCGTGGGCAAGGTATGGGTCCTTTCATTTTTTCATATATTTCGCTCTTAAAGACCGTGCACAAAGACCGTTGACGGTGTGTAATTAAATGAGTCACCTATAAGAATGGATGCACCACAAGGTTCCATACTTGGACCTTTCTTGTTTCTTATACATATGAAAAAAAATACCTCAATACAATACAAATTACCAAGATATACGAGAAAAAAGTAAAACAGTCTAATTGATTTTTGAATTTTTGTTAACAACTTAAATTAAAATATAGTGATATGCATTGGTTTCCCACTAGGCGAGCCTGAATCGGGATAACCAAAGACTAGAGTAAACAATAACATTTTTAACTAAGCTTCGAATTTAAGACAGTCAACAGTTGACAGCTAAAACTAAAATTGAACTATTACTACCTACAATGTACACTAAGCAGGTAGATAGGTACAAAAGACTGACACAAAACCAATATAACACTTTTAAAAAACATTTTTCAGTATGGTCTCTGTTTCATTATAACTCTGTGTCTTGAGCTAACTTCGGATGATATGCTTAGATTCATAAACTTTTTTTATCCTTAATGTCACAGTACTTAGTAACCGCGTTGTAGACAAAGACACTTGCAAACTCACCAAACCTCTGCGCGAAACTAGTATTTACTGATGTCAGAGCATAGCTGGGCACCGTTAATCAAATAGTTAACTTCGTTAATCGTTAATCCGTTACAAAAAAAGTTAACTTCGTTAAACGTTAAAGCGTTACATTTCGTAAGAATTAACGGAAGTTAACGTTAATCGTTAATCCGTTAATATGCGTTATGGATTTTTATATCGTTGGGTTAGTGAGCTTATAAAACCTGTTGGTTTAGATTCTGGAAGTTAACAGGTTAGGAAAAAACCAAATACTTGTAGAGTTTAATTTTATTATTGAAGTGAAAACTGCTTTAGGCGCGCCGAGACAGCTTTTTCGTGGGCTGTGAATTGAATTCTAGCGTCACGCTTGGGTATGATAAGAAACCTTACGGTAAACTCGGGGCCATGGCTATTGGCCATCTAGAAATGCGTCAGCCAATGGGAAATGCTGAAAGGGCGTGGCCTGGCCATCATGGCATGGCCATCTAGAAATGCATCAGCCAATAGGAAATGCTGCTGCTTTTCTAGATGGCTATGCCATTATGACCAGGCCACGCCCTCCGGTTACACTCGTGTAGTTTCCAAGGTAAGCTATCAAATTCTGAGTTATAAGTTTTCACTTCTATTGGCAGTTTCTATGACTGCCAATTTTTTTTATTTAATTTAATTTAATGTGTAATTTAATCGTCGGGCATAATGCGCATAGTTATCTATTTCCCCTCATGAACATTAACATGTCGAAGTTCTCGTCTAAAAGAGAGAGTTCAAAATGTCTTTACCCGTGGATAGCAGACGTTCAACTGCAACGTTTGAGGGCTGTTTTCCAAATTTCAACCCAATTCTTTCCCGTTCCCAGACGTTCTGACGTGATGAAACAACAAACATTACAACATCAAAAAATTGCCATTTATAATATTAGTAATAAATCGTTTATTTCCCAAAAACACAACACAGCACATTTAACATGATGGTAAGTAATATTGCGGAATTGATATAAATCTACTAGCAGTAGGTACCATTGGGCCCCAAACTAGGCTAAGCCTGTATCTTGGGCGACCTATTAAATTTCTGAAATGTTTACATTTTAAAGATAGCTGTTGACAGTACTTATAGGTACAATTATTATTAAGAGAGAAAAAAAAATATAGAAAAATATTAATAACAGTAAATTAAAGATAATGCTAAAAAAACTTACATACCTACTAGACGCAACATTACTGCTGAATTCAATGTTGCGCTATATCTACAGTCTATACAAAGCCAAGCTTCGTTATAACATAATACAGTAAGATGTTAAACACTAGAATTTTCATTGTATACCTCCATTTCTTCATTCTTTTACATTGATTTGTTCATTTTATTTAACTTTTCTTTGGTTACTTGAAATGAACTACCTCGGTGGTAGTTTTATTAAAAAAAAGTTACAATACAGATAAACAATCGAAAAAGTATGATTGAATTTATCGGGGAGTTCCCCACTAACTATGGATTACTGTAATCTACTTGGTTTACTAGGGATGTGTGAAATATTCAACTAAATTGTAAACGTCAGTCAAATGCGAGTATGTCTATGCTCAAATTTTCAGCCAAAAAGAACTCGAGATTATCGGAAATATGACTTATGATAACAAAATTATATTTGTTTTCATATAACGTCAACCAATCATGCCACAGGCTAAAATGACGCCTCAATCCTGCCAAAATTGCAGGAACCCGCCACATATGGTCACACTGCGCCCAGCACTTTTCGTTTCATACTTGTCTGAACCTGTTTTTTGCGCCACGCCGAGGTGCCGTGCGGTAAATAGTAAGCATTGGATTAACGATTAACGGACTTCTGCATAATTAACGGAAGTTAACATGTCCGTTAACATTTTTAAAAGTTAACTTAAAAGTTAATCCGTTAATCAAAATGTTAACTTCGTTAATTAACGATTAACGGATTAACGAGTTAATGCCCAGCTATGTGTCAGAGGCATTCTATAAACCCTACGAGCCGACAAAGATTCATAATCAGGAGTAGCTAAGAATGATTTGTGTGCCCTGAGCGTAGTGTTTAAAATAAATTGTTAGCTTACACTAAGCACACCAGTTTCTTTATACAGGACTAGCTTTTACCCCCGACTTCGTCCCCGCAAAATAAATATTAAGGTAACTCGGGCAGTATTTGTACACAATACTAAATTATGTTTACAAAACAGCTTACATTAAAACATTTTTGTACAATTTTATCAAAATCAGATCAGTCGTTTACGTGATAAAGCGTAACAGACAGACAGAGTTGCTTTCACATTTGTAATAATTTGTATTAGAATGGATTTCAAGTGTCTAGTTGCAAATTTTAACGGTTTTGTCTTCAACATTGACGAACTTCCATGTAAACATTAATTCCTGATTTCCACCCCTTCAACTTTTTTTCTGTGATAAATAGTAGCTCTTGTCTTCTCATCATTCATCCCCCATTTCACCCCCGTATAGTTCTAAATTACAAAATTGATAGAACAAACATTTAATTGCTTCGTGTCAAGTGTCTAGATACAAAATTTGATAACTTTGAAAATGAAGAATTTTCATACAACCGTTCATCCCTTGTTTCACCCTCTTAGGGGTTGAATTTCGCAAAACCTTGTCTTAGCGAGCGTCTACGTGCTAAAAGGAACCTCCATGCAAAATTTCAGATTCCTAGCATTTGTAGTTTCTGAGATTCCTTGATGAGTGACCTTTCGCTTTTATATATATAGATAGAAGTTGAGTATCGAAAAGGTTTTTGCAACATTACTTTTAGGACTGACCTCCGCGCTCTTTCAACTTGCAACATGTGTGACTTAGCTGCACTACCCCAAGTTGTCATACAATATGAGATAAGGGAATGGCACAACGCATAGTACACCTGCGTTAAGGTATCCATAGTTGCTATTTTGTGTAGATTTC
This sequence comes from Ectropis crepuscularia, assembly GCA_963693475.1. Taxonomy (NCBI): domain Eukaryota; kingdom Metazoa; phylum Arthropoda; class Insecta; order Lepidoptera; family Geometridae; genus Ectropis; species Ectropis crepuscularia. The sequence goes on from CAVNZS010000054.1 coordinate 204,776, forward strand.
GCATTATATTTATTACTTTTGTTACTCGACCTGATAATATACTTAATATGTGACTGGAATCTTAGATTTTCATCGAAATGCACGCCAAGGTATCTTAAAGTTTTAGTGCAGTTTAGCAATTCACAGTGCACCTGATGTGACTTACACATGTGACTTGGTGGATTCTAATACTTGTAGCAGTTTTTGTTGCTGAGGACGCAGTTTTGTGGAAACAAATATGTACATAGTTTTTTTTTGTGTTCAACGTGAGAAGGTTCTCCTGTAACCATTTCAAAATTAGTGCCATCTCCTGCTCAGTAGAGGAACTAACGTCATCCCAAGTAATCCCTCGAAATATAATTGCGATGTCGTCCACATTACATAAAATATCGACGCCAGCGATCCAAAACCGAAGAAACGGCAGTTGTTAAATACGTCACTGCATCTTCCGTACTTATTCCTCTACGAAAACCTTGATTAGGAGAGATCAGCTCATTGGCTTCGAGGTAATTAACAAGACGCTTATTAACCAGTTTTTCTAGTAATTTTGAGAAACAACTTAACGGTGAAATGGGCCTGTAATTATCAAGCAAATATCTCGAACCACTTTTGTGAATTGGGCACAAAAATGCAATTTTCCAGTTATTCGGAAAGGTGCCACTTTTAAAACTTAAGTTGAAAATATGAGTAAGCGGGATAATTATTTAATTGTTGACAAATTTTATAATAGAGTTAAAGAACTTATCGATACCCGGTGCTTTGTCCTTCTGCATGTTTCACATCATGATCAAGAGGAGATCATACTATGTCAAGAGGGGTGTCATTGAATAGGTATTTAAAAATAATATTTAGCTTTCTCTCAACATTTTTCGATTTGGCTGACCGTTTTATATGTGTGTCGATTTAAAGTTGCGTAACAACCATTCTCACATTTATAGGTTTTTAGGTAGCAGAAAACTAACTGTACGTGTGAATGTGGATGGACATTATCTAGTAGGTAGGTATATTGGACTACCTTTTTTTCGTACGGGCAGGAAATGTTTTTACGCATACCCTACCGCCCCGCCCGGGAGACACGGCCTGGTTATGTCGCACTCTATTTTTTTTTTTTTTTTTTTTTTAACTTTTATAGGTTTACACTTGACCGCCATCTCACCTGATGTTAAGCGACGATGCGGTCTACGATGGAGCGTGTTTACCTAGAAGAAACCGATTCACTCTCGATTTGAAGACACCAAGGTTATAACTATCAGGGAAAACCCACTCTGGCAACTCATTCCACAGCCTAGACGTTCTTATCACAAAAGTAGAGTCAAACCTCTTCGTCCGTGTCTTTGGAACATCAACCATGAAACGGTGCCGCTTCTTCGAGTTACGAGAAGTCCGATAGAAAAAAGGGCAAGGTGGTATTAGATCATGCAGATCAGTCGCACACTCTCCGAAGTGTATCCGATAAAAAACTGACAAGCTTGCAATCTTGCGGCGATGTTCAAGACTTTGAAGTCTTTTTCGCACTAGAGTGTCTTTGCCTATGAGCCTTTTGGCACGCCTCTCGATCAATTCCAGAGCCTCAAGATGATACTTAGCCGATCCATCCCAAAGATGCGAACAGTACTCCATACAAGACCGAATCTGTGCTTTGTATAAGAGAAGTAATTGTTCAGATTTGAAGTACTTTCGCACCTTTGAGAGGACACCTAGTTTTTTGCCAGCTAATTTTGCCTTAGACTCGATATACGTGCCAAAGTTAAGCGTAGAGGTCAAGGTAACGCCCAAAAGCTCAAGATGATCAGTAACCGGTACGGACACACCTCGAAAAGTAGGAGTATGTTGAAATGGACTCCTTTTTGCCGAGAACAGACACGCCTGCGTCTTTCCCTCGTTAAACTTGGCCAGATTGGTTTCGCCCCATTCAGAGACTTCCTCAAGGGCCAAGTTCAAACGTTCGATCATACTCTCTCTCAAAACCTTAGTTTGCTGTCCACTGGCTCTCGCGCTCGATATGTAACTCTCTACAACAGTGCTATCATCCGCGTACCCAAAGATACCGGGCTTCAACAGATCGTTTATATGTAGCAGAAAAAGCGTCGCAGAGAGTACCGACCCTTGAGGGACTCCGGCATTGATTGCCATTTGATCCGACGAGCAGCCATCAATGACAACTCGTATGGATCGATCCCTCAAGAAGTCCGATATCCATGCAATAAGCCCAGAAGACAAACCATAACTAGAAAGCTTGCTAATAAGGCCATCATGCCAAACCCTGTCGAAAGCCTTCGAGATATCCAGGGAGACTGCAAGTACTTCCCCGTGTTTCTCGATAGCTTCACTCCAGATGTGAGTGACGTACGCTAGAATATCCCCGGTGGACCGATTTCGGCGGAACCCGTATTGCCGGTCACTGAGGAGGTCGTTAGATTCTAGGTACGTCAGGAGCCTGTGGTTTAAGACACGTTCCATAGTCTTGCAGAGTATGGACGTGACCGAGATGGGCCTGTAGTTGGCAGGGTCAGCACGACTACCTTTTTTGGGCACAGGTTGCACGTTAGCAAGCTTCCATGATTTTGGTACTTGCTCAGTACGGAGAGAGAGCCTAAACAGGCGGGTCAGTACAGGAGACAACTCAGGTGCACAAACCTTCAACACTAGGGCAGGAATTCCGTCCGGACCACTGGCTTTGTTCACATCCAGATTGCGTAGCACTTTACAAACCTCCTTTTGGCGAATATGTATTTCCGGCATCAAGGTCGGACTGCCAGGAGGAGTAAGAGGTGTCGCACTACCAGCATCCAGACGTGAAGATTCCGCAAACTGAGATGCAAACAAGTTTGCTTTCTCCATTGCGGTGTGAGCCAGCGCCCCATCAGGTTTTAGCATTGGAGGGAGTGAGGAGCAGCAGAAGTTCGATTCGACCGATTTAGCTAGGGGCCAAAACGCTTTGCTGCCCGCAGGGTACGAAGCTAGTTTGTTCCCTATTCGACTAATGTGGTCAAAACGAGCCCTCTGAAAAACCCTCTTGCATGACTTGGCAGCCCTGTTAAACGCCTTTTTCTTCCGGTGTGTGTCCCTTGCCTTACGCTGTCGAGCATCAACCCAGGCTAGGTAGGCCTCATGTTTAAATGCTTCAGCACTTTTACATTGAGGACCGAACCATGGGCGAGCTTTGCCGGACAATGGAACGTCAGAGTATGGAATGAAATATTCCATAGCCGTACGTATAGCAACTGTCACAGCATCCACGCAGGCTGACGGATCACCAGAAGAGAAGCACATTGACTGCCATGGGTAAGATGCAAAGAAAGAGCGCATCTCGTCCCAATCTGCTGACTTGTATCGCCACAGCCGCCGGCTGCCTCTGGGACTGAGATCAGGCGGATGGTAAACGGATACTGATTTCACCAGACAGTGGTCGGAGTTGCCGCCACGGAGTATCGGTCTGGATCAGTTGTCAACAGAAGTTCTAAGCAATAGGGAGTATGCGACTCAACGTCTGGTACCCTTGTGGCTTCTTGGACCAGCTGGGTTAGGTCTAACGACAAAGCAAGCTTTCTCATTTCCAACCCAGCGTGGTCAGTGTCCCGGTATGGGTACAGCCAATCCTTATGGTGGCCGTTGAAATCCCCCAGTAACACTAATTGGGCTGATGGGTACTTCTGCTGAGCCGCGTCCGCTGCCTCACTCAAATAATCAGTGAGCCGAGTTGTCTCCTGATCTCCACTGTGCGACCGATAGACACAGGCATAGACAATTTTGTCCGTGCCCGTGTCCAATAGCGCCCAAAGAACAGAGAATCTGGTGTCCTCAAGATTACGGAGACGCCGAAAGCAGATGTCGTCACGGGCGTACAGGCACACTCCAGCACGAGGCCTAAAGTTGTGCTCCAAAGTGTACCCTGGATACGTTAGGTACGCCTCATCCGACGGACATTTTATCTGCGTCTCCGTAAGAAACAATCAGTCGGGATCCATTGAACAATTAGATAGTACGTCGATTAATAATGGATCCCGACTCTTCAGTTGTAATGTTCTTTTATTAGAATATATTTTATGTAAGTCAATAGTATTAATTCAATAACATATTATGGAATTCTAGACCACCAGAAATCTAAGTGCTTGTTTTGGTGGTTCGAATGGTATGGTTCGAATGAATGAATTGAATTGAATTGAAATGAATAAAAATTCTAAATTTATTAAAATATAATAAATAAAGTTATGGTACATCACTAAACATCACTCGGTTTTCCCAAGAGATCACCCCCTGCAAACAACAAATAAGGTTGATACCTGGGGATGATTATTTTGTTTGCAGCGGAGCGCTTGGAAAAGTACAACAACTTTGCCAGTTATTAGTTATTTAAATGCCAAGCAGTGACGTCAATACATCACTGTGTTCCGGTTTGAATGGGAATATTTCCAGTGGAATGATAAGGTAAAGAGATAAAATATTTTACACATCTGTGTGACGAGCGCAGTGCAATGATTGGACTGATAATTATAAAATGATGCGGACTATTCTTGTTTCAATAAAATTAAAATTGATGAATAAACTAAAATAAATTGAACTCGAGCGCCTTGCCTCGCATTGAACACGTATTTAGAAGAACAGCTCGCGTTACGATCCAGGACGTCTACTCTGTTTCTACGAAAACGAAATTTCGAAAAAAAAACTCGCGACTTTCCTGCTCTCGTTCTATTTCATTTCGTCCGATACAACATTGTTTGACGTTTAAATGTTCTAAGCATACTCTAATTAGTACGTTTGGAGAACGCCTGCCTCGTATTAATACGAGGCACCCGTGTTAAACACGGGTACCATTTAAAACGCATGTTTTTTTGTCCTAATTTACTTTGGCATAATGAATGTAGCATAATGTCATAATTCAACTTTTGCATTATAGTTTTTTGGCATAATGTGTTTTAAGCATAACAATCTATTGTACTACATTCGATTCGACTATTGATGAGACGCAGAATAGTCTTTAGACATATTGATGAGACGCATAATAGTCCTTAGGCATTTTTTATTTATTTGTTGTGCTACTAAATATAGACCCGGATATAGATAGGATACAGATCCGACTCCACCTAATCTTGTCGCTACTACCCCTAGAGTGTATTTAAATAAAGTGGCCAAGTGCGAGTTGGACTCGCCCATGAAGGATTCCGTTGCAGCAAATAACATAATATACATAGTACGCATAGTTCTTGTAGTTCGTTGTAACTTTGATCGAAGTTTTAATAATAGCGTATTTATGACGTACTAAAAAAACTACTCATCAGATCGAGTTCAAACTAATTTTCGTTGGTATTTTGCATGGTAATGTACATCATATATTTTTTTTAGTTTTTTCATTCTCTTACTTTAGAAGATAGAGGGGGGAGACACATTTTACCACTTTGGATGTGTCTCTCGCGCAAATTATTAAGTGTAGATAAAAAATATATTAAAAACCTCAACATCATTTTTAAGACCTATCGATAGACACCCTTCACGTGTAGGTTTGATAAAGAAAAAGTTTTTGGGTTTCAGTTCTCAGTATGGAGGGCAACCCTATTTTTTTTTTTGTACAAATCTTAATGCGGGTCACAGAATACATCTACTCACTAAGTTTCAACAGTGTAGTTCTCATAGTTTTGGCAAAAAGTGGCTGTGACATACGGACGGACAGACAGACATGACGAATCTATAAGGGTTCCGTTTTTACGTTTTACGGAACCCTAAAAATGCGGGAGCCAGGGAGCTCACCCGGAGTCAAAATGTGCGTACTTCTTAGGTGTGGCGTCTGCTTTTCTCAATGTGTGCCTTTAAACATTATGCTAAGTAACATTACGGTAAGATATCGTTATGCTGTATATGGTTATGTTCGTGAACATTATGCGAAAACAGTTATGCTTTTAGTTGTAATAGTAAATTATCGTTAGTCCTAAAAACGTTGTCTTTTTAGATTAGTGCAAAAATTGTTATGCTATCACATATAGACCCGTTAAACACTGGTTTTTAGCTAGATTAACAAACTCGTGCGCACTTCGAGTTAATGCTGTCTCCTACTGTACACGGAAAAGGAAATACGCAAGGACAATAATTAACAGGTGAATAAATAAATTGATTATCTATTTTTGACATGATCGCATGGTTTCACACTCAAATCAATTTTACTAATGAAAGAACTTATCTCGACCATGGTATTCTCAAAATTGATATCTGCGCTATCATACTCGTGTTTACAATCAGCGTAACAGATCATTATCCAGTAATTCTTTCCTTAAATACACCAATTAAAAATATCAGCCTAAAATTAAAACAAAAACCACTTATGTATAGCCAAAACCTTATAGCATCTTAATATCTCATCTCACCTGAGTTTTTGAACGCGTATCTTTCCTGTCTTTCTCAAAAAGGTACTTATTCTCCCTATTTTTAAGAGTAGGACAAATCTAATTCGTAATATTTCTATTATACAGGACTTAATCACGATATAATTAATTGTTTAATTACCACGACGATGTTTCGGCAGCGTAACAAGGAGAGAGTGGTCACGAGGATACTCCTGTGTTCTCCTATTCTACGAGTATAAACATTACGTGTTCAAATCGTGAAAGTTTAAAAACAATAAATCTAATTCCACTAATTTCAAGCCAATTTCAACCAAATTTAAATGTTCTTGCTAACACTCCGTAAAGTTTTGAAACGTCTGATAAATAAATGTCTTGTGTGCTATTGTGCTATTGGAAAAATACAACCTGTGCACTGTTCAGTCTTAACCAATACCTATGGGTTTCGCAGGGGTGTCTCTACACATCTACAGCCGACGCAGTTTCTAACCTGTTAAACTCAATTGCCGAGGGTTTAGATACTAATGATAATATGCTGGCTATATTTTTAGGGTTCCGTAAAACGTAAAAACGGAACCCTTATAGATTCGTCATGTCTGTCTGTCCGTCCGTCCGTATGTCACAGCCACTTTTTGCCGCAACTATGAGAACTACACTGTTGAAACTTGGTAAGTAGATGTATTCTGTGAACCGCATTAAGATTTTTACAAAAAAAAAAATAAGAAAAATTAGAGTTACTGAGAACCCATACTGAGAACTGAAACTCAAATTTTTTTTTCATCAAACCTACACGTGTGGGATGTCTATCGATAGGTCTTTCAAAATGATTTTGAGGTTTCTAAGATAATTTTTGTCTATACTGAATAATTTGCGCACGAGACACTTCCAAAGTGGTAAAATGTGTCCCCCTCCCCCTCTAACTTCTAAAGTAAGAGAATGAAAAAATTGAAAAAAATATATGATGTACATTACCATGCAAACAACCAACGAAAATTGGTTTGAACTCGATCTGATCAGTAGTTTTTTTTTTAGTACGTCATAAATACACTACTATTAAAACTTCGATCAAAGTTACAATGAACTACAAGAACTATGTGTACTATGTATATTATGTTACCTGCTGCAACGGAACCCTTCATGGGCGAGTCCAACTCGCACTTGGCCACTTTATTTAATTTACCCCGTCACACCCGTGGTGCATGGTATGCACGTGTTTTAGGGCCTTCTTTTCACTCTTTTAACTCTTCATAAATGACATCAATATGTGATATTTTTAATATAATAAATAATATTAAACTTTATTTGGTCCCTAAGAAAATAACATCATTACAATATGAAATATGAACCCATTAGCTCCGAACTAGTTTCAAACTGTGTTTCGATAGCTAATGGGCTCTCCCATGAAGACGTGTTCTTATATATAGTTACTGTTCTAACATATTTCTGACCAATGGTGACTAATTGTGTGAGGGTGTGTGTGTGAGTGAGAGAGTGTATCTAAGGGTGTGTTTGGGTGTATGTGTGAGCATTATATATGTGCGTGTGGTTGTATATATAGGTACAGAATATGAATATGAAGGTCATTCATAATCAAGGAGAATAATATGTTCGACACTGAGGATCCTTGTGCTACCCCCATAACTGAGGTCAGCGGTTCGGACTTTTCAATGCCGCCACAAGCCACGACTGTTTGCGATCTGTTTTGCATTAAATCCGTCAAAAGCGCGTGCGCCGTATCTTATACACCATAATGCAACAACTTTGTAGCAAGGATGGCGTGATCGGCAACATCGAACGCCTTTGACAGATCGCAGCAGATGATCGCCACGTGCTGTTTCCCTTCCCGGGCCTGTAACACTCTGCGTACTACCTCCCGCGCCAGCGACGTCGTGGAGCGGCCCTCGCGGTAGGCGTACTGCCGATCAGAGAGTGCGTCGGTAGACTCCAAGAAGTCAACCAGCCGGCTGCTCAATCCGTTCTCAAAGATCTTTGCTACCGCCGGTATTATCGATACGGGTCTGTAATTATCCATATCCTCTCGACTACCCTTACCCTTATATAGGGGGGACACCTTACTAAACTTCATCGCGGTGGGGTAACATCCGTGTCGTATGCATAAATTGAAACACTCCGTCAGGACAGGTGCTAGTGAATAAATCGCCGTTCTGATAAGTCTCATGGAGATGCCATATACATCCTTTGAAGTTTTTGCTGGTATGCGGGTGGTCACAATACGGACAACTTCATCGGCGGTGAATCTCAGCAGGCGCAGAGAGCGGTCGGCGGGCGTGCGCGCCGCACGCAGCGAGCCGCCAGCGAGCGCGGGGTCCGCGCGCGGGGCGCCCGCCGCACACGCCGCGCTCAGAAACCGCTGGTTCATGGAGCTCAGCATCTCACTTTTAGAACTAAAATTAGTTCCGTCAAAGTTTCTCACGACATCAGTAAAATCCAGAAAAGGAGTATTACGTTTCCCCCTTTCGTTGTTTACGATCGCCCACATAGTTTTAGACGCATTATTTCCCTTTTTTAACGCGGTAACGTAATGGTTAGATTTATTGAATTTAACCAGTTTCTCATAATAGTCATTCATGTCATTAATTAATATATTTAAATTATTATTATTCGTATTTGAGTTAGCGAACTCGATGATGTTAAATAGCAATGATTTATATTTTTTTACATCGGGGCAAACCCACGATGAGTCAACATTTTTCTTAGGCTGAATTAATTTTAATGGAAGGCAAATGTCAAATTTATTTTTAATTATCCTAATGACGGACGAAGATATTTCATTGGCTGTCTTATTCGATGTCATAATTGTACCCCATTCGACACTGTCTAGTGCCATTACAAAATTCGCTCGATTACATTCTGAGAACCTCCTCCCGTAGTATGGGATCTGTGCCTGGTGGCGCTCGACACGCGCGACCTCGCACTTCACTGCGACATGGTCGCTCAGGTTGGTGACTACAGGCCGGGCGACGACCGACCCCGCGCCGAGATTCGAGTAGACGTGGTCGAGGCTCGAACGACTCGTTTCTGTTGTACGAGTTGGGAAATTTACTTCATTGGTCACACCGTGGTCCGACAGTAACTTGTTGAGTCGTTTTAAGTAGGGAGATGTGTTATCTAAAGTATTTATAATATACAACCGAAAACAGCGTGTCAAACTTGGGGACACTCTTAGTGCACCGGAAACCATAGCCTATGGTGTGCCACAAGGCAGCATCGTCGGGCCTACTCTGTTTCAGGGATACATTAATGAACTCTGTAGTCTATCTCTTGTCAATGGAAAAGTACTAACGTTTGCTGACGATACAGCTGTCATTTTTCGTGGTAAAACATGGGATGAGGCTTTTGACTTTGCCCAAATGGGGTTCAATAGGATAAATTCACTGTTACACAAGCACATACTAAGCCTCAACGCCGAAAAAACCAAAGTAGTGACCTTTTCCATTAGAAACAATACACAACCACCGCCACATTTGAGTTTGGCAGCCCACCTCTTCGAATCATCTCTGTGTTCAGAAAACATCTGTAGGTGTCATAAATTGGAACGCGTGAGTAATATCCGGTATCTGGGTATTATTGTCGACAATCATCTTAGCTTCCAAGGACATATAAGTGCACTATCCGGTAGAGTTCGGAAATTGATTGCAGTTTTAAAAAATATCCGGTACGTAGCTGACAAACCACTCTTAAAAACGGTTTACCTGTCTCTTTGCCAGTCACTCCTGATTTACAGCATCGAAGCTTGGGGAGGAGCCGCTAAAACTCATTTAGCTACTTTAGAGAAAGCCCAACGAGATATCTTAAAGGTCAGCAATTTCTTGCCTTTCCGATATCCGACCACAGATCTCTACAGGGATACGGGTGTACTGACAGTGAGACAGCTTTTCATTATTCGTACTGTTTTAAGACAAAATAAGCTCTCCCCAAACATTGATGACCAGAATCTTGGACCTAACGATACAAAACGTCGTAAGGACATTGTGTTTGAGGTGCCTCGATGCAAAACGTACTTCAGGCACAGATTCTTTCCTTTTGTTAGTCGCTACTTATACAATAAATTGTCAGAAACAGAGGAGCTGTGCAGACTTAATGTCCACAGTCTTAAAAAAACTGTAACTAACACACTTCTCAAGCTAACATACCGTGACACTGAGAATCTATTCTCAGTCGTAAGGCTAAATTAGAGTAAACGGCATACGCAAAAACGAGTACTTACACACAAATTCACACCCTCCCACACACACCCTCACACACCCTCTCACACACACATCCACACACACCCTCACACATACCCTCATACACCCTCTCTCACACACACCCTCACACATATACACCTTACACATAGTTTTATTTTTATTTTTAACCTAATTTTTCTTCTTAATTTAATTTAATGTTTCTAAAAGTAAAGTTATGTAATGTGTATTTCCAACAAATATAAGATTGAGCAAAGTAAGAATGAAGCATCTAACATAGCTTATTTTGGGAGAGCACGGATCTCTGAAACACAAGCTTCAAGCTTAGTTCGGAGATTTGAAGCTCATCGTCTTAATGTTAACAACCTACTACAATATTGTTTCAACCTATGTAATGTTCTACTTAACATTAAGTTCAGTTGTAATCATAACTTGTGACAATAAATCTAAATCTATTATTAATATAGGCATATTTTACTAAAAAATATAGGCAACATTTCAACATCATTTTATTTTCGTACTAGTAAACGTCTGTCTGTGTTCGTAGTAGTAAAAGTCTGGTGTTGTGTGTTCCTTCTCCTTTTATTTTCTATAAACAAAACTCATAAATTTCTTATACATTGCAGATCGAATATCGTCGAAAAATCTACTTTTAAACATTCTATCTGCCATAAAATGGTTCTTTATGGCCGTAGTTTCAGTTAGTTTCACTTCAGTATTAAAAGGTGTTTTATTATTAACAGATTCTAAGTCTGAATCATACACCTGTTTGTCGGTAGATCCAAAATGTTCATCTAAATATAATGATTTCTCAGTAGAGCTCAAATTTAAATTTCTCTGTGTTTTAGTTAGATCCACGTCGTAGTCAGTTAGGTTTCCATTAATTGATGAGTCTACATGAGAATTAGAATAAATTTTAGGTAGCCTTTGAAAAGATATCAAGCCAAGCTCAATGGGTCTCGCAACAGAAACTAGTTGTTCCCGTAGATAAAGTACTCTTGGTGTTTTTTGCTTCTCTTCAACATCTAGTAATGGCTGAGTTACTTCTACAGGTGCTTCAAAGTCATCCTGAAATACAAAAACGCTATTTCTTATTTTTTTCTCACAAATAGGTTTGCACTGGAATGACTTTGACATGTACTTTGACATTCTATTTTTAGTTTTATGTAACAATTGCAATTTGATTGACATTAGTTTTACTTTTTATAAAAATTATATAGACTGAATTTATTTTGACAATCTAATTTTATTTTTATATGACAATTTTGAGACTTTGATTTTACTTTTATGAAAAGGTTATGTATGTATACATTGTTTGCATTTATTTTGACATTCTATTTTTATTTTTATGCAACAATTAATTTTACTTTTCATGGATTTTATTTGTCAATTGTCTATTTATGGGTATAACCTGAAATAAATAAATTTTAATTTAATTTAATTTAATTTTAATGATATCCCATGTGATGTAAGCGACGATGCGGTCTACGATGTTGCTAGGTTAGGTCTAGTCGAGCGGTATTGCTGCGCGATAGAATATCATCACCATAATTATATATACCACGTTGCCCCTAAATAGATTAAAGTGCTGGCTTATCGATCAAACTTTTTATAGTTACACCGAATTTTTAGAGAGTGATGGCAAAGTCCTATAAAAATGTATACAAACATTTGACATGGAATATATTAAACTCATATAATGCTTGACAGTTTTCTGTACAATAATTATTATAATACAGTAAAGTAGTCATTTTAAACTTTGAAAATTTATACAAGTTGTATGCTCTTTCTTTTGTTTTTAATAATAATTGACGTGTAAATTGTACATTTATGAATAAAGTACTTTGACTTTGACTTTGCCCCTTTTTGTATCGGACTGCTCGTAGCTCGAGAAAGTGACATCGTTTCATGGTTGATATTCCTATGACACGAACAAAGATGTTTGACTCTACATTTGTGATAAGAACGTCTACGTCTAGGCTGTGGAATGAGCTACCAGAGTGGATTTTCCCCGATAGTTATAATCTTGGTGTCTTCAAGTCGAGAGTGAATCGGTTTCTTCTAGGTAAGCATGCTTCATCGTAGACCGCATCGTCGCTTAACATCAGGCGAGATAGCGGTCAAGTGTAAACCTATCCAAGTTAAAAAAAAAACATCACAAAATACTTTGGGTGGGTATACATCACGAATTTCAACAAAAACGTTATATACTTTATAGTACTCCTAAGATATCTTAAGAAAAATAGCCATTTTTGTTTAATAATTCAATTCTCGTGATGCAAATTGTATGCATATTGTAGACGTGATACGATACTCGTAGACCTAACATACTGACCTGAAACATGACTTTTTGGATCCATTCGGCGTAATGTCCAACCCTGGTGAACACCGTTGGAGAGTCAGGTGTCCCGCAGACTGGAGCCCCAAAGCTGACGATACCAACCAATTTACCATTTAAGATTCCTGGACTTCCAATGTCACCCTACACGAAATTACACAAAGTTGAAACCGGTTTAAAGTAACCTGAGATAATTAATACATTTCTATTTAAAACTCGCAGTAGGAAATAAATGTGATAATCTTACATTGCACGCCCCGCTTCCTTTTGAAACAAATCCAGCACAGAAATTATTCTGCGCAATATATTTCCTGGAACCAGGGAATGATTTTAAAATAGTGGTGAACAAAATAAATTAACATAGAGAATCAAATATTCTTACTTTGAATAAATGATTTCACATTCTTCTTGGTCGTATAAATCCAAACCTGCTCGAGAAAGTTGAGTCGCCCACAGATCAACTAATATATTGCCTGGCTACAAAAGAAGGTAATTGTCACCAAAAAATTATAAATTATTCAATCAATAAAAATTCAAAAATAATAACAGAATATTAGAAATGTAATAAAAGTTACCCTTCTAGCCCCCCATCCAACAATAGTAAAATCTTTAGTATAAGTAGATAACGGTGCCGTGCTTTTGTCAATCTCAATTATTTCCACTTCATGGGTTTTGAACTTCATAGATCGGTGCATCTTTAAAATAGCTATGTTATTCCGCAAATTCTTGGGGTTATAATCAGGGTGAATATTGAGTGACATCACGGAGGCGGTTACCCCATTCCGATCGGAGAAGTTACTTCCCGCACGCACGGAGATAAAACTAGGATTTTCACGGTCGAGTAATTTATCCCAAGCTCTATAAACGAGATAAAATTAATTATTAATGCTTAGCACTGGGTACGATAGATGAAAATGTAATCAATATACAGTGTAAAGTCCGTGTAACGTGACTCGATTTAACGACAAACTGCCTAAAGCATCAAAATTTGTTGGTTTTGGTTAGTTTAGCTTGTATTCCATACTATTTTTAACTCTATATTTATATCATTACATCTACTCTAAATAACGAAAAAAATGTCGAAAATAAAAACAACATAAATATTTTTGAAGTTGCCAAAATTAGTAGAAACTGTGCTGCTGTGCACGTTCTTTTATATCTTTACTATCCTAGGCAATAAACTAACTGGCGGCTCCAGTCATACCGAACTTTCTAAGAAACTCATGCTTCTGTTTGTACAAATTCGGATTGCTTGCAGTTGTAGATACGAATATTACAGAAAGATACGAATAAAATAAGAAAAAAAAATCAACAAAATTACTGATGCAACAAAAGACGAAACTAAAATAACATAACACACTATACGCAAAAGTGTTCAAATAATTATTGTTTTTTTCTTTTTCTAATGCTTCGGCTACATTAGCCGGCTACGGCGAATATTCTTGTTGACGCGATGAATGAGGCCGAGTACATGGTGTCATCGCGTAGTATTCGGGCGAAGACGATGTAGTAAATGTCTTCGCCCGCCTTAATGTAGACAAGAACATCGCCTGAACACGAAGTTTTTGTCATGCCAACACGATACGAATCTTCGTCCACTAATGTAGCCGAAGCATAATACAGATTTTTCTTGTTTCCATTTAATGACAACTTTCTATCAAAATATTTTTGTCTAAATATGCACAGTCCCTTGAGTGTCGTTATACAGAGTTTACACTGTACTTGATTTTTTTTAAGCTTTTAATTGTAAAACTGGTATAACCTACATTTGTAAGCAAGATGCTGCAGTTAGGATCATGTTGTCTTTGATGATAGACCCAGCGCATCGGAACCTGTTAAAGAAGTGAATACTGGCCGCGAACGGGAAGTGCTTGATTCTAGTATTTTTCCCTTCGAAAACACGTCGCTTTGATTCAGGGACTGCAATTACACAATACATAGTATTCTACCACAAAACAATACGGAAATGACCAAGTGACAAGAGATTAGCGATAAGCGAGATTAGTGACAAACAGTGGAACAGTTATCATTAGAAATTTACTGCCGTAATTATTCAAATAATGTCGAACTAAACTCTAAAAAAATTCTCAAACATGAAATATTTTCTTAAAATTATTTATTTCCATAGTATTTAAATAATTATTTCCATTTTACAATTTCAGTACAATTTTATTTTCGTTTTATAGCGAGTGTAGCTAAAAGACTTATGATAATTTATAATTTACATGTCAAGTTTTGTAATTTTTCTCTCCAAACCAAACGACAAATTACAGAGTCTGTAGATATTTTATGCAATTTTTTTTCTCAAAAAAAAATCTAGTTACAGTTTCATTTTTAAAAATTTTCAGCTGTACTATATTCTCTTAGTGGCTCACCGGCTTGTTTAAATTTATTCCAAAATGAATCCGTGTTATTGCGTGTATTATTCTCCATGCTGTTTGTCGATTTATTTTCATTTGTTTCTGCTTCATAGATATACTCATCACTTTCTAAAGTAGTTTCAAATATGTTTTCGAAACTGTCTCGTTGGTTTAAAATTTTGCTTATTTCTTTGTAATATTCTTGATCATTAAAAAAATCATCAATATCTTTTGAATTATGTTTTTTATTTTGACTGTATCTCAATTGGCCTATATCTAAATTTTGAATTTCATTTATCATAAATTTGGAAAGTTCATTTACATCAGTATTAGGAACTCTAGATAACGCAATAATTAATTTATTCAAATTTGCGTCTATTAGCGTAACATTAGTAAAAAAATCATGTATTGCGAAAGTTGAAGACAATTTCAGAAAATTACAGTTCGAGTTAAGTTGTGAAAATAAACTATGCATAGTATTTTTTATCACATTTTCTGCCTCTATAATTATATTTTCGTCAGGATTTGAGTGTCCACTGGAACTCAAAAGAATACTGCAAAAAATAAGTGTTACTTGAGTCTTCTTCACTAATATAAAGCACATTTTGCTTACTTTTTTCTGTATTTTAACATTTTCTCGATTTTCTCATAAATTATCGCAGTCATACTGCACATAGCATCAACAATTTACGAGGTCGTAAAAAGCGTTATCACAAATACTACCTTTTGTTTTGTAGAGCATGTAAATAAACGTGACTGAAAAGAATTGTTGAAATCACGATCGTTATTTTGTATTTTATTCAAAACATTGTTTTCACCACAAACTTGAACGAAAATTTTATACGCAATGAACCTAAAACTAATATTTTTCCTTATTTCGTTTTTTCATATGGCGATGCTACAAAGACGACTTCTAAAAAATATTTTAGAACCAAGATTAAACTTTTTCTACCAATTACATTTTAAAATTCATTCAGTAACCAATAAATTATTATTGTGTTTAAAGTCTGATAAAAAATTCACTCAATCAAATAATTTTCAAACGCTATTAAATGTGCATTCGTATTTTAACAGAATGTCAGAAAGAAATTTTAAAATGTATGAACAACTCAAAAAAATAGGAGGTGTCAAGCTTGTTCAAAGTTCTAAAGACAATTTTGACGAAATCTTGAAGGATGCTGTAGATGGAACGGTGACTATACTGAAAGACAACATTATGAAGGTAGCGAATAAATCTCAAGAACCTGCACTAACAAATGAAACTAACGAATACAATAATGATTTTCAAGAGAAAGAAAGAGATATTGTGGATATTTGGGCAAATTTAAACAATGCAACAATTGAAATGATGATAGATTCAATAATCTTTGAAGAAATGGGTGTGAATGCTATAAACCTATTGTATAATTCAAGTAACACTTACGACAACAAGAGTTCGAATAATTATGAACTGACGAAAAAGTTCGAAAAAATACAATTACGTCTCAATGAGACTGCATACACTACAAAAGATTTTATTTTGGAAAAGCCAGAACAGTTTCTTAAAATTACAAATAATAATGATTTAAAGACTTGGCGTAAGTAGTTCTATAATTTCCTGTCATCATATATTGTATTTTTTTAGGATACAAAACATACATTATGATTATTGTTATCTGGCATCTGTCCATGAATTCCATCGTGTCGAATTTAGAGTTTATACGCTCGCTAAATAACCAACCCTAAAGAACTCTACATTTTAAGGGATAAAGTCTATCGCATAGCCTGGAGTAGCAAATGTGATATTTCAAGTTCAAGCTAAGTTGTAAATTTGAGGCTGTTCCTTTCAGTTTTTACAACGTAATTGAGCAATAAACATCCAAAATTTAATATCTTTACTAATATTATAAAGCTGAAGAGTTTGTTTGTTTGTTTGAACGCGAGGATATCTGGAACTACTGGTCCGAATTGAAATTTTTTTTCTTTGTAGAATAGTCCATTTATTGAGGATGGCTATAGGGTATTTAACAACACGCTACTATCAACAGGAGCCGAGCATGAATGAAAAATGTAACGAAAACGGGAAAAAAATATTGCTTTTAGAGAGCTTTCGTTGCATGACAGCATATGTCATATGTTAAAGGTTGCGTCATTAGAACCTAAAGTAACCGAATTTGTTCAAAATTTGAATTGCTACGACCAATTTTCGATAGATGGCGTAGCAACGCGCGCGCGTTCAGCTAGTTAATAATATAAGTAGGATCAGTAGGATATTGTTAAATTATTACAATTTAAAAAGGACAATTTCTTGTTTGTAAAAATAGATCGAAGTATATGGGAGACAAGGAGAATATACAGAGGCAAAAAGACAAGGATCAAGACCTATCCGTTCGTAGTAAGCCTCCACCTCTTGAGCGAGTTCCTGTGTGTTGGTTCAATCATCAGCGCGGACATGGTGCTCACTGCAGCCTCCTGTGTGCAGATGTAAGAATTAAAAAATAATGTATAAAATAATCTTGGTCACCATCATAGTAGTGGTAGGACTCTTAGCAGAGTCCGCCTGAAGAAGTACCACACCTTTGCCAGAGTTATTCTACCGTCAAGCAGTAAAGTACAAAAATTGCTGTATTTCGGTTTGAAGGGCAATGTTTCCAGTGAAATTACAGTGCTTAGAGATATAATATCTTAGCGACGACCGCAGTGCAGTGATAGGTAATAATTTGGACTCTACATGATCCAATAGCTGCGTGTCACAGTGTTGTTATGTGGCAGGCATGTTGCTTACCACCAGGCACATGTCCTGCTCGTCTCGTAACTCTATGCTATAAAAAAAATCAAGACAACGTTAAAATTACCAACAATTCAATCTTTTCTTTATCATTATTTTAGCGCCTATCACCACAAACTGTACAAGAACAATCCCCGATCAATTTTGGCCCGCATCGGCAGCGACCACACCGAGCGTTCCGGGAAACTTATCCCCATTGTTGAGATCTTTTTCCATCCCGAATATAATGCTGACACCCTTAAAAATAACCTGGCTATCGTGAGACTGTTAAAAAAACTACAACACAAGAAGAAAAGGAAAGTCAAAAAAATCAGACTCGATAGAAATGCGCTTGATTTACCAAAAAATGTGCATGAATTTACTATTTTGGGGTGGGGTGCCAAAGATGTGAGTATAGATTTAATAAATAAATAATGTTGTGGCTTGTGAAATGTCCACCAATAGTTATTTATAAATAAGATAATTACAAACTAACAAGTAACAGTACAACTGAATTACTACTAGCTATATTTATGTACAGATAAAAGCAATATTTGATTAATATTTGAATGAATCTATACTTATAATAAAACTGTAGCGAGTCGAATTCTGAACATTGAAGATATTTTGAAAAAAAAATTTGGAGGCACTCCATAGTCGATACTGATGGCGAAACTGCATTTTTTTCTTTCATGTCTGTCTGTCTGTCATTCTGTATAGGGAACTCTCATCACGCCGAAACTACTGATTCAATTCAAATTAAACTTGACATGATTTAAGATCATACTAAGGAAATGGTAGCTGTCTACTTTTAATCTCCAAATTCTCCACGGTTTTCTTGCAGAAAGGGGTTAAAGTCAGAAGGTTGTAACTCATGTTTGCGTTGTTCAATTTCGTTAATTTTTATTTTGTTAGAAAGAACACATTTTTAATATAGTCCCATCAAAATTTTCACATTATTGGTCGTGAAGTTCGGAAATAACATAGAAATTAAATAATAACGGTAAAAATAAGTTCGGTACATACCAACTTCTAAGTAATCTGTGACACTGTAAGCAACAGGGATGTAACGGAGGTCATTTTATCGGAACCGAAGGCGGAGTCAGAGTTTTAAAAATTTGATTTATCGGAGTCGGAACCGAAGTCGTAGGCATAGGCAGGATTAGAAGTGGTGGCAGGAGACATTTTTATTCGGTTTTTTTTTTTGCCAAACACGTGGACACGATAAACTTTGACGAGCAATTGATTTAGGAAGTTGGGATTTTATACACCTTACCTCCGATTATAACCTCCATTTTAAAAGTTTCGGAGCCGAAGTCGGAACCGAAGGTCTAATAGTAATTGGAAGTTCCGACTAATCGGAGTCGGATTTGAAGCTCATCCCTGGTACATCCCTGGACACCGCGCTCAAATCCACCATCCGTCATACAATACAAAAACACTTTATTGGCACCGCAAACAAAGTTGACAATAAGTAACACAACATAAAATAACATAATATAATGGGCACAGAAGGCCATAGAGTAAGAAAAATAGGTGACGTCTAGCAGCTCTGGGAAGAGCTGCTAGACGTCACCTATTTTCTGATGAATGAAATGTGGACGATTGAGTAGAGTTAGTAAGTACTAAGAACACATGGTTACTCGCTAACTTGCTAAGACGGCCAATTTGGAGATATGGGTAATGAAGGTACATACAAACATTACTTACTTCACGTATTTTCGAATATGTAATTTTCACGTATGTTGTAGGCAATATCCTTAACAACAAGGTCTTAAAACTCCCAGACACTTTCCGTCGGCCGTTTTGCTTAATAACTCCAAAATAATAACTTACTTCACTTAAATACTCATACTCCAATTGTAAATATGTTCTCAGACAACTATTTTAAAGCTTTTTCTAATAAGACAGACGAATCTAAGGGGCCAATCATCCCCTAAATTCAATTTTAAGTCAATATTTCCTAATGAATGTCTCACTCAGTCTCGCGCTCTTACCCATAGGACATAGTTGAGTTTAGGGGATGATTGCCCCCTTAGATTGGTCTATCTTATTGGAATAAGCTTCAAAATAGTTATCTGGCGAACATATTTACAAATGGAGCATGAGAATGTGAATTTAAATTATTATTTTGAAGTTGTTAAGCAAAACGGCCGACCGAACGTGTCTGGGCGTATTGGGACCATGTTTTTAAAGATATTGCCTACAACATACGTAAAAACCACTTATTAGAAAATACGTGAAGCAAGTAATGTTTCTATGTATCTTCATTACCCCATATCTCAAAATTGGCCGTCTACGCAAGTTAGCGAGTAAGCATGTGTTTTTAGTACTTACTTTCTCTACTCAATCGTCCACATTTCATTCATCAGAAAATAGGCGACGTCTGGCAGCTCTAGGATCTTGGACTATAATCTAGGTGAACCTGACATTGGAAACATTAGAAAGGTTTTGTCATATCATATCATATTATGACAATACCTTTATAATGTTTTTCCACATTAACTACAGATGGCAGCTCTTGGTACGAAACACGATCTGATATTTATTAGAAAATGTGTAATGTAGTATTTGTTGCTGTAGCGGCAATATAAATACATCATCTCTGAAAATAACAACTGTCTAGCTATCACCGTTCTTGAGATACAGTCTGGTGACAGACGGACGGACGAACGGACGAACAGCGAAGTCTCAGTAATAGTGTCCCGTTTTTACCATGTACATATATTATATGGAAAACAGAGCGGCGGTTTTTTGAATATTAACAAAAACTGGATGACAAGATGTTCAAGCCCACTACCAGTTGGAAGCGTGCCCAGCATGCTGGCGGCAGTACCACGCTGAAAAGCAATGTATATGCGTTGGGCCAAATAAACGCCAGCATTTTGGTCACGCGTTGCGTCGGCCAAGCGCTCGGAAAGGCTTTTGAAGATGAGGTGTCCCGGCCTTCACAGGCACGTTGTCTCAACCCCAAAAGGCTTAAATATAAAGCCATTACCGAGGGTTCCATATTTCCGCCGTTTGAAACGCTCAGCTGTTTTAGCCGCTGCACTTGCCCGACTATGTGTCTCTGGAAGATGTGATGGTGGCAGAGTATCGACGCAAGCTGCGTCTCACACTAGGGGCCGACTCAACTTCCAAGGCACATAAGTCATGCCGTCAGGTCTTTTGTCATCGTCACGCGTAAAACCACTCCGGTTTGAGTATGGCTGGGACATTGGCGGTGGTAAAAGCCAAAGTTTTGTGTATGAATTGTCCACCATTATCTATGTGTCTGGACGACATAGTCATAGCTTCTTAAATTAGTCGAGTGAACTTTTTACTTGACTAGAAGTTAGTTAGTTGACGTGAAATGATAATAATTGAAGTCGGTTTTGTTCTTTCAGATATTATTTCAATCCAAATACTGTATGTACTAAATTTTGTATTCAACAAGCTTCTGTGACCAAAGCAGAACGTTGTTTTTCTAAAATTGAATAAAATGTTATCATACTACTAAGTATTATTATGTAGATATATTATGTACAGGTTTAATTTGGTTGAAATTTTAAACACAGATAGTTTAGTCTCATATACTACCTATAATCTTGGAAAAAGCATGGGCCCTAACGAAACAAATATTTTATTAACGACAGAACGACATTACCAATTAGATTGACATTTGAAACACACATGGCTTAGAGTCTAAAATATCACATCGGCTAATAATTTTATCACCTACTTAGGATATCATCCTGTAAAAATGTATAAGTGGGTAAGTATCAGATCACGCACATCAGCTACAGACTCTTTTTAATGTATCCTATAAAATTCCTACAAACTTAACACTGTGGCTATGTTCGATACTCCACAACCTTACTACGAGTGTGTTTGATGTTGCTAAAAATATAAAATATGAAGTTGCTAAACTCGAATAAATATATTTTTGTGTGGAAAAACAAATTCACTCGGTTTGTGTAATGGCCAGCCATCTAAATATTTATACGTAAGTACTTATAAGGTCGTAAGATCAACGTACGCGAACGAAGTAGCGGGTTCAGCTAGTACTAAATATTATTATAAATTATTGTTCATAAGGATGTAGAAGACATGCTGAGGAAACCTTGTTTCGGGGAAAATTAAACCCTTTAAAGCAGTATGTGTGGATCAAATAATCTTTTTTATTAATTAAATTGTTAATTTTGTAGTGGTATGACTCTTGGCAGAGTCCGCCTGGGGAAGTACCACACGTTTGCCAGTTATTTCCAGAGAAATTACAGGGCTTAGAGATCTTAGATCTTAGATCTCTGGGTGACGAGTGCAGTGCAGTGCTAGGTAATGATTTGGACTCTGCATGATCCAATAGCTGCGTGTCACTGTGCTGTTATGTGGCAGGCATGTTGCTTACCATCAGGCACATGTACTGCTCGTCTCGTCACTCTATCTTATCTTATACCTTTAAACGAGCAATTCTTGTACCTATATAAATATGTATATATATATAGAATCTGAATCTCGGAAACGGCGCGAACGATTTTGATGAAATTATGTAAGCAGGGGGTTTCGGGGACGATAAATCGATCTAACTAGGTTTCATTTTTAAAAAACGCATATTATGCGCGTTTTTAGACAATGAAAATCTGTCACATTAGACATTAGAATGCGAAGGTAAATTTCGCCGCGTGACGTGACAGCATAATTGGCTCAGACGGGAAGTCGGGCGGTCGTGGCGGTCACGAATTAAGAGCTGCGGGTTCGAATCCAGACGGGTTCTCTTTTTTTTTCAAGTATTCTTTTTTTTAAGAAAATCTAAGAGTATCTAAGTATTTTTAGTACTTATTTAAACCGAGCAAAGCTCGGTGACCCAGGTACTATCTATAATATAAAAAGATTTATAAATTATAGCTTACACACATAGGTACCGCAGTGTAATACTGAGCAGTTGATTTTTGATTTATCTCATCTGCAGCTTGCAGACGACCACTGCTGGACATAGGCCTCCTCCAATGATTTCCACAATGACCGGTCTTGTGCCGCCTCCATCCACCGACTTCCCGCGACCGAGACAATATCATCGCTCCATCGTGTGTGGGGCCGTCCTACACTGCGTCTGCCGTTTCGTGGTCGCTATTCGAGAACATTTACTCCCCAGCGGTTATCGGTTCTGCGAGCTATATGGCCTGCCCATTGCCACTTCAACTTGCTAACTTTAAGAGCTATGTTATTGAAATTTGAAGACTAAAGTACACAAACATTTACAGGCAAAGGACTACCCGAATGGGTTGCAAAGGCTCGCATCCGCTCGTTTAGATGTTTATGATACACAGGATTGTCAAGATGTTTATTCAAAGTAAGTGTGAAGTAAAATTAACGATTCCATCTCGTTGGTTTTGTTTTCATTTTTCGTTTTTAATATTTTTTCTTTTTTTTTACAGCTTAGAGTGATGACACGAGCAGGACATGTGCCTGATGGTAAGCAAAATGCCAAGCCTGTCACATAGCAGCACAGTGACACGCAGCTGAACATGAAAGTCCAAATCGTAACCTAGCACTGCATTGCGCTCGTCACCCAGACATCTAAGATTTTATATCTCTAAGCCCTGTAATTTCTCTGGAAACATTGCCCTTCAAACCGGACCACAGTAATGTTTGCAAATTACTGCTTGGCGGTAGAATAACTGGCAAAAGTGTGGACCCCAGGCGGACTCTGCCAAGAGTCCTACCACTACAAAAAATATGTAAAAATATCTATATTATGAAAGCCGGTACCTTCCATTATAGCATGAGAACTAACGTTGTTTTTACACATTTTAAATTAATTCACGGTTAACTCACGATAATTACAGTCAGTCCGGTGCGACTTAGTTTCGGCCTAGTCCGGCGGCCTTTTTCAAAGAGAGTACACGCGTGTGACAGCTGCTCGTTTGCCTTGAAAAAGACCGCCAGAGGCAGCCGACATCAGACTGGACTGACGATAGTACATGTGAGTTACCTTAAACTGTATTTAATAACTTCATCATCATCATCATCAGTCGCAAGACGTCCACTGCTGAACAAAGGCCTCCCCCCTAGATTTCCACAACCAGCCTGCAACCAGCAGTTTCCAGCGACCTTTGTGAGGTCATCTGTCCATCTAGTGGGAGGCCGTCCAACACTGCGTCTTCCGGTTCGTGGTCGCCACTCGAGAACCTTTCTTCCCCATCGGTTGTCAGTTCTTCGAGCGATGTGGCCTGCCCATTGCCACTTCAGCTTGCTTACTTGTTGAGCTATGTCGGCCACTTTCGTTATTTTGCGAATATCTTCATTACGGATTCTGTCGCGCAAAGAGACTCCGAGCATAGCTCTCTCCATAGCTCGCTGTGTGACTTTGAGCTTTGTTATGAGGCCCACAGTTAAGGACCACGTCTCAGTTCCATAAGCCGTCATTTAATAACTTAGTAAATTTAAACTGCCTTCTAATGTATTTTCACGAGCAATGACTTTGAAATGGAAACTGCGATTCTAATACTAAGTAAATAATTATAATCTCTTCAATCCGACCATTTCTTCAAACATAAATATATATAATTTTCATGTGCAGTATTCATACATCAGTTACGGCTGGTCTAGTCGGGAGAACGGCGCCTGCCGATCCGGAGACCCTGGGTTCAAACCCCACACCCACCACTGTCTTTTCGAAGTCATGTGCGTAATGCCGCCAACTTAAAACGGTGAAGGATCGTGAGGAAACCGACATGTACCTATAATCTTTTGTGTGTCCATCCACCAACGCGCACTGGGCCAGCGTGGTGGATTATGGCCTTAACTCTCACCATGCGAGTGAAAGCCCCGAGTACCAGCAGTGGGAACATTTAGTGGGCTGATGATGATGATTCATACATTCACTTTCAGACATTACGTAACAGACACTAACTTCTGTGGCGGGTTCACATCTAAAGGGGGAGGAGCCTGCGTGGTAAGTTTCACACAAAATTAGACGTTTAGAAAATGCAAATTAATATATTTATAACACATTTGCTTGTAAAGGGTCTCCTATTGCACCAATTTCTGTATCGTAATTTATCTCATTACGTCCTTGTGCGGTAATCTATAATGTAAAACGCACGGTTTCAAAATGCTCCGTCTAAAACGAACGGTAGGTACCTTTTTAAATCTTAGCAAAGAGTTTTTAAATCAGAAAAGTGGTCAACATTTTGTGAATAAAATTAACTTTGAGAAGTAAAATATAATAAAGAATTATTTAATTCGTTAATTTAATTAATTTTGACCATAAATTACAACAATTTATCTGTAACAAAACAGAAAAATATTAATTTACTTTATTACTAACGGCACACTGGATGGTTTTGTGCCGTTGCTTAAAAAAAAGGCGCCATTGCGCGCGCATTGCTAATCTGTGAACAAGTAAATATTATCCCGCCCCCTTTTTTTCGCTGTATTGTTTTTATTTGAAAATGTCGTCAGAGTTTTGTTTATTTCCTCGCAAATATGTTATAAACATCAAACAATAATTACAGCCTCTGCTAATTATAAAAATAATAACTAATTATAGCAATAACGCCTCGGCTATAATTATCAACTAAGCGCACTTATATCATTGGTGGACAATTCACACACAACACCATCTGACCCCAAACTAAGCAAAGCTTGTGTGATGGCGGCCATATAGCTGATATAATACTTATATATGTAGTTTTAAATACATACTTATTATACATAGACACACCAAGACACAGTGCAAACATTTGAACTCATCACACAAATGTTTGCACTGGGTGGGGATCGAACCCACGACCCTCGGCTTCGCAGGCAGAGCTACTACCCACTAAGCCACAAGGCCAATCATAATGTTCTATTGTCGGAGACAGACTCTCGCCATCATCGTCATTAATCGCATTCTTCTGCTGTGGGCGTAGCCGGCGGGTAGTGTTGGACGAAAACTCGAATTCATTAAGTACAGGTAACAAAGTAGGTTGTATAGCAAAAGTACGTATCGTAGAACGCGCGATGGTTCAGTACCGACCGCACGCGACGAAAGCCAAGAGAGAAGTTATTCAAATCAAACGATTCAACTGTGCGCGCATCACTAACTTCATCGAGCGCCACTAGGTGGCGCTAGCGTCTCAGACACGACTTGATTGCAGCTCGATAGTAACTCGATTGAGACTCGATTCCGACATATTTTTGAAGTGAAAACTTCTTTTGATGCGCCTGGACAGATTTTTCATGGGGTGTGAATTGAATTCTAGTGTCGCGCTCGGGTATGATAAGAAATCTTCGGGTAAACTCGGGACCACGGCCATTGGGCATCTAGAAATGCGTCAGCCAATGGGAAATGCTCAAAAGGCGTGGCCTAGCCATCATGGCGTGGCCATCTAGAAATGCGTGAGCCAATGGGAAATGCTGACGCATTTCTAGATGGCAATGCCATGATGGCTAGGTCACGCCCTCCAGTTTCACCCGCGTAGTTTCCAGATTAAGCTATCAAATTCTGAGTTATAAGTTTTCACTTCTATGGGCAGTTCGTATGACTGCCTATTTTTTTATTCATCGTTTGCTCATCTGAAATACGTTATTTAGAAACAAACAACTGTTTCAAGTGATATGTTATGAAGGAAAGAAAAGAATGAAAACAATACTTTTATAAGTACGGTTAGTTGGTTCCATTATCCCGAGAGCTGGCAGCAAATGGCGGGTAGGTATTTGAGGGAAGCGGAAACTTTGCCACATAACTCTCTTATTCTCTTATTATATAGTACCCCAACACGGAGGTACAGACCTGGCTGGTGAGTAGCGGGGCAAAATAAACCCCTCAACTTAGATAACCTGGCAGTTAGAAATCCCAACAAAATGATCTTATTTTGAGAAACTCTATGTTTTATAAGTAAATTTTAGTCATAAATTATATCCATATTTAAATTTGCCCCAAATCAATTTTTTAAATTTTTGTCAAACATTTTTGAACGCGTTTGGCAATGCTAAAACCCCGACTAAATCGTCTGGCTTACTATTTGTTTATACTTAAACCACAACATTTAAAAATGCAAACTGCGTCATACATATTTTTTCAACAAATAATTAAAATAAAAATTTACAAAATGTATTGATTCATTTTGTCCCCCTACTAACCAGCGAGGCCTGGACATCCGTGTTAGGGTATAATATAATATTGTAGTGGTAGGACTCTTGGCAGAGTCCGCCTGGGGAAGGACCACACCTTTGCCAAATATTCTACCGCCAAGCAGTAATGTGCAAACATTACTGTGTTCCGGTCTGAAGGGCAATGTTTCCAGAGAAATTACAGGGCTTAGAGATATAACAACTTAGATCTCTGGGTGACGAGCGCAGTGCAGTGCTAGGTAATGATTTGGAATCTTCATTTTCCAATAGCTGCGTGTCACTGTGTTGTTATGTGGCAGGCATATTGCTTACCATCAGGCACATGACCTGCTCGTCTCGTCACTCTATATTAAAAAAAAAAAAAAATGGAGAGCTATGTGACAAGTTTTCAACTTGTCTCAAATAACTACCCATAATGTCCAACCAGCTCTCGGAATGACTTATTTGGTTAAGACAATAAAAACAGAACTAAAACCAAATTAAATACATCCAACTCAATTATCAATTATTGTTGACGCAACAACGATAGCTAAAAATATTTTTGTTATTTGTCATTTCAGGGCGATATTGGAGGACCAGCTGTCATTGAAGAAGACTTGGTTGGAGTAGTCAGTTTTGGTCCTACGATATGTGGCATGCCTGATGCACCAACTGTCTTTACAAAAGTCGGCTACTATGCCGAATGGATCGATAGTATTCTAAATGAAGACAACAAAGGAAAGGTAAAGATAAAAAACGTAAATGTACCCACGCGTCTATACCACATATCAGACATTTTACCAAAAATTCATTTACGTGATTTTCACAGAAATCTCAAGAGGATAAAATTAAAAAACAGACAGACAATAACTCACATCTGACAATGGCAATACCAAAAACTTTCATATCATCCCAAAAAAAGTCCACGACATATTTTCATGCTGAAAGCCCCGTACATTTTACAAAGCGCTCTATACAGAAAGTGAAGAACTCGACATTGCAAAAAAAACACCCGTTTCAAACAAAATTCAAATCCAAGAAAAGCTCAGATAAGACTCTTTTCAAGAAAACAGATGAAATGCAAATATTAAAGAAAATGATTACAGATATTATTTTAAGCAATCAAACTTTTATAGATTATCTCACTAAAGCAGACAATAAGGATGATGAAAGCACTTCAATTATAGAAAGCAGTTCAGAAACAGACGAGTCATTTTTTAATCCTAATAAACATCAAAATTCTGTTGAACTAGATAATTCAGCGAAAGATTACTACAGTCCTGGAAAACATTCAATCCAAATCAATAATAACCACGACTTTAATATTAAACAGACGAATTATACCCAGAAAATACAACCTATACGAAAACAAACGGTAGCTATAGGTACAAAACCAATACGCCAATCACGTTATTCAAAATTAACGACAAAAATTATGCCTAAACACGGAAGAAATGAATTTTGGAAAGGTGACTTTTTAGACGGTATTAATGATGATCTGTTATTAATAAATGACAGCAGCAGTTATTATGAGATAGAAATACCAATCGAAGAGAGCCCATTCAAAACCGGAGCGGTGAGTAATAAATTTTTGCCATATGATGAAGATTTTGGTATTGTAAACTTCTTAGACAAACATGTAAATATTACAACAAAAAAGGTTGATGTTACTAAATGGGCAATTAGAACTCCTAAAGAACCAACTTTTTCTGAACCTAACACTAAAACGAGCAGTAAATTTAACATATTTCATAAATCTGATCTTGAAGATGATAAAACTATCGAAACTAAAAAGGGCGGAATATATAACATTTACCACAGATCCACAATTTTGCCTCAAGAAAATTTTAAAAGAACTGCTAGAAATAAATACACACTTGGCAATAATAGTGAAATGTCTTTTAGACCTAAACACCTTGAATTTAACGCAAGTAATAGTTATGATGCGATCATAGATTTTGTCGTCAGCAAAGCACCTCATGAAAGTAAAAGTAAATCAGATAAATCGGAAAAAGTGGCAGAATACAATTACAAAACAAAGAAAACACATCAAGCAACGAGATATACACTTTCAGTAATCGACGATCCAGCATCTCTTGAAGAATTCAACTATGAATACGAGAAACAAAAATTTTTTGATATCGAAAATAACGTCAATTAAAGACTAGATACAATATATGTATGTTTTCATTTAAATTGTTTTTCATTTGACACTTGTTTTCTCTCCGTAGTATTGTAGACTATTCAAATGGAATTAAACTTTTGTTAGGAACCGATCATAGCGTTTATTAACAAAACTAAAATGCAATGTGAACTATGTACTGTGTTCGCTAGCGGGGCAAAATAAACCCCTCAACTTAGATAACCTGGCAGTTAGAAATCCCAACAAAATGATCTTATTTTGAGAAACTCTATGTTTTATAAGTAAATTTTAGTCATAAATTATATCCATATTTAAATTTGCCCCAAATCAATTTTTTAAATTTTTGTCAAACATTTTTGAACGCGTTTGGCAATGCTAAAACCCCGACTAAATCGTCTGGCTTACTATTTGTTTATACTTAAACCACAACATTTAAAAATGCAAACTGCGTCATACATATTTTTTCAACAAATAATTAAAATAAGATTTTACAAAATGTATTGATTCATTTTGTCCCCCTACTAACCAGCGAGGCCTGGACATCCGTGTTAGGGTATAATATAATATTGTAGTGGTAGGACTCTTGGCAGAGTCCGCCTGGGGAAGGACCACACCTTTGCCAAATATTCTACCGCCAAGCAGTAATGTGCAAACATTACTGTGTTCCGGTCTGAAGGGCAATGTTTCCAGAGAAATTACAGGGCTTAGAGATATAACAACTTAGATCTCTGGGTGACGAGCGCAGTGCAGTGCTAGGTAATGATTTGGAATCTTCATTTTCCAATAGCTGCGTGACACTGTGTTGTTATGTGGCAGGCATATTGCTTACCATCAGGCACATGACCTGCTCGTCTCGTCACTCTATATTAAAAAAAAAAAAATGGAGAGCTATGTGACAAGTTTTCAACTTGTCTCAAATAACTACCCATAATGTCCAACCAGCTCTCGGAATGACTTATTTGGTTAAGACAATAAAAACAGAACTAAAACCAAATTAAATACATCCAACTCAATTATCAATTATTGTTGACGCAACAACGATAGCTAAAAATATTTTTGTTATTTGTCATTTCAGGGCGATATTGGAGGACCAGCTGTCATTGAAGAAGACTTGGTTGGAGTAGTCAGTTTTGGTCCTACGATATGTGGCATGCCTGATGCACCAACTGTCTTTACAAAAGTCGGCTACTATGCCGAATGGATCGATAGTATTCTAAATGAAGACAACAAAGGAAAGGTAAAGATAAAAAACGTAAATGTACCCACGCGTCTATACCACATATCAGACATTTTACCAAAAATTCATTTACGTGATTTTCACAGAAATCTCAAGAGGATAAAATTAAAAAACAGACAGACAATAACTCACATCTGACAATGGCAATACCAAAAACTTTCATATTATCCCAAAAAAAGTCCACGACATATTTTCATGCTGAAAGCCCCGTACATTTTACAAAGCGCTCTATACAGAAAGTGAAGAACTCGACATTGCAAAAAAAACACCCGTTTCAAACAAAATTCAAATCCAAGAAAAGCTCAGATAAGACTCTTTTCAAGAAAACAGATGAAATGCAAATATTAAAGAAAATGATTACAGATATTATTTTAAGCAATCAAACTTTTATAGATTATCTCACTAAAGCAGACAATAAGGATGATGAAAGCACTTCAATTATAGAAAGCAGTTCAGAAACAGACGAGTCATTTTTTAATCCTAATAAACATCAAAATTCTGTTGAACTAGATAATTCAGCGAAAGATTACTACAGTCCTGGAAAACATTCAATCCAAATCAATAATAACCACGACTTTAATATTAAACAGACGAATTATACCCAGAAAATACAACCTATACGAAAACAAACGGTAGCTGTAGGTACAAAACCAATACGCCAATCACGTTATTCAAAATTAACGACAAAAATTATGCCTAAACACGGAAGAAATGAATTTTGGAAAGGTGACTTTTTAGACGGTATTAATGATGATCTGTTATTGATAAATGACAGCAGCAGTTATTATGAAATAGAAATACCAATCGAAGAGAGCCCATTCAAAACCGGAGCGGTGAGTAATAAATTTTTGCCATATGATGAAGATTTTGGTATTGTAAATTTCTTAGACAAACATGTAAATATTACAACAAAAAAGGTTGATGTTACTAAATGGGCAATTAGAACTCCTAAAGAACCAACTTTTTCTGAACCTAACACTAAAACGAGCAGTAAATTTAACATATTTCATAAATCTGATCTTGAAGATGATAAAACTATCGAAACTAAAAAGGGCGGAATATATAACATTTACCACAGATCCACAATTTTGCCTCAAGAAAATTTGAAAAGAACTGCTCGAAATAAATACACACTTGGCAATAATAGTGAAATGTCTTTTAGACCTAAACACCTTGAATTTAATGCAAGTAATAGTTATGATGCGATCATAGATTTTGTCGTCAGCAAAGCACCTCATGAAAGTAAAAGTAAATCAGATAAATCGGAAAAAGTGGCAGAATACAATTACAAAACAAAGAAAACACATCAAGCAACGAGATATACACTTTCAGTAATCGACGATCCAGCATCTCTTGAAGAATTCAACTATGAATACGAGAAACAAAAATTTTTTGATATCGAAAATAACGTCAATTAAAGACTAGATACAATATATGTATGTTTTCATTTAAATTGTTTTTCATTTGACACTTGTTTTCTCTCCGTAGTATCGTAGACTATTCAAATGGAATTAAACTTATGTTAGGAACCGATCATAGCGTTTATTAACAAAACTAAAATGCAATGTGAACTATGTACTGTGTTCGCTAACATGCCTAACTACTTGCACTACTACAAGTACATCTGAATTATCTACAGGCCAATGAAGGTCTACAGATAATCAGGATGTTCAAGCACACTACCACTCAGAAGCGAGTTCAGCATGCTGGCGGCATTACCACGCTAAATGGCAATGCTTATGCGTTGGGCCAAATGAACGCCATTTTGGTCACGCGTTGCGTCGACCAAGCGCTCGTAAAGGCTTTTGAAGATGAGATGAGCTCTTGACCCCCACGGGCCCAATGTATCATCCTCAAAGGGCTCAAATAAGTAACCACTTCCGAGGGTTGCAATTTCCGCCGTTTGTTCCGCTCAGCTGAATTTGCCGCTGTACCGGCCGTACTGTGTCTCTGGATGACGCGATGGTGCCAAAGTATTGACGCAAGTTGCGTCCCACACTAGGGGCCGACTAAACTTCCAAGGCAACAACAATAGAATAAATACAAGGAATCGATTAATATGATGAAATCATTTATCAATTAATGAAAACTACTAAATTCATTTATCACAATTTCAATCCGTTGCTAATTTATATGGCAGACCACGAAATATGAGCCCTTAAAAATAAGACAGCCCGTCAATGATAAAGCCACAAAAAAATTGTTCACCAGAAATTCGCGAACGCGTCAGATAAAGGTAGGATGAGTTATTTGCCTACTAAAAAGTGTATATCCCACTAATCTTACAATTTGGCAGTTACTTAGAGAAAGGGGAGGGCTACAAAGTTGTACAAAAGTCATGAAGTGGTAGGGCTCTTGGCAGAGTCCGCCTGGGGAAGTACCACACCTTTGCCAGTTATTCCACCGCCATGCAAGTTTTTATAGTTTCAATACCGCTTCTAATCCATTATTCCATAAGCAACCTGTTTTATTTATGTTTAATAAGAAATAAACTTTTTTGTATTTTGTATTCCGCAACGCCGTACAAAAATGACGGCGTATTTTGTTTTTTTTTGTTAATTTTTCCAATACTTCATTTTCCCGCCAATAATTTTAATTTTTGTATTTTTATTTAATTTTACGATTTTTCTATGTAAATGAACTCCAATTTTAATGTAGATTATATTAAAATAAAGACCAGTTCAACTAGACACTATTAAACACAAATTTATCGGTATAGGTACCTTCCCAATTAAAAACACGAAAAAATAATTTCCCGCCAAAACCCGCAAATTTAAGTTTGTATGTTTTCGTCATCAACCAAGTTTTTGGGTACTATATTACACACCGGTGTATCAAGCAAACTAGCTGCCAAAAAACTAGGTGTCCTCTCTGAGGTGCGAAGGTAATTCAAGTCTGAACAGTTGCTTACATTATATGAAGCACAGATTCGCTCCTGTATGGAGTACTGTTCGCACCTTTGGGATGGATCGACTAAGTATAGAGGCTCTGGAATCGATCGAGAGACGTGCTGAGACAAATGGGCTCATAGCCAAACGACACTCTTGTGCGAAAAAGAGTTCAAAGTGTTGATCATCACTGATTTTTTTTTTTTTAATAAAGAGTGACGAGACGAGCAGCCATGTGCCTGATAGTAAACAACATGCCTGTAAACAACATAACAGCACAGTGACACACAGCTATTGGAACATGAAGAGTACAAATCATTACCTAGCACTGCACTGCGCTCGTCACCCAGAGATCTAAGGTGTTATATCTCTAAGCCCAGTAATTGCCCTGGAAACGTTGCCCTTCAAATCGGAACAGTAATGCTTACACATTGCTGCTTGGCGGTAGAATAACTGGCAAAGGTGTGGTACTTCCCCAGGCGGACTCTGCTAAGAGTCCTACCACTACTACTACTAAAACTTAAAAATACTAGAAGAGAGAAAACTGAAAAATTGCTAGCCTATCGGTTTTTTATCGGATACACTTCAGAGAGTTCTAGGTAAACACGCTCCATCAATGACCGCATCGTCGCTTAACATCAGGCAAGATGGCGGTCAAATGTAAACCTATAAAAGTAAAAAAAAAAATGTCATTATTAAACACATTATTTACGCTTACACTGCAAACGCTGGCTGAACCCTATGAGCTAGATCTAAAAAATGTATAGATCGCGCGCGACTTCAATGCAGTCGGGGCCTGAGGTAAAGAGCGGGAGCATCTCCCCCCGCTATCCGCACGCCCCACCTCACGCGCCTGCAGTGTATAGTGCTGTCACTGTCGCGGTCACAGCACTCCGCATTCCTAAGCTCTGCATTCAACTTGCGCGCTATCTATACAATAGTATTGTACCCCTTTAAATGGTCTACAAAAAAGTCTGCACTAGTAAATATCTATCTCTGAGGAATAATCCACAATAACAATTTTTGTAAACCAATATTTTTTATAACCATGTATCATCACTGTGCACACTTGCGAAACCGGGACGGGTCGCTAGTATTATAAAATAAGACTTGATATTACCTATACAATTCGACGAAAACTGCGAAAAGCGTCTTCTGTACAGTAAAAACTTTTCCGTGTCCCTAAACCAAATAGATCCACAAGTTGTCAGCAAAAAACAAAATTCCAAACACAATAATGACTTTGTCTTGTCACGATTAGTACTCCAAAAAATGTCTTTGTTTGTTACAAAATCTGCAGGAATTTCCACGCCAGCTCATGTGAGAACGATATATAACAGATGCAGGATCGGAAACAGGGACTGGGTTGGATTTGGCCACAATGGTTCTGCAAACTATAAGGATGACGCTCATTTTCCATTCCCAGCGGTGAGGTTTAAAGAAAACACCCGAGATATATGGGTAAGTGCGGGTTCTGCTGCTGTTCTGAGGTGCTGTGGATGTTAGGAGCATGAGAAGTTGATACTGGCATGCCAACACTTGGCGACGCTAATTGGAAACAGTAAATATCTCAATTTATGGTTAAGGGGGAAACCAAGTATGAAGCAAAGCCTGTGGTCCCTGATACCAATGATCTAAATTCGTGCCTTTGTGTAGTATGACGCTTAGAGTCACGGTGACTATCTCCATAATTATAGTTTATATAGTAACGTATTTCTGTTATAGTTGTCTTGCTTTGGTAAAAACGGGATCAGTGAACAAGTGTGACGAGCCTCGAGAATGGTATTATGATATGTGATTAGAGTGAAAATGTATAGTTTTATAAAACATTAAGAATTTGCCTTAGATAGGGAAAAGCGTAGGGAGGGTAGGGTCTTTGCCCAATATTTCCCAATATATAACCGGCACATAATAAATAAATTAATAAGATTTAGAAGAAATCTAATCCCTTCTCAAAATCTACTACTATACTATACTGTCTATTCTTGTAAGATAAATTAGTAGTGGTAGGACTCTTAGCAGAGTCCGCCTGGGGAAGTACCACACCTTTGCCAAATATTCTACCGCCAAGCAGTAATGTGCAAACATTACTGTGTTCCGGTTTGAAGGGCAATGATTCCAGAGAAATTACAGGGCTTAAAGATATAACATCTTAGATCCCTGGGTGACGAGCGCAGTGCAGTGCTAGGTAATGATTTGATTAATTTAATTAATAATAGCTGCGTGTCACTGTGCTGTCATCTGGCAGGCATGTTGCTTACCATCAGGCACACGTTCTGCTCGTCTCGTGACTCTTTAAAGAGTTTAATTCGTAAGACAATGGTTCCATGATTACGTAACTTCCTGAAATATCTCTTTAGTTTGATTCCTTTACGTTTATGTTGAGGAAATGGGTTTACACATACCCTGCCACTATAGGAGACGACTCTGTTGGGTGACAAATGATTGTAGTGGCTAAAATATGCTGAAAGAGAATTGTAAAATAGAGCCAATAAGTAACAGACCATATTTATTCTATTTCATAAATTAAGTGTGTTCGTCTTTTTTCCCAGCGGAGAAAAGAAGGAACCACTCAACAATAATAACATTGAACTAAATTAAATTGACTGACCTGGTGGCTTAGTGGGTAGTACCTCTGCCTGCGAAGCCGAGGGTAGTGGGTTCGATTCCCACCCAGTGCAAATACCTATTTGTGTGACGAATTCAAATATTTGTACTGTGTTTCTATGTAAAATAAGTATGCATATAAGTATTATATCAGCTATCTGGCCGCCATATTAGAAGCTTTGCTTAGTTAGGGGTCAGTTGGTGTTGTGTGTGAATTGTCCACCAGTATTTATTGAACGCTTGCAGGCTCTGCGCGAGAAAGAGAGAGGCGACTGGAAGTGCCTGTGTTGCGAAGAGAAGAAGGCTCTCTACCGCTCGTCGTTCTGCCAAACCTTTTCAGAGTTCCAACACTCCACGGGCCTGTGGAAGCTGGTCCTCGGGGGCGTCCTCTTTGGCACGTCCTTCACGTTTTGGTGCATGATGTTCCACCATTATTATGGTAATCATCGTTTCTAGCCTACCGTTTTACTACTTTTTTTTTTTTTAATTAAACAGTGGCGAGCCGAGCACTTGTCATTGCATCTTGTGCCTGATGGTAAGCAAAATGCCTGCCACATAACAGCACAGTGACATACAGCTATGGGATCATGAAGAGTCCAAATCATTACCTAGCACTGCACTGCGCTCGTCACCCAGATATCTAATATATTATTATATCTCTAAGCCCAGTAATTTCTCTGGAAACATTGCCCTTCAATCCGGAACACAGTAACGCTTACACATTACTGCTTGGCGGTAGAATAACTGACGAGGTGTGGTACTGCCTCAAGCGGACCCTGCCAAGAGTCTTACCACTATATGTTATTTTAGTTGTTTTGTTAATTAACCTATTTAAACATATCTCAAATTATAGCGCTTAATATCCTGCTGAACACGCGCTCGTCCTGTCATTATCTGATAAATGAAAGTTAGTTATATGAATTTTGACGCAATTTCGATGTTGAAATTATAATGTACAAGACTTTATCATGAGCAAATTTTTTAATGTCTTATTTCGGTTGGGTTACAACGGCCGTGGTCACGAAAATACTTACATTGCATTTGGTACTTTGTTCTTAGACGATAAGCAATAAAGCGAGCGACTAAAACCCCCACAGATTTCTCCTGCTGGCTAGGGGTCAGGGTCGCAGGGTCACTCTTTGCACTCCCGTCAACGACCCTAACGTTGCGGGCCCACCTCGCGGGGGCGTTAGTACCCCTGCATTTGACTGTAATGATAGAAATCAGCGGCTCGTCACCTCCTCGAAGGCATATCCCTATGTGGGGTAACAGATGGCTCTAAACGTCCAACGCCCCAGGCCTTCCTGTGGAGACGGAATGTGAGCCCAGACCCGCGCATCTTCAGGCTCTCTCCTGTGTTCATTTTTGCCTCAGTGGAGGAGCGCTACAGCTAGCTCCTCTACCTCATACGACCTCTCACTGTGGAGCATCACGGCAAAGATAATCGGCAGCGAGAGGTCCGCCCTCACCACTACGGCTAGTGATAACCGCGGTTCCACCTCCATGGCCGCATCGCGGCCCTTGTCCTTCCACTAAGCACTCTGCTAATCAGAATGCTCGTGGAGGGCCCTCATCTAGAACACTTAGGAATTTATCTTGGCCGATAAATCAGCCGAGTAACCTTCACAAGTCTTCCAGTCTCTCTCCTTAGCCTCCACACGCACTGCTCAACCCTTTGAGGAGCGCGTGTAGAAGTTCCCAGCCTCGGCCGGGATTCACCATTACACAACAAGATGCCACCAAGGCAAGTTCTTGTGTGACACCCAGGGTGCACCAGGTGAGCGCTCCCGAGCCACGCCCCCGAGGTGCGGTTTCTAGATCAGTATTACCAGTTTGTCAGTGTCAGAGGGAATGCTAACTGCGTTGTGTGTCCAGTGTTCGAGCCGCTGCCGGCGTCGCTGTCGAAGGAGGCGCAGAAGGCGCAGCTGCGCCGCATCATCGAGCTCCGAGTGAACCCCATCGACGGCATCTCCTCCAAGTGGGACTACAACAACGACCGGTGGAAGCCGGGCTGCGAGCCCTGTGAATATCCCTTCTCCTATTTCTGAAATAAGTGGACATTTCACACACAACACAAAACTTGTTTTGGAGCAACACACCCAGATTTTTTATTAGGTGTTAAATGAGATTGATCCATCACGATCTAAAGCTATAGGTTCGATCGGGTGAACTCGGGGAACCGCTGAATGTACCCGAGCGAGAAAGATATAGTCAACTACTCCTCACAAATACAATTTAGTACAAAAAATGTTATGCTACCCCATATAGACCCATATGGGGTAGCATAACATTTTTTGTACTAATTTAAGTAGGCATAACGTTTTTAGGACTAATGATAATTTACCATATCAACTAAACGCATAATCATATATAGCATAACGATAACTTAGCATAATATTTAAAGGCATACATCGAAAAACGCAGACGGTACACCTAAGAAATATGACACTTTTTGACTCCGGGTGGGCTCCCGCCAGAAGCTCAGCGGTCAGCCCTGAGTGTTGCTTCTCCATACTCGGCCTTCGGACCACCCTTGAGCTTCTGGCTCCCGCATTTTTTGTATACACTCTATGGGTAGTAGCGACATGACTAGGTGGTATCGGGGTGCTCTGAGCCGGATCTGGGTCCTATGTAACCTGTCTATGTTTAGTAGCACAACAACTAATTAAAAAATGCCTAAAAAATATTATGCATCTTATCAATATGCCTAAAGACTATTATGCGTGTCATCAATAGTCGAATTTAATGTAGTACAATAGATTGTTATGCTTAAAACACATTATGCCAAAAAATATTATGCAAAAATTGCATTATGACACTATACATTACGCTCCATTAATTATGACAAACTAAATTAGGAACAAAAAAGTATGCATTTTAATAGGCACCCTCCTCTCTGCTGTATCGCTATGTTTACTGTATTCAATTTATTTCTGATATTTGTTATTAATTTTCAATTAATTAAAGTCGTTGGATGGAGGCGGCACAAGACCGGTCATTGTGGAAGATATTGTGGGAGGCCTATATCCAGAAGTGGACGTCTGCAGGCTACAGATGATGAAGATGAGATGTTATTAATTTAAATGAAATTAACAATTCTTATATAAGCACACACATTTTGACGTGACAACGTCTTATAAATTGGTTTGCCGGGTGACACTTCAAGAAACTGCGTTACGCTCCGCTCGCAATGAGAGCGAGTGAGAGGGACGCGTGCCTTTCACTTTTTATGTCTGTCTCTCTCGCTCTTAGGCGGGCTAACCATGCCCGAGTCGCCGATTCGCTTAGGCGCCTGCATACAAGTTTACACGTTGCCAGTTAATTGTAAAACGATTGTGTAGTGATAATGTGAAGGTAGTTTATTTTAGTAAAATTATTTGAGTCGTAAAACTTTCGCCCGTATACCGACTTTACAGGCAACCATTTTTTTTTTCAACTGATTTCTAAACAAAGGACGAGGTTTCTGATTTGACTGTTTATTTTTATCTGTTTATTTATTTAATAACTTTCGACTGGATGAAACGATTTTATAACAATTTTGAATTCGAAGGGGTACTACTATCTGGAATGATCCCATACATATTTATCAAAATTGGAGGACAAAGTTACCGCGTGTTCTTAAAGAGTCAAAATGGTAATACGCAGCACACAATGTTCCCACTGCTGGGACTCAGGCCCTTCTCTCGCAAGGAGATAATCAAGGCCAAAATCCACCATGCTAGCTCAGTGTGGGTTGGTGGATGACACACGACCTCGAATGATTCTAGGAACATGTCAATTTTCTTCACGACGTTTTTTTTCACCGTGTATTTACCACCCACCCATAACTTGCTAGACCAGCCGCGACTTGCTAGACTACCCGTTACTTGCTAGACCAGCCGTAACTTGCTAGACCACCCGTAACTTGCTAGACCACCCGTAACTTACTACTCCAGCCCCAACTTGCTAGACCACCCGTAACTTACTACTCCAGCCGTAACTTGCTAAACCACCCGTAACTTACTACTCCAGCCGTAACTTGTAGACCACCCGTAACTTACTACTCCAGCCGTAACTTCTAGACCACCCTTAACTTACTACTCCAGCCCCAACTTGCTAGACCACCCGTAACATACTACTCCAGCCGTAACTTGCTAGACCACCCGTAACTTACTACTCCAGCCGTAACTTGCTAGACCACCCGTAACTTACTACTCCAGCCGTAACTTGCTAGACCACCCGTAACTTACTACTCCAGCCGTAACTTGCTAGACCACCCGTAACTTACTACTCCAGCCATAATTTGCTAGACCACCCGTAACTTACTACTCCAGCCGTAACTTGCTAGACCACCCGTAACTTACTACTCCAGCCATAATTTGCTAGACCACCCGTAACTTACTACTCCAGCCGTAACTTGCTAGACCACCCGTAACTTACTACTCCAGCCGCAACTTGCTAGACCGGCTGTAAGTTGCCTCTGCTCCATTGCCCTAAAACCCTACATGATGACGTAGTTGTAACAAATAACATAATTTTGTTCCAGAATGTTCGCGCGCGGTCGTCGCCGTGCTTTCGAGTCGAGATAATGTGATATATCCTGTTACACCCCTGTGTGACCCTGCCATCATGTGATTACTATTTTATGTTGAATTTTCGATTGTACCCTTGATCCTGACTCTTCTACTCACGAACTCAGGTCTACAGATGTGTAATTTATTAATTACTTTAGTTTAAATAGATTGATTCTTTTAAAATTGTTTTTATTTCATTTTTTACACCCCTGTGTGACCCTGCCATCATGTGATTACTATTTTATGTTGAATTTTTGATTGTACCCTTGATCCTGACTCTTCTACTCACGAACTCAGGTCTACAGATGTGTAATTTATTAATTACTTTAGTTTAAATAGATTGATTCTTTTAAACTTGGTTTTATTTCATTTTTAGGGTTCCGTACCCAAAGGGTAAAAACGGAACCCTATTACTGAGACTTGGCTGTGCGTCCGTCTGTTGCCAGGCTGTATCTCAAGAACGGTGATAGCTAAACTGTTGAAATTTTCACAGATGATGGATTTCTATTGCCACTATAACAACAAATACTAAAAATAAAATAAAATCATTATGGAAAGGGGGCTCCCATACAACAAACTTGATTTATGCTCGATTAGCCCGTTCCAAGTAAACTAGATGGTGCTACTATTAAAAATAGAACACGATATCGAATTCATCGTCAGAATAATGAGTCAAAAATCAATATTTTAATTTAAAAAATTGCGTGTCTGCGGAAATTGCGATGTATAAAAAATTTCGAATAAAGCTAAAGAGGTTTTCGCCGTTTATTTGCTAATGGTACGGAACCCTTCGTGCGGGAGTACCACTCGCACTTGGCCACTTTTTTACTAAGTCAACTATAGTGCTTATTACACTTGACTACATTAAATTAAGTCGTTCCTAAATGCAGTGAAGCGTAAGCTAGCATACTCAATTTAGATGCAAGGATTTTTTTGTAGTGGTAGGACTCTTAGCAGAGTCCGCCTGGGGAAGTACCACACCTTTGTCAATTATTCTACCGCCAAGCAGTAATGTGCAAACATTACTGTGTTCCGGTTTGAAGGGCAATGTTTCCAGAGAAATTACAGGGCTTAGAGATATAACAACTTAGATCTTTGGGTGACGAGCGCAGTGCGGTGCTAGGTAATGATTTGGCTCTTCGTGTTCCAATAGCTGCGTGTCACTGTGCTGTTATGTGGCAGGTATGTTCCTTACCATCAGGCACATGTCTTGCTCGTCTCGTCACTCTTTATTTAAAAAAAGGATGCTTGTTTCTACTTGCTTTACTTTCTCCTGAATTCAGTCACTAAATTTAGCCTTTATTCCAGCGAATGAGTGCCAAATTTTTTTTTTAAATAAAGAGTGACGAGACTTGCATTACATGTGCCTGATGGTAAGCAACATGCCTGCCACATAACAGCACAGTGACACGCATCTATTGGAACATGAGGTGTACAAATAATTAACTAGCACTGCACTGCGCTCGCCACCCAGATATCTAAGTTGTTATATCTCTAAGCCCTGTAATTTCTTTGGAAACATTATGTAAACCGCGTGGTGAGTTTTGAATTCAATTTTATGTGGAAATCTGCCGCGCACCGTGACGTGACATTTGACGTGAAAACGTGAAAATTGACGTGACGAAAAACGCGTGCGCGGTTGGCAGCCGCGCCGTGAAGACCGGCTCTTATAAAGTAGTGGCAGGACTCTTGGCAGAGTCCGCCTGGGGAAGGACCACACCTTTGCCAGTTATTCAACCGTCATTCAGTAATGTGCAAAAATTATTGTGTTCCGGTTTGAAGGGCAATGTTTCCAGAGAAATTACAGGGCTTAGAGATATAATGTCTTAGATCTCTGGTTGATGAGCGCAGTGCAGTGCTAGGTAATGATTTAGAGTCGTCAAGGTCCAATAGCTGCGTGTCACTGTGCTGTTATGTGAGAGGTATGTTGCTTACCATCAGGTACATGTCCCGCTCGTCTCGTCACTCCATAAAATAAAAAATCCCATCTATTAGTTAAACGCTTCGCTCTAAGACTAAAATCACAGATGTTTGCTTCAAAGCTGGTCAATTAAAATGGGATTGGGCAGGTCATGTTAACCGAATGCCGGAACACAAATGGGCAAAGGTCACTACTGATTGGGGTCCAACGTCTAAACATCTAAAACAAGGTCAACATCAAGGTCAACAATCCAACATCTAAAACAAGGTCAAAGATTATGTTAATGACCGTAAAGAATGGGCAAAAAATACGTGACGGACCCACCATACCACTAGCCCTACCCCTGGTGGTAGGGTGGGTCCGAAACCATACCACCATAATGATGTGACAATGTACTCATATTGTGATTTATCTAAGATGGTTATTTTTTCCGCAACTATTATTATCTATTTGATGTAAAAATGTAAGTCTTATGCAATTATTCAAGTTCAATATTCCTTGCATTATATTTATTATACTGACTTACATTAAATGGGCCGATTTTGGCAATTAACGCAATTTTAAAAGTGTTCCCGAACGCGTGTGACTTTAGAAGCGCAGTATTTGGAATAAAGCGCTCAAGTGCGAGTCGGACTCGCACATGAAGGCTTCCGTAGCAGCAAGTAACAAAATAGATAAGTTCTTTTAGTTCGTTGTAACTTTGTTCGAAGTTTTAATTATAGTGTTTTTATGACGTACTAAAAAGAAACTACTTACAGGATCAAGCTTAAACCAATTTTCGGTGGAAGTTTGCATGGTAATGTACTTACATCATATATTTCTTTTAATTTTGTCATTTTAGAAGTTGCACACATTTTACCACTTTGGAAGTATCTCTTGCGCAAAATATTCAGTATAGAAAAAAAAAATTAGAAACCTCAACATCAATTTTGAAGACCTATCCACACATACGTATGGATTTGATGAAAAAAAAATTGAGTTTCAGTTCTAAATAATACCCCACTAAATAATGGGGGGCACCCCCCAAAATGTATTGTTTTGTATGTATGTCAAAATGTAATATTTTTCTATAAAAATCATCTGAATGCGGTTCACAGAATACATCTACTTCCCAAGTTTCAACAGTATAGTCCTTATGGTTTTGGAAAAAAGTGGCTGTGACATACGGACGGACAGACGGACAGGCAAACAGACATGACGAATCTTTAAAGGTTCCGTTTTTACGTTTTACGGAACCCTAAAAAAGCGAAGTCCC
The DNA here is from genome assembly GCA_963693475.1 of Ectropis crepuscularia. Classification (NCBI taxonomy): domain Eukaryota; kingdom Metazoa; phylum Arthropoda; class Insecta; order Lepidoptera; family Geometridae; genus Ectropis; species Ectropis crepuscularia. Next base: position 248,418 of record CAVNZS010000054.1, read on the forward strand.
TGAAGAATACGCAAAATAAACCTGAAAGGAGAATAGTAGCTCTCACTACCGCCTTACCACTACTACCTCTTGATGAGGTGTTACCAGGATTTCATTATATAAAATCGGAATGTCACAGTTTGAAACAAATGGAAAAGTTTATAAACTACATCGAAACTTTTTGGTTGAAAATACATTCCCCTGTAGTATTTAGCACAACCAACATATTAGAATCATTTCATTCAAAAATAAATAAATTACTGAACAAGAAAACCGCTGAATGTATTACATAAGATTCATGAAACAAAGATACCTAAAAAAGTTATTAGTTTATTTGCTGTAAATAATAATAAGTCTAAACAAAACTTTTGTTTTAAAAATGTGTCACAACACTATTACTTGATGGCATGATGGTGGTATGGTTTCAGACCCACCCTACCACCAGGGGTAGGGCTAGTGGTATGGTGGGTCCGTCACGAAAAAATATATGTACTGAAATGCAACTTCAATGAATGACTGAATAATAATCCATTAGTACCTATAAATACTTTTGAAATTGTAATTTTAATTTATTGACATGTTTCATTCATTAGTTTTGTATTTCATGACATAATTTATATATAATGACATAATTTGACTGACAAAGCCCCTATACAGCTGCACTTACTGACAAGGCCTCTTTACAGCCGCATTCAATTATTGAACCTAAGTATGATGTAAACGAATTTCTTATTTTATAATTGTTTTATGTGACGTTACCAAGTGATGTAATATCCTAAGGTTTGAATAAATAAATTGAAATTGAAAATTGAATTGAAATTGAAATTGAAACGACCTCCGGGTCGACCCAGACGAAGGTGGCGTGACGAATTGGAATCGCACGATAAAGACTGGACCACCAAAGCCGTAAATCGGGCTATCTGGAAGGAGGGAAGAGATGCCTTTGAGGCCTTTGTCCAGCTGTAGGACAATTTAGGCTAATGAGTTAGGTACGTCGGGATGACAACTAACAGTTGTAATGGTAAGACCATTTGCAGAGTCCGTCTGGGAAGTAAACCACCTTTGCCAATTATCCTACCGTCAAACAGGAACGTGCGAACATCATTGTGTTCCGATTTGAAGGGCAATGTTTCCAGTGAAGTTTTTGAAGTTAAAACTTCTTTAGGCGCGCTATAGACAGAATTTTCGTGAGCTGTGAAATGGATTCATCAATCGTCACGCTCGGATATGATAGAAATCTTCGGGTAAACTCGGTAAAAACGGCCAGGTAGGTACCAGGGCAACAGAAACAGTAAAGAGTTTCGATTACCTACCTCCAACAGCCCAGCGTTTATCTCCAGATACCAGGACAACAGAAATATAAAAGAGGTGCGTTTGCCCCTAGGTACCAGTACCAGGGCAACACCAAGTTTTCACTTCTATCGGCAGTTCCTATGACTGCCAATTTTTTTTTAATTTATTATTTTTTTATTAAAGAGTGACGAGACGAGCTGGACATGTTCCTGATGGTAAGCAAGATGCCTGCCACATGACAGCACAGTGACACGCAGCTATTGGAACATGAAGAGCCAAATCATTACCTAGCACTGTACTGCGCTCGTCACCCAGAGATCTAAGATGTTATATCTCTAAGCCCTGTAATTTCTCTGGAAACATTGCCCTTCAAACCGGAATACAGTAATGTTTTTGCACATTACTGCTTGGCGGTAGAATAACTGGTAAAGGTGTGGTAAGTACTTCCCCAGGCGGACTCTGCCAAGAGTCCTACCACTACAAGATTTCTAGATGGCAATGGCGTGCGACCATGGTCACCATTACACATTTATACATCTAAGAGAAATAACAGCGCTTAGAGATATAGATCTCCGGGTGACGAGCGCAGTGCAGTGCTAGGTAATTGATGTGGACTCTTCATGTCCTGCTCGTCTCGTAACTCTTTATTAAAAAAATGCGTTAGCAGTTTAAATTAGTATCTAGATGGTCATGGTGCCGAGTTCACCCGAAGATTTATTTCATTCCGGAGCGTGACGGTTGAGTTCAATTCACAGCTCACGAAAAATCTATGTGTAAAAAATGTATGTGTAAAAATGAAGTTTTCTCTTCAAATAAAGTAGCCAAGTGCGAGTTGGACTCGCCCATGAAGGGTTCCGTTGCAGCAAGTAACATAATATACTAGTACACATAATTCTTGTAGTTCGTTGTAACTTTGATCGAAGTGCGAAGAAGAAGAGTGCGAAGTGCGCCGCGAACGAATACAGTCATAGTTCACGCACGTCTAACAAAAAATAAATAAATATCAGTCTAAATCGATTCTTCTACATCTAAAAGTGTTTATATGTGAAGTTTAACATCTTTAGATTGAATTCACCGTTAATAATTAGTAAACAAAAACACGTACGCGATTTATATCAGTGAAGTAAAAAATCACAAACGAAAGAATTCAAATAAGGCTGCAACCGTCGATGACCACTGTCAGCTGACTCACAGTGGTAAACTGAAACAGACCTTATTGCGTCGACATACGAGTGACACTTTGCATCAACTTTACGCAGACGCAACACGATAAGTATAGTTTTGATTTCATATTCACAACTTTATTTAGAAAAATGAAGTGTCAAGCCTGTCGTAATGATATAGCTCGTGAAACAGAGATGCTGAGATGCACAGGCTGCTTGTTCTGTTACCATTATGCTTGCGTAAATATGACAGCTACTTACTACATAGAAAACACGCCACAATTAAATAAGGTATGGCGATGCCCATCCTGTACAAACGTCACGAGCAGGCGAAACCGAAATGATAACACACCTGTGCGTAAACCATTTCTAGGGCTTAATGAGACAACTATGTCTGTTGACGATTCCATAGCTAACGACTCATACAAACATGACACCAGTCTAAATATCGAACTCACGACAACTAACCCTGACATCCCTGACAAACCGACCTTGGACGAAACTACTTTACTACAGCATATTAGTATATTACTAGATAAGAAACTGGAAGAAAACAAAAAGTCAATTCTTAGCGAAATTACATACACGGTAAATACACGGTAGATCTAAAAATTGACCAAAAAACCAAAACTCTAAAAAATGAAATAAATAAGGTAACGGATGCACTAGCAAGCGAACAATTGACTATAAAGGACCAAATTAACAAATTGACCAATAAGATTGAAAAATTAGAACTAGAAAATAACACATTAAAGCAAGAAATAAAACAGAAAATCGTCCCACCTACAGGTTCACAACATCACAGTTCAGATAACATGTTAAAAAAAATTGTGTTGTATGGGTTAGATGAGAACGAACACGAGACGGAAGCGGAACTACATTACAGGATCGTTTCGATTTTCCATGACTTTTTAAACATAGACGTGACGGGTTATCTGGAGGAATTTAGAAGAATAGGAAGGAAAACTCAACAACGAAGACCCGTAGTAATTGAACTATTAAGCAAAAAGGTTGTAAAGTACATTCTGAAAAACAGTAGACACTTCAGAAATACAAGACTTTCCTTATCAGAATACCTCGACGATTCTGCTTTACAACACAGAAAATACCTACAATGCCGCACGGCTTGACGGCCGACACGCCGTCATTAGAAATAATAAGCTGGTAATAGATGGTAGTATTGTTCAAACTTACGTGCCCATCCGGCTGTCTTCATCATCATCGTCGCTAAAATCACCGCACAGTTTACCAAGCACTGCACTGAGCACAACACAGAGGAATACACCACCTCGTGCCGCCGGCACCACACCACAACAAAACAACACCATCTCTAACACAACACCGGCTTCTGGCTCATCTTCTAACAATCATAGCTTTCGAAACTACGGACTACTCCAGCTTTAATATCGTATTTCAAAATCTGCAGAGCATATTCAGCAAACGCCACATCGTTCAAGACTTTTTGGAACAAAATTATACAAATTTACATGCATTTTGCGCGACCGAGACCTGGCTATCGAGCGCCAAACTAGAACTGATTAGCTACCCCGGATACAGCGCGGCCGCGGCCTTCTGCCGGCGCGAGCGCAGGGGAGGAGGAACAATTATATTTCTGCGCGACGATTTCCAGTTTACAGAAATTACAGAAATAGCCAACCTGTCCGTAGAACACTACATAGAAATCAGCGCCATAACTATTCGTAAAATAAACATGTTACTAATTACAATTTATTATAATGGTAAGCGAAGTGATTTGTTCTAAGTACAGTCAATTAACTAAATTACTCGAAATGCTAGTCAAATACAGGTCAATGGACATAATAATAGGCGGGGATTTCAATACGGATATATTAAATAAAGGGGCAGATTCGATTAAGTTACTTAATCTGATGCGCGAATACAACTTTGGTCAATTTGTAACCCAGCCAACTAGAATAACAGACAGCACGGCTACCTGTCTGGATTTAATATTCTCCAACTGTCATAAAGATAACATTTACGTTTCGGTACTTGATAATGGATTTTCCGACCATCTGAGTACTAACGTCAAACTAAAATTATTTCTTAATCCAAATAACAGACATCCAAATTGGAAAACTAAAAAAAGACTATTTAACAAACAAAACATGGAAAACTTTAAGACTAAATTAAAAGAAATTAAGTGGTTAGATCTCCTGAACATGGACTCAAAATATTCGGTGAATGAAAATTATGAAATATTTAACAATACCATGGTGGCTATTTTAGACCACTGCATCCCAAAAACCGTGGTTAAACTAAATGCAAATATAAAATGTCACTGGCTAACTCGAGGGATAAGAGCATCTTGTAGAAACAAAAGACTGTTAAAGCCCATAGTTTCACAAAGTAAGCAAACATCACTAATTAACTACTATAAAACCTACACTAAATTACTAAAAAAAGTTGTAAATAGTTCTAAAAGAAATGAATTTATCAAACAGATGAATAAATCTGAAAATAAAACAAAAACAATGTGGAAAATCATTAAAAAACGCACAAATAAAAATATCCGTAAACCAAAAACTAACCTAAAACTGGAAATAAATAATAAAACTATCACTGACCCTGAACAGGTCGCAAATACATTTAATGAGTACTTCGCGTCGGTCGGGCGCGCCGCCGGCGCCGGCGCGGGCACCGGCGCGCGGCCGGCGCGGCGCGGGCGCCCGGTCGTCGCCCCCACCAATAACTCCATGTATTTGAAACCGGCGGAACCGTACGAGATATATTCGACGATAAAAAGCCTAAAGAGCAAATATAGCTACGGTGTTGACGAACTGCCACCTATTCTTATTAAATACTGCGCGGAAGAATTGACTTTGCCATATTACCTGTTAATAAACCAATCGTTTGCGGAAGGAATATTTCCAGACCTCTTAAAGAAGGCAATAGTTAAACCTGTACATAAAAAATCCTCAAAATTAGATTTAAAAAATTACAGGCCCATAGCCTTGCTACCTACCTCTTCGAAAATTTATGAAAAACTGATGCAGGCGCGATTAAATTCCTTTTGCGAAAAATTCAAGGTCTTTGACGATTCACAATATGGTTTTAGAAAAAACAGATCAACTACATTGGCAATTTATACATTGATTAACGAAATAAAAAAAACTTTAAATGAAAAAAAATACGCAATTACAATTATGTTAGATATGACTAAAGCATACGATGGAGTCCAATTTGACATACTTTTGGAGAAATTGAATGGAATTGGTATTCGCGGAGTAGCACACGATTGGTTCCGCTCCTATCTAAGCGGGCGGGAGCAATTCGTCGAAATTGATAACTATAATATTTCATCAGGAATTATAGATGTGGCTAGATCGGCTCCAATACATATTAATAGTTCAATTCCACAAGGTAGTGTGATTGGATGCATTATTTTTTTAATTTACATTAATGACCTTCCTAAAATAATTGACAGCCCCTGTATAATGTTCGCGGACGACATCTCTATCGTGACATCGTGTAAAAATAATTTAAATTTAAATGACAAACTTCGTGAACTATTTGACCAAACCACTGACTGGATGACTGACCATTGCCTGGAATTAAATTTTACCAAGACGAAAATCATGCAATTTAGACCTCCACAAAAAACCCCTCTTGACATTAATTTTATATATAATAATAATATTCTAGAATTTGTTGACGCAGCCACACTATTAGGCATAGACATTGACACACACGTAAATTGGAAATCTCACGTAAAGAAACTAAAATCAAAATTGTCCAGCTTCATTTACGCCCTAAGAGAGTTGCGACGAGGCACCGATCTGGATACATCCTTATCGGCCTATTACGCATACGCTTACTCCAGGCTGACCTACGGGATTCTCCTTTGGGGTGGAAGTGTTGATGCAGCTGACCTCTTCATCCTACAAAAAAAATGCGTGCGTATCCTCGCCAATGTTAAACTCCCCGACATAAGTAAAACACATTTTCACAAACCATATTTCATTGACTACAAAATCTTAACCTTGACATCACTTTATATATTAGAAAACTGCAAATTTGTTAAAAAATATCCAAATTTATTTGAGAAAGTAGCTGACAACTGGCGCTACCCTATTAGGACATTATACAAGCATAACTTAAACGTACCGACATCAAAACTAACTTTACATAGTACCGGTCCGCATGCGATGGCTACAAAAATTTATAATAAACTTCCCAATAATCTTAAGGAAATTGAGGATGAGCGTAGGTTTGTCAGGACTTTGAGGGATCTTCTGTTGTCAAAAGCCTATTATAGTCTATCCGAGTTTTTTACCGATGACCTAAAAATCTCCGAGGATGAAAATTAAATACCTATCTGACTGTGAAATAAAACGCTTCGCTCCATAATGTCACATAAATTGCAATGCCCGGTTGGGGTACGTTGTGTTACGACTAAGCTTTGTCCTAAATCTGATTACTTGTTTCGTTGTAATTACTTATCTGTAACATAATGACGCAATAAATAATTGAGTATTGAGTATTGAGTAAGTTTCAATAATAGTGTATTTATGACGTACTAAAAAAAACTACTCATCAGATCGAGTTCAAACTAATTTTTGTTGGTAGTTTACATGGTAATGTACATCATATATTTTTTTTAGATTTTTCATTCTCTTACTTTAGAAGTTAGAGGGGGGACACACATTTTACCACTTTGGAAGTGTCTCTCGCGCAAATTATTCAGTGTAGACGAAAATGATTTTAGAAACCTCAACATCATTTTTGAAGACCTATCGATAAACACCCCACACGTGTAGGTTTGATGAAAAAAAAATTTTTGAGTTTCAGTTCTCAGTATGGGGGGCAACCCTAATTTTTTTTTTTTTTTTGTTCGCATCTTAATGCGGTTCACAGAATACATCTACTTACCAAGTTTCAACAGCGTACTTCTCATAGTTTCGGCAAAAAGTGGTTGTGACATACGGACGGACAGACAGACAGACATGACGAATCGATAAGGGTTCCGTTTTTACGTTTTACGGAACCCTAAAAATCGGGTAAAAAAGATGTCTGAATATATCCTCAAAATGTCTGATAGACATGAGTAGGGCAAGCGACCGTTGCAATCTACTAAATGAGTACTAACATTGCACAGTAGTAACATTGAAAATATGTATTCGCATAAATTTTAGTCTGTCTGCCGCGTCCGGCAATTATCTTGTAATGGATCGATTTGTTGCTAAATACCGACCTGTGGGTTATTTGCTGTTAATTTTTTATCGTACAGATTGACGAAACGAGCAGGTCATGTGCCTGATGGTAATCAATATGCCTGCCCATGACAGCACAGTGACACGCAGCTATTGAAACATGAAGAGTCCAAATTACCTACCTGCTAGGTGTCATCATCCACATCATCCACAGCCCACTAAACGATCCCACTGCTGGGACTCGGGGCCTTCTCTCGCAAGGAGAGAGTTAAGGCCATAATCCACCACGCTGGCCCAGTGCGGGTTGGTGGATGACACATGACTTCGAAAGATTCTAGGTACATGTCGGTTTCCTCACGATGTTTTCCTTCACCGTTTAAAGGTAGCGGCATTACGCACATGACTTCGAAAAGACAGTGGTGCGTGTGGGGTTTGAACCCGGGGTCTCCGGATCGGCAGTCGCCGTTCTCCCGACTAGACCAGCCGTAACTGCTAGGTGTACTAATGCACTATCCTCGTCACCCTCGTCTCTATGCTTTGTAATTTCACTGTGAACATTTCCCTTTAAATCGGAACACTTTACTGCTTGGTGATAGAGTAAAGGTATTACATTACATTATTACTTCCCCGGGAGGACTCTGCAAATAGTCCTTCTATACCTCTATATAAAATTCTCGTGTCACAGTGTTTGTTTCCTTACTCCTCCGAAACGGCTTTACTGATTTTTACCAAATTTTATATGCATATTCAGTAGGTCTGAGAATCGGCTACTAGCTATTTTTCATACCCCTAAGTGTTAGGGGTTGTTCACCCCAAACATTTTTTTTTAATGTTTGTTAAAAAAAAAATGTTTTTGTTTTTTTAAAATGTAAAAAAATACATACAACCCTAAATTTTTACCCTTTTATCACCAACCTCTGTTTTTTTATAGCCATTTTAGTAATTTAATCATTTTACAGAGAACTCCTAAACGACGGGACCGATTTAAATGTTTTTTTTTGTGTGTGTATTCGAAGATGGTTTAAATTAACAAATAAGTCCAGCAGATGGCGCTGCAGACAGTGTCTAGGTTATGTCCGAGCGAAGCCGGAACGGGCCGCTAGTACCTCTATAAAATAGTCATAGTTGTGACTCGGACCCCAATTTAAGATAATATCAATACTTTCTAGCGTTTTTGATGTTTTTAACCGACTTCAAAAAAACGAGGAGGTTCTCAATTCGACTGTATTTTTTTTTAATGTTTGTTACCTCAGAACTTTCGCCTGGGTGATCCGATTTGGATGTTTTTTTTATAATTTGAAAGCTGGTGCTTCCTGTTTGGTCCCATAGCAATTTGGCCCAGTTCTGACAGTGGCGTCCATGAAAAAACTGAATAAGTCTGAAATTTACATTACGTACATGTGCTTAACAAATGGATAATCAATAGCTCAATATCACGCCAATCGATTTCGGTGATTCTTTTTTATATCGAAAACAGTGTTGTAGTTTTTGAAATAGGAACTACAAACTTAAATTTGCTTTCATGTATTTAGACGATATACAGGGTTATTGGTAATCAGCCTGCATCGTTTTAAGGGGATGTTAGGTACATTCAATACGTCAACTTTTGTTCTACAGTTTTTAAAAAAAAATGTTTTTTTTTTCTTTTACAAAATAAATAAAAAGTGCATTTGCACGGTCTAAAAGTATCGAACTCTTCGTAACGAGAGCGCGTACGCTCTTTAACGCGCAAAAAATGATGTACCGAAGTGAATAAACACTAAAAAGTCACTATACAGTACAAAAAAGGGCAACAAATACAATTTTTTTTTGGGTTATCTATTAAGTTTTAACGAAAGTTGTAGTACAAAAGTTGTTTGTTTAAATATAGAGAACATGCCCTTAAACGGATGCAGGCTGATTACCAGTAACCCTGTAGTGATAGATTGTTATGAAATTTGGTCACATGTTCGAATTTGATTTGATATTGAAGTCGGTTTTTGTTTAAATTATGGACCATTTTGTAATGTTATCTCCTGTCTGTGTACGGTTGCCTGGAAGAGATCGCTCTAAGCGATAAGGCCGCCAATTGAATAACCTGTTTTTTCTTTCATTTTGTAATTCATTTATTGTACTTTCTGGCTTTTAATAAAGAGTTTTTGTATTGTATTGTATTTTGTATATAAAAACGCATTGAATGGTGGCAGCAGCGTTCGTTTAACGCCCAATTCCTAGTAGTTTCGCAAAACCTCTCAATAAATCAATTCCGAAGACACTTAAGGTGTGATTCCGTATGCCGCCGCACGCGACACGCAGTCCTTAGTCTTACTGCGACTATATACACGATTATTGGTAATCAGTCATCAGTCATCAGTGGGGCATGTTAACTATATTAAATATGCCGACTTTTTTCTTTCAAAATTCTACCTTTTTTCAAAATTCGTATATTTTGTATATTAACCCATACGAAATGAAAAAGTGAATTTACCCTAAAAACTACATAAGGTATAAAATATCGAACTCGTGTAAAAAATTGATGGGTAATTTAATATGAGTAATGGGATGGGTATAAAATAGTGACATTCAGCACAATGACGTCACTTGTAAGCTGTCCAACTGAGTGCAGGTGAAGAGGAGGGGGTTGCAACCCTCGATCTTTTCCCCTTGTCGCATGATTTTTGTACGGCGTTGCGGAATAGTGGGTTAGAAGAGGTATTGAAACTGTTGAAATTGTAAATCTATTTTTTTTTATTAGTATTTTGTAGGAAAAAATGTTTTGATTTTCCGGCGATTATTATCTAAATTTGTGCTAAATTTCGCTAAATTTCACAAGGTCACTTGATTATGTACGACATTAGTTCTATACAGTTAAAGCCAATGGTAACGCATTTCTAGATGGTTATGGTCCAGAGTTCACCCGAAGATGTCTTTCATACACGAGCGTGACGCTTGAGTTCAATTCACAGCCCACGAAACATATGTGAGTGGTGTGCCAAAAAAGTTTTCAATTTAAATAAAATGTATATCAGATAATGCGGCGACAATGCGGCGGGTAGCAGAGTTCGGAATCATGCCTTAAGGCTACGTTTCCACCAGAGATGTGCGAGGAAAACGTGTCGTACGAGGATGTGTGGCGGAGCTGTGAATAATGGGTGGTGCGAGGATGCGTTGTGACTCCGTCTGGACTGGCTGGTACAGTAAGTCGCAAACCTCGCAACACGTTCCTCGCACACATCCTTCGCAACATCCCTCGCTTGTTTTGTATGCGAATAAATTTAGCTCCACTGAGCCGTTGCCACCAGAGCTATGCTGACCGAGGCGAGGTAAATGAAGCGATAGTTTCAGTTCTTTACAAACACATCGCTCGCTTCGTATTCTCGCACATCTCTAGTGGAAATGTAGCCTAAGGCCGTGGATGCGAACGCGAAGGAAGCCTCCCCACGCGCGGCCGGCGGAGCGTGGCGGCGGCGTGCATATAACCGCGGCGGCAGCGCGCCACCGCACTGAACCGACATCCCCGCTGCTAACATGAAGTGCGCTGTAAGTCCCATCTTACAATACAAAAACACTTATTTGCACCATAAATTAACAATAAAAAAACAAACAAAACATAATGGGTAGATACGAAAGGCGATCTTATCGCTGAAAGCGATCTCTTCCAGATAGCCTTTTAATTCCTTTGGACATCATCTTCAGAACTTCCACTACTACACATTCAGTCAGGGTCGTCTTTAGTTAAGTGTTAACTAGATATTATAAAGAAGATGGCTTATGCCCATCTTTTTAGGGTTCCGTAAAACGTAAAAACGGAACCCTTATAGATTCGTCATGTCTGTCTGTCTGTCCGTCCGTATGTCACAGCCACTTTTTGCCAAAACTATGAGAACTACTATGTTGAAACTTGGTAAGTAGATGTATTATGTGCACCGCATTAAGATTATTACAAAAAAAATTAGGGTTGCCCTCCATACAGAGAACTGAAACTCGATGTTTTCCTTCGCCGTTTTAAGTTAGCGGCATTACGCACATGCCTTCGAAAAGACAGTGGTGCGTGTGGGGTTTGAACCCGGGGTCTCCGGATTGGCAGTCGCCGTTCTCCCGACTAGACCAGCCGTAACTTTTTAAGTATATACTAATTTATCGATTTTGATATTTTGCAGGTTGCTATCGTCCTAGCTCTGATCGGCATGGTGGTCGCCAATCCGGTGACACCATATGGATACGGACTCGGATACGGATATGGTGAGTTACTATATCAAACTTACAATATTACATAAATTCCCAAATGTTTAAATGTGCACATTCATATGTAACAAACTGAAATAATTCAGAAAATAGTTAATTTTGTTCCGAAAACAATATAAACTACTGAAGGAATAGTTTTTATTTAAAGTTGTATTCAAGTTTTGTTGCTAATGTTATTCAAACTCCAACTAACAATGTTAGGAATATTAGGATAACAATTATTAGTATGTATTTCACACACAAAACTAAATCATTGAACTATTTTGCAGTAAGAAAAGCAAATAACATCGGCATTTTGAGGAAACAACCATCCAAATTCAAAAGGATATCGATACAAAAATGTAACTAACATCTATGACGCTTTATGTGATCGTGAGAACTATTAGAAGCCCTTACACCTGATGTATCGATTCTAATATTATAATAACACTAGCTGAATCGTGCGCGCGTAGCTACGCCATCTAGTGAAAATTGGTCGTACCAATTCAAATCTAGAACAAATTTGGTTACCTTAGATTCTAATGACGCAACATTCTAGAAGATAGACACATGCTGTCACGCAACGAAAGCTCTCAAAAAGCAATATTGATTCCCGTTTTTGTTATATTTTTCATTCATACTCCGCTCCTGTTGATAGTAGCGTAATGTTACCTAGCCTATAATATAGCCTTTCTCGATAAATGGACTATCCAACAGAAAAATAATCTTTCAATTCGTACCAGTAGTTCCCGAGATCCTAGCGTTCAAACAAACAAACTCTTCAGCTTTGTAATATTAGTATAGATTACCTAAAGTAAAGTAAAGATTTAAAGTAAAAGTAAAGCAAAAGTATAGATTATCTATCAACATGAAACTAAAAACAACTTCTAAAAGGCTGAACAATCAATCAAGCAATTTTGTTTAGTCCGAAATACAAATACATTGTCACGTTTAAACTTCAAGTTATGGTAAATTGGCTTATTTCGATCAAATTAGCTACATTATAAATTACTAGAGGCACATTCCGGCCTCGCTCGGATAATAACCTAGATACCAACTGCAACGCCATCTACCGGGCTGAATCTAAACCATGCAGGGCCCTACCCAAACGTATACAAAAAAAATTGGCAGTCATAGGAACTGCCGATAGAAGTGAAAACTTATAACTCAGAATTTGATAGCTTACTTTGGAAACTACACGGGTGTACCGGAAGGCGTGCCCTGACCATCATGGCATGGCCATCTAGAAATGCGTTAGCATTTCCCATTGGCTTACGCATTTCTAGATGGCCATTGGCCATGGTCCCGAGTTTACCCGAAGATTTCTTATCATACCCGAGCGTGACGCTAGAATTCAATTCACACCCCACGAAAAATCTGTCTAAAAGCGCGCCTGCGCGCCAAAAGAAGTTTTCACTTCAAAATACTTGGGAGGTGTCAAGGGACATTTTGATGGAACGAAGTTGTACAAAATATTGCAACTCTTTACTGTTTCTGTTGCCCTGGTACTGGTACCTAGGGGCAAACGCAACTCTTTTATATTTCTGTTGTCCTGGTATCTGGAGATAAACGCTGGGCTGTTGGAGGAAGGTAATCGAAACTCTTTACTGTTTCTGTTGCCCTGGTACCTACCTGGCCGTTTTTACCGAGTTGACCCGAAGATTTCTTATCATATCCGAGCGTGACTATTGATGAATCCGTTTCACAGCCCACGAAAATTCTGTCTATAGCACGCCTAAAGAAGTCAAAAATTCATTCACATCGGTCCAGCCGATTAGGAGGAGTTCAATTACAACGAAACGTGGCATTTATATATATATATATATATATAATTATTGCATTTGTTCCGTATAAAATAGATTATAGAACATTCTCTAGACATTCGGTATCAAATCGAAAGTGAATCAGTTTCTTCTAGGTAAGCACGCTTCATCTTAGACCGCATCGTCTCTTGATCAAGGATCATAGGATAGGTAGGTTTACACCTATAGAAGTTAAAAGAAGGTATGAAATCTGACTTTATTTTCCCTTTGCTCATGAAGAGAATTGTAATGTCGCGTCGTATTTAGGACACCATTGGTCGAAGATGAAGGGAACTCCCGGCCGAAGAGCTGACACGATGGCGTCTATACGGAAAACATTCAAAAGGCATTAGGTAACTCACATGCTTTCACATTTATAAATCTTGTGACCTGTCAGTAAGCAGCTAAGATCACTAGCTTTTAATTTAATTCTAAACACAGCAAGAAGCCTGTGTCAGCTACAATCCTTTAAACTAAGTTTTACTCCAGAAGGCAACATTTTTAGGCAAATTTACGATCAAGGCTTTTTTTTGGAAGTACGCGTTAGCACGCAGAGCCCCCGAAAACGCATTGGGGACATACCGAGTTCCCCAATAAATTTTATCAACTTACAACTTTCAAGAATTAGCGTGCCCCCAAAAAAGAATTGTCAAAAAAGCCTCTATCCACTTTTGCTGTAAAAGATGTCGGTTACGCGCCTCGTTTACGTAAATAGATTACCAGTTAACTAATCTCAAGTTTTTGATCAAAGTTTCAACCCAATAATGCTTAAACTCACGCTGTTTCCATTAGCGCTTCGTGTTTATCCGCAATTATGTTCTTCGCTATGAAAGTACTCTGGCAGCTAACATCACCTGGCTCACACAGGCGCTTTAGGACGATAAAGAATAACATTTCTGGAACATTTATTTAATCAAATAAAGAGTGACGAGACGAGCAGGACATGTGCCTGATGGTAAGCAACATGCCTGCCACATAACAGCACAGCGACACGCAGCTATTGGAACATAAAGAATCCAAATCATTACCTAGTACTGCACTGCGCTCGACACCCAGAGATCTAAGTTGTTATATCTCTAAGCCATGTAACTTCTCTGGAAACATTGCCCTTCAAACCCGAACACAGTAATGTTTGCACATTACTGCTTGGCGATAGAATAACTGGCAAAGGTGTGGTACTTCCCCAGGCGGACTCTGCCAAGAGTCCTACCACTACTAATTAACATAATTTTAATGTCTTTCCCCAGGTTCTTCCCTGCTGCTGCCTTCTGCAGTCTCTGTCAGCTCTAGCGTTGTCAACCATGGCGTCTCCATTCCCAAGGTGGTAGCTCCAGTGATCACGGCTCCCATCATCAGGACTGTCGTTCCCACCATCGTGAAGGCTCCCGTGGTCTCGAGCCTTGGCTGGGGTGGCTACGGAGGCTTGGGCTACGGAGGCTACGGCTACGGAGGCTTGGGCTACGGAGGCTACGGCTGGAGCGGCCTTGGCTGGGGAGGCCTCGGCTTGGGAGGATACGGCCTTGGTTGGGGAGGAAAAGGCTGGCACTAAATGATAGCGTCTCTCGGTCCAAATCTTTCACTGTCCGGAATACTCTCTCGTTGTATAGTATTTCTTTTTAGTGAATCTTTATTACAATTTCTTTAAAAAAAAAAACATTTTTTATTTAGTTACCTCGTTGCTATTACAATATTTTCTGAATTATTAAAATATTTTATGATAAATCTCATCTATATACAACGTGGTGGATTTACCCCCAACAATATTTTAACAGTCCATTCTAACTGATGTAGACTTCATCACCCAAGGTCTCTTTCCCCTCAGCACGGTAGATCACGAGATAATTCGAGTCAAAGTTTGACGTAAAATTTCCACCAAATCACCAGCTTCAACCCTAAAGCATGTACAGCAGACAAACGACCTTACCGCCGACGCCGCGAGGTCGTACAAAAATTTGTGCAGAGATCTGGCCATTAGGGGTATGTCAAATGAAATAACAATCAAAAAAAATATCTTTTTTATGGCAAATTTTTTTGAGCTTTCATGCGTAATTTTCACATACATGATTCTAAACTTAATGTAGATGAACTACCATAAATATTGTTGCACCTTTCTGCAACACCTTGTATATAAAAGTAAAAGGACACTCATCAAGGAGTCTCAGAAACTACAAATGCTAGGAATCTGAAATTTTGCATGGAGTTTTCTTTTAGCACGTAGACGCTCGCTAAGACGGGGTTTTACGAAATTCAACCCCTAAGAGGGTGAAACAAGGGATGAACGGTTGTAAGAAAATTCGTGATGTTCAAAGTTATCAAATTTTGTATCTAGACAAATGACACGAAGCAATTAAAGTTTGTTCTATCAATTTTGTAATTTCAAACTGTACGGGGGTGAAATGGGGGATGAATGTCAATATGGAAGTTCCCAACCGTTGAAGATAAAACCATGAAACACTGTATATAGACACTTGACACAAAGCAAACGAATGATTGTTCTATCAATTTCGTAATTTCGAACTGTACGGGGGTGAAATTGGGGTTGAAATGGGGGATGAATGTCAATATGAAAGTTCCCAACCGTTGAAGATGAAACCATGAAACTCTGTATATAGACACTTGACACGAAGCAAACGAATGTTTGTCCTATCAATTTCGTAATTTCGAACTGTATGGGGATGAAATTGGAGTTGAAATGGGGATGAATGCCTCTTTGATTAAATTGTATGAAATTGTTTTATTATAAGCTGGTTTTAGTAACCGTTAATATGTCTGGATGTAAAAATAGGTACTGCCTATGTTACCTTAATATTTATTTCGCGCGGACGAAGTCGCGGGTAACAGCTAGTTTATGTAATGTATGTTTATATAAATCTATACTAATATTATAAAGCTGAAGAGTTTGTTTGTATGTTTGTTTGTTTGAACGTAAGGATCTCTGGAACTACTGGTTCGAATTGAAAGATTCTTTCTTTGTAGGATAGTCCATTTATCGAAGAAGGCTATAGGCTATTTAACATTACGCTACTATCAACAGGAGCCGAGCTAGAATGAAAAATGTAACAAAAACGTGAAAAAATATTGGTTTTTGAGAGCTTTCGTTGCGTGACAAAAATTTGAATTGGAACGCCCAATGTTCGATAGATGGCGTAGCAACGCGCGCGCGTTAAGCTAGCCTAATATAAATGGGGTACCGGACTGGGTCAAATATAAACCATTCTCATTAGTCAGTCAGCTAGATCATGGAAAAATATGGCGCGCGTATTTTTTGTTTTATAAAATTACTAGCTGACCCCGCAAACGTTGTTTTGCCAGATAAATTATTAATACAAATTTTAAAAACCTAACATTTAAACCCTAATTGTATGTATTATAACTTGTATGTATTTTTTAACGACACATTATAAAAAAATAAAAACAAAAAAATTGTCCGTAAATAAAAATGGGGTGAACAACCCTTATCACTTAAGGGTATGAACAATAGGTAGTAGCCGATCCGGAGAAGTAAGGTAACTAACACTGTGACACGAGAATTTTATATATAAGATTTTTAAAAATCGATTGGGGGTCTACGCGAAATTTCTAAGCACTGTACCTTCGTAACTTTTTGTTTGTAAAACAGAAGAAATAAAAAAGTGGCCAAGTGCGAGTTGGACTCGCTCATGAAGGGTTCCGTTGCAGCAAGTAACATAATACACATAGTTCTTTTAGTTCGTTGTAACTTTGATCGAAGTTTTAATAATAGTGTATTTATGACGTACTAAAAAAACTACTCATCAGATCGAGTTCAAACTAATTGTCGTTGGTAGTTTGCATAGTAATGTACATCATATATATTTTTTTTATTTTTTCATTCTCTTACTTTAGAAGTTAGAGGGGGGGGACACATTTTACCACTTTGGAAGTGTCTCTCGCGCAAATTATTCAGTGTAGACAAAAATTATATTAGAAACCCCAACATCATTTTTGAAGTCCTATCGATAGACACACCAGACATGCAAGTTTGATGAAAAAAAAATTTTGAGTTACAGTTCTCAGTATGGGGGCAACCCTATTTTTTTTTTAAAACTATTTTGTAAAAATCTTAATGCGGTTTACAGAATACATCTATTTACCAAGTTTCAACAGTGTAGTTCTCATATTTTCGGCAAAAAGTGGCTGTGACATACGGACGGACAGACAGACAGACAGGATGAATCTATAAGGGTTCCGTTTTTACGTTTTACGGAACCCTAAAAATACGTGTAGGTTTACAATATTTTTTAGCAATCTAACTGACCGACTAATCAGTTTTTTTTAGGATAGCCTATTGTAAAATGAGAAATAAACTTGTACTTCCTAGAGATTGACTTTGCGTGCTTAAATATGATGATCTGATGATGAGTCATAGGTAAGTAGCAGTAGAATAAAAGTAGATATCAGTTATCTTCTTATATATAAAATTCTCGTGTCACAGTGTTAGTGTCCTTACTCCTCCGAAACGGCTTTACTGATTTTTACCAAATTTTATATGAATATTCAGTAGGTCTGAGAATCGGCTACTAGCTATTTTTCATACCCTTAAGTGATAAGGGTTGTTCACCCCAAACATTTTGTTTTTAATTTTCAGACAAAAAAAAATGTTTTTCTTTTTAGGGTTCCGTAAAACATAAAAACGGAACCCTTATAGATTCGTCATGTCTGTCTGTCTGTCTGACTGTCTGTCTGGCCGTCCGTATGTCACAGCCACTTTTTGCCGAAACTATGAGAACTACACTATTGAAACTTGGTAAGTAGATGTATTCTGTGAACCGCATTAAGATTTGAACAAAAAAATTTAAAAAAAAGAAAAATTAGGGTTGCCCCCCATACTGCGAACTGAAACTCAAAAAATTTTTTTTCCTCAAACCTACACGTGTGGGGTGTTTATCGATAGGTCTTCAAAAATGATGTTGATGTTTCTAATATCATTTTCGTCTACACTGAATAATTTGCGCGAGAGACACTTCCAAAGTGGTAAAATGTGTGTCCCCCCCCCCCCCTCTAACTTCTAAAGTAAGAGAATGAAAAATCTAAAAAAAATATATGATGTTCATTACCATGTAAACTACCAACGAAAATTAGTTTGAACTCGATCTGATGAGTAGTTTTTTTTAGGACGTCATAAATACACTATTATTGAAACTTCGATCAAAGTTACAACGAACTACAAGAACTATGTGTACTATGTATATTATGTTACTTACTGCAACGGAACCCTTCATGGGCGAGTCCAACTCGCACTTGGACACTTTATTTTATAATGTGGATTTAAAAAATACATACAACCCTTAATTTTTACCCTTTTATCACCATCCCTTATTTTTAATAGCCGTTTTAGTAATTTAATTATTTTTCATCCCACTCTATAACTGATCAATTATCGTCTTTTTTGTCATCATGTCAGTTCAATCATCAATCATGTCATCAATTAGCCATATAATATGCCATATAAGTTATAGCATCATGTAATAATTTATATGGCAAAACAACGTTTGCGGGGTCAGCTAGTGTTATATATAAAATTCTCGTGTCACAATGTTAGTTACCTTTTACTCCTCCGAAACGGCTTTACTGATTTTTACCAAATTTTATACGGGTATTCAGTAGGTCTGAGAATCGGCTACTAGCTCTTTTTCATACCTCTAAGTGATAAGGGTTGTTCATCCCTAATTTTTTTTTTAATTTTTGATCAAAATTTTTTGTTTTTACATTTTTATAATGTGGCATTAAAAAATACATACAACCCTAAATTTTGATCCTTTTATCCAATGATATTAGAAACTATGGATTTTATGTCAGCGTTCAAAACCGGCCCCACTCAACAACAGACAAAACGCCTCAAGTCAGCTAATTTTACGTCAGTCGTTGTCGTTGTATGACTCTGCACCTTAGCGGTCGTATTGTGTACTCCTTTATGATGGTGTTTTGCACAGCAACGTCGTGCAAAAGTTATAACAAAAAGGTGAAAAAGAGAGATGGTATACCATATTATCAGTAAATACATCTCATTCTGTCAATTTAGGGTCGTTAATACTCGAAAAAGCAATTTATAAACAATTCTTTAGTATACTTCAATTCAAATACTTCAATACCTACGTAACGTGTCCGATAGGGATTGCCATCTGGAAAAACGAATTTGATATTCCGGTGGATCCGGCATAAGGTGTTATCCCGAACGGATGAATCGATTTTATTTTTGAAGTGAACATTTCTTTGGGCTCACCACGCAAAGATTTTTCTTGGGCTGTGTGTGAATGAATCATCGTGACGCCCGTAAATGAAAGAAATGTTCTGACGAACGAGAGAACAATGCATGAAAGAAACAATCAGCTGCTGTTGTCTGGCTGCTGTCGCCGTGTTTTGACGTGACTCCGTCTCATAAATCGATGAACGCCGGGTGCATCTGTGAAAAAGTGTCCCGTTACGATCATTGTTCCGTTACGCTCATTGTAAGCGTATACCGCATCTATTTTAACCCTCAACCAAAATATGGGTGGTGTAAGTTATACGTCGATGTCTGTCTGTCTATCTGTCCGTTGTCTGTCTGTGGCAACGTAAAGCTCAAACGGATCGGCCGATTTCAATGTGATTTTTTATTTGAATGTTAATGTTTGTGCGGTGGTTCGTTACTATGTTTGGTTAATATCAATTCAAGATGGCCGCCTCCACAAAATGGTGGACAAATTTGTCTTTACAACTTACCTCGATATGGGTGCCAGTGAAAGGACTTGATTAGTAAAATACTAAATACTATGACAAATTTCAAATCCAAGATGGCTATCACCACAAAATGGCGAATTACATTACTTTTTCACTACTACCTCAATATGGGTATCAAAAGAAAGGGCTTGACTAGTAGAATACTATGCACTATGACAAATTTCAAATCCAAGATAGCTGCCACTACAAAATGGCGAAATACGTTATTCATACAGTCTAACCATTTCCTGTACCTTGATTCACAACGCAATCGAGTTGATCTTGACACGGAATTAAACTTCTCAATCTTTGTCTTATCCGTTTAGAACGATAGATGTGAGAATTGTTATTCCGAATTTCAATCTTTCTGATTGGGTTGCAATTAGTACGCAGATTTTTTGTCCATAGATTCATGTTCGTGTAATATCGATTGGTGTGATTGACGCATATTTCGACAAATTTCATTCGTAAAACTAATATTGTAACATTGGAAATAATATGAGTACTGTTTCTAAACGCAATCCGAATGGCTAACATTCGGAATGATAATAATGAACCATTGTTTCTCTCATTCATTCTAAACGGGTATGAGAAAGACGGTTTGACGGTTTTAGAGGTTTGATTCCGTGTCGAAATTAATCCGAATGGGTTCAGAATCGCTACCCTGGTGTTCACGTATTTTAAATTTAAAAGCAATCTATATTCATTATTCGATCAAAATCAAAATTGATATAGTCGTGACTTTTTTTTCTATAACCCACCTTTATTTTTCCTGATATCCTTACTTACACTTGACTAACTTACTAACAGTTCGTTTTGAGCCGAAAAACGAAAATTATCCCGATTTGATAAACCAGCTGATAAGTGATCGACGGGAATTCAGCCGGATCCGGCCGGACTGTAAATTACGCCGGATCGCAATCACTAGTGCGATATTACGAGTCAGTTGTCAAAGTCAAATGACTTTGACAACTTTGGCGAGTTGAACTGGGGGCTGTGTATTTAATTGGTGATTTTTGTTTCAGACATTATGTCCATTTCTATAATACGTCAATGCTTTTATCACCAACCCCTATTTTTTACCCGACTGCGCGACGCAAAGGAGTGGTTATGTGTTTAACAGTCTATGTATGTATGTATGTTTGTATGTTCCTTTGAAGCACTATACAGACCAAACGCCTGGGCCGATTTTTATGATTCACACGTCAATCGATTCCTTTTAATCTGGCGAGTGACACTAAAGACATGATATTAGTGTAAGTTCAATATGGCGGATTCAGGACGCCATATTGTCCAAATTAAAAAAATGAAAATCACCAAAATATGTCAAGAAGGGTATCGTTGAATAGGTATTTAAAAATAATGTTTAGTTTTCTCTCAATGTTTTTCGATTTGACTGACCGTTTAGGATGTATATCGATTTAAAGTTGAGTAACAACCATTCTCACATTTATAGGTTTTTAGGTAGCAGAAAACTTCGTAAAACTAACTGTACGCGTGAATGTGGATGGACATTATATACTAATGTATCTAGTAGGCATCGATATAAATCAATAGATGTGCCCTGAGCACCTTGAAATTCGTAATAAACTGCGTCTCTGTATGTATCGTAAGTGGTTTACAAACAACCAATCTACTTGACCCCTATAATCGCTAGCGGCGAGATTTGCTGTGGTCCTACTTATTTTGGTTATTGACACCGAATAATGATAGGTAAAAACGTCCGGCGTCCACAGCCTCCTGCAACCGACTAGAACGGAAAGAGTGAGCTCACTCTTCCCAACGTTGACATGATTGCGTGCGCCGTGAAGTTTGGGATGGGGCCCATCTTGGGTTCTTCGATCTATGCTAGTAGGTATATTGGACTACCTTTTTTTCGTACGTGCAGGAAATGTATTTACGCATACCCTACTGCCCGCCCGGGAGACACAGCCGGGTTATGTTGCACTCTATATCATGTATGGATATGGTGCCCCTATCTACTAATAAACCTCCATGGGGTTTCAACTCTGAAGCTGATAGTGGGAACACGGAACCGCTCTCGAATTGCTCCGTCTCGGTCGCCCATCTCCAACTTCAAACGATTTAGTAGGTACTCAACGTCAATCGAAAACCTATACTAACACAAAACTATAAATATGAATTACATGCAGTAGAAAATCCTACATATTATATCAGTAGAAACGAAGACATTTGGTCAACAACCAAAAGATGCATGTTATTATGTTGAGCATATTAACATTTACAACATTGTTCATAACTAAAAATTATAAAATAAAAAAACAATAATTTAAAAACTCAAAAACCCGACTGCGTAAAAAGTGAACCAAACAACGTAGGTACTCGCATACTAAAAAAAACTGAAAAGAATAAAACAAGCATTTAGATTTCTGGTGGTCTAGAATTCTTTAATATGTTATTGTATTAATAATATTGAAATATATACAATATTTTCTAATAAAAGAACATTACAACTGAACAGTCGGGATCCATTGAACAATTACATTGTATGTAGAATAATAATATCGAATCTATTGAACAATTAGATTGTATGTCGAATAATAATGGATCCCGACTCTTCAGTTGTAATGTTCTTTTGTTAGAAAATATTGTATATATTTCAATAGTATTAATACAGTAACATATTAAAGAATTCTAGACCACCAGAAATCTAAATGCTTGTTTTATTCTTTTCAGTTTTTTTTAGTATGCGAGTACCTACGTTGTTTGGTTCACTTTTTACGCAGTCGGGTTTTTGAGTTTTTAAATTATTATTTTTTTATTAATAGCCATTTTAGTAATTTAATAATTTGACAGTGAACTCCTCCTAAGCGGCGGGACCGAATTGAATGATTTTTTGTGTGTGTAGGTACATGTACGTGGATTCGAGGATGGGTAAGATTCACAAATAAGCCCGACAGATGGCGCTGCAGACAGTGTCTAGGTTATGATTCGAGCGAAGCCGGAACGGGCCGATAATAAGAATGTAATATGCGAGGAGAGTCCAAATCATTACCTAGCACTGCTGTGCTCTCATCACCCTGAGATTTAAGACGATTTGTATCTTTGCTCAATAATTTCTCTGCAAGCATTGCCCGTTAAACCAGAAAACAGTATTAATGAATTACTGGACTACGAAAATACGAAACTCGACTTCTATTTTTTTTTTTTTAATTAAGAGCGACGAGACGAGCAGGATATGTACCTGATGGTAAGCAACATGCCTGCCACATAACAGCACAGTGACACGCAGCTATTGGAACATGAAGAGTCCAAATCATTACCTAGCACTGCACTGCGCTTGTCTCCCAGAGATCTAAGATGTTATATCTCTAAACCCTGTAATTTCTCTGGAAACATTGCCCTTCAAACCGGAACACAGTAATGTTTGCACATTACTGCTTGGCAGTAGAATATTTGGCAAAGGTGTGGTACTTCCCCAGGCGGACTCTGCTAAGAGTCTTACCACTACAAAAAGTATTTAAAGCGAACCTCAGGCGCTCGATTGAATATCGTATTTTTTATGAAATCAACTTAACACACTGTTGTAATGAAACAGAGGTAGTACGAATAATACTTCGTTGTCCAGTTGAGCAATTTTTTATGATATTTCAAAAACCGGTAAGTACACTGATTTCGTTAAATTTTGTGGTCCCATACCACTTCTTAGGTATGATGATTTACGATCGAATAACGATACTATACCGATAACTATATTGTGAATCGATTTTGAAGATTTTTAGTATTTAGTATCACGTAACATATATTATGTACCTACATACAAAAAAATTGGCAGTCATAGGAACTGCCGGTAGAAGTGAAAACTTAACTCAAAATTTGATAGCTCACTTTGGAAACTACACGGGTGAAACCGGAGGGCGTGGCCTGGGCATCATGACATGTCCATCTAGAAATGCGTCAGCATTTCCCATTGGCTGACCCATTTCTAGATGGCCATGACATAATGGCTAAGCCACCCCCTTTCAGCATTTACCATTGGCTAACGCATTTATAGACAGCCAATGGCTATGGTCCCGGGTTTACCCGAAGATTTCTTGTCATACCCGAGCGTGACGCTAGAATCCAATTCACAGCCCACGAAATATCCGTCTAGGCGCGCCTAAAGAAGTTTTCACTTCAAAAACCCTACGTAACCGAATCGAGAACCCTTTGCTCAAGGGCGAATCCCCCTTTGGCTCCAGGGGGGGGCACATGGCTCCAGGGGGGGTCACATAATAAAACTGTGCGATAATACATGCATGCTTTTCAATTTGTGGTCCACCTAGGTACTGCACCCAGCCTAGAAGGAGGACCCAGCCTAGCCCATGTTCCCCATGAGTCCCCATTTGCCCTTGCCTTTTCCAAAGTCGGTTAAAAAGCGAAATAATAAACCGTTTCAAACCAATCAAATGAAAAACGTTCGCATTTTCAATACTACACTCGTTTAATAGCTCAATATGTCGCAACTTTTACAACTCAATCTAACCTGAAGCAATTTCCTCGGCGGCTGGGACTGGTAACTAGTAGGCCAGTTGTTTAGAATCAAACTCAAGAATGATTCGTTCCTTGGTGAGTCTCGTAGTTGTGGTGGCGTTTGCGACAACTGTGGATGGACACAGAGACGCGACTTCAGAAGCCATAGACTCGTCAGATGAAGGCAAGTATAGTTAGCATAGAAAACCAGTACAGCAGTATACTCTCTGCCTGCGAAGCCGAGAGTTTGATTCCCACCCAGTGCAAATATTTGTATGATGAATTCAAATATTTGTACTGTGTCTGGGTGTTTCTATGTAAAATGAATATTATGTATTTAGAACTATATACGTATTATATAAGCTATCTGGCCGTCATAGTACAAGTTTTGCTTAGTTTGGGGTCAGATGATGTTATGTGTGAGGTGTCCACCTATAATATATATCTTATATATAAAATTCTCGTGTCACAGTGTTTGTTTCCTTACTCCTCCGAAACGGCTTTACTGATTTTAACCAAAATTTATATGCATATTCAGTAGGTCTGAGAATCGGCTACTGGCTATTTTTCATACCTTTATTTATATAGCAAAACAACGTTTGCGGGGTCAGCTAGTATATTATAAGTATAGATATTAGCAAGACATTATCAGCTACTAGCAGTCCGATCTGGTGTAGGTAGATACGTAATATATAGCCCATATCAGTCAGGGATGACATACATACGAGTGTCCAACGGTGTAAGATTTTTTTAAATCGATCCAGTAGTTCTTGAGATTTAGCGCGTAAAACAAAAAACCTCTTCCGCTTTATATTATCAGTATAGACTTTCATGGTTTATTTTTTATTTGGTAGATCATAGCTCAGAGGGATAGATGAATAGATAAAATCCCAGATCGATGATATATAAACGAACGCTTCATCGTAAGAGATGCGAAGCGCAGATTGATGTCGGTGCGAGCAGTAGGCAATGATTTCAAAAGGATGCGCATTACTGAACATTTTATAGAAAACTTCTTGTTACAGGCAAAAACAGCGACATTTGTCATAAATCATACGAACTACGTCAGTGCCGCGTTGACGACGCAAGACGACGTAACATTGTACAAAAAAACGTAATTTCATACATATTTTTACTTGCGATTGGAACATACTACATACATTTTTACTATACGTGCGCACACCGACAGCCAAAAAGCGACATGAGTTAGCTGATAAATGTCTTTCAAGTTTCTGTGAAAACTCTAAACGAACTACATAACACTTATACCTTAATACTCAATACTCAATCGTTTATTGCTTTGTTATGTCACAGATATAATGATAGATAATACAGATAGGTAGATTTCGTACAAAATTAAGTCGCAACACAACGTACCCAATCGGGCATTGCAATAAAAAATTGTTTTGGAGTGAAGCGTTATGTTTCACAGTAAATTACCAAACTTTCATCCCCGAAATTTCTTAGGTCGTCGGTTAAAAACTCGGATATGCTATAGTAGGCTTTAGACAGCAGCAGATTTCTCAAAGTCCTAATATAGGTTTATTAGGACTTTGAGAAATCTTATCTTCTATTTCCTTTAATTTGGTGGGAAGCTTATTATCTTAGAGTTATGTATACTCTAAGCTTATTATATATTTTATGGCCATCCCATGGGGACCGGTACTATGTAACGTTAGTTTTGATGTCGGTACGTTCAAGGTATTTTTATAGAATGTCCTAATAGGGTAGCGTTGGTTGTCTGCTACTTTGTCAAAAAAATAATGGATAATTCGAATTTGAAATTTTCTAATAAATAAAGTGACCTTTGTAAGAGTGAACTAAGTACTTTTTCAAAATAGATTCTCAAATTTTCATAAATTTACAACACATGTTATGTCACTGGAAAGAGAGTAAAAAGTATTTTTATTTATGTGTCATTTAATTTTTTCGGTTGTGAAACAACCGAAAAACTTTCAAATCGTTGCATTAGTTTCGAAACCTACCTATTTATAACAAAGACGAACATTCGAAAGTATCTACAAATATTTTCTTCACGTAAACGTAAGTGTATATCAAACCTATTACGTTTTGTTTAATTATTATTAATTCCCAAAATTAAAATCACTTGCACTAAATTTGACAACAATAAATAAACAACAAAAATCACGTTTGTACAAGGCCACTTCGTCCACTTCACGCGTTCGATGGCGGCCATTGTGTGTTTGTGTGCGATTCCGTAGTAAAATAAATATCGCTTTGAACATGTATGGCTATAAATCTAACAGCACCGAAAGTAAATTAAGATTACTTACCGATGATACCATATCCCATCTTTCTTTTTAACTGTTGTATCTTAGCTTTTGCAGCCTTTTACTACACAATTAAGCATTTTAATGACCAGCAAATACTCGTCACTCCCGCGCACTGCTCCCGGTGTGAGCTCAGTCGCACTGGCCCTAAATTTTTTTTAGGGCCGACGCGGTTATGCCATTTTATCGCACGGTACAGATAGTGCAATCCACGAAGACGCGCCCCACTATTCCTCCTAACCGTTTATAGTATACTAGTGGCCCGCTCCGGCTTCGCTCGAATAATAACCTAGATATCAATCAACTGCAGCGCCATCTGCCAGGCTGATTTGTGAATCTAAACCTTCCAGGGCCCTACCCAAACGAACGAACGATATAAAAAAATCATTCAAATCGGTCCAGCCGTTTATGAGGAGTTCACTTACAACGAAAAGTGGCATTGATTTTTACATAGTATATAGTTATAGATAGATAGATGTGTGCAAGCTTCCGTCAATGTTGAGTGTTATCGGTACACACTAATTACCTATGTATGCACACGCACACTACAATGACTGGTGAATGGTTCGCGACTGACGCTCGGAGCAAACGCGATTGGTAGAGAAAAAAATTGGTTGGGCGCACCTTCGTGGATTGCACTATCTATGTACTGCAGTTTGCCAAACAAAACTTAATGTCGTGGAGTATGTATAGTGAAGGATCACACAAACCATCGTAATGTTTTTAACTGTCGGAAACGCATGCACTAGCACCAGTGCCGGATCTAGGGGGGGCAAGCCGGGGTCCATGCCCCGGGCGCCAAGTTCAGGGGGGCGCCAAAACTCGCCTTTAATAGACAAATGTGCAACTCAAAAACATTGACTTAAATTTGACCACAGAAAAATATATATCGGCATAAGCACATAACTTTCACTGTTCTTTTCCTGTGATAATATCAATTCGAATGATACCCAGCGAACCTCTTAAGAACATTCATCGACATTTTTTTCTCATTTTGATAGGCAGTTTATAATTTCGATATTAGATAATGGTCAATTTAACCGACATCCACAATAGAACACAAGCCAAAATAACAGAAGGAATGAGCTGGATCATGATGAGTACATCCATTGACCCCCCCCCCCCCCCCCCCCCCCAAGTAAAGAAAGAAAAATAAGAGATAAGTAGGTGGGGGCGGCATTTTTCAGATTTTGCCCCGCCTAAAAAATTTTAAGATCCGGGGCTGACTAGCACTGAACCTTGACAAATGATGGTAGTTTCGAACGTACCAAGCCAAAATGGCTCGCTATGATTTGCCTCTTTTTTCTTGCACAGACCCGGTGTCCAGGCGTTATTATTTTATGGACTACTATATAAAAATTTATCTAAATCGGTGTAATGGTTGTGTGGTATGGTTTTTGTTGTAATATCAACAAAAAACTAAATTGTGCTTACCTTTATCTCTCGTATGCCGTTATTGTAGCTAGAACAAAAAATATTAAATTTAGTCGAGTGTCTGAGTTCGACTTTTAATTGAAGTAGTTTTTTTTTTTTTGAAGGTACAATATTTTAATACACTTTTATTATTAGCTTCACTTGTAACTAACTACTATTATACGTATGTAAGAAAATCTTGGAATCTTAATTTGACCCACTTCTTCTTCACTTTGGTCTTCGATTAGGGTGAAATTTTGCACACGCTCTTAGTTTTGATGACAATACATGACTAGCTTAGAAACGTCATTACAAATCCAATATGGCAGTCTCCCCAAGATGGCGGACTGGCTGTTTGAAATCCACCCTCATGATATGGGTATCAAATGAAAGGGTTTGCTGTCAGGAATACGAAAAAAGTAGTCACGGGTCTTAAATCCAATATGGTGGATGTTCAAGATGGTGGACAGGCTATTTGAACGCACCCCCACGATATGGGTATAAAAGGGTTTGCTGTTTTTTAGTTTTTTTAACTATTATTTAAGTCTAATTAGATTGTTTATGGTCACCATGCCTACTGTGTGTTATTTTTCTTGTGTGCATAACAAAGTGTGTCTGTCTGTATGTGTAAATGACATGTCTTGGTTCGATCGTCCGCAGTCGTGGGTCGGCACGCGTTCGCGGCGGACGTCGGCGGGCGGCGCACCCTGTTCCGTCAGGAGATCCAGTATGAAGGCCTGCCCATCGAGTTCCCGTCGGGCCGCAGACTCCTGGACCCCACGACTGACACCACCCCCACCACGACACCTAGTAAGAAACTATCATGCATAGAAGGGGCCATAACCCTCCCAAAATAGATAGAAACACCTTATGGTGACACAAACAAATTAAAATATTACACAAAAATACCTATTAACTAGAGCCACAAGTGGCGTCAAAATAGTATACGTTATAAGTTGAACAAATTCCGAAATATCGGATAGTACTCATAGACTACAGGCCCGTGAACGAAATTCTTCTTCTTCGTGTCGATATCGTTATTTTGTTATTAAACCTAACTTACTAATCTATGTTTCCTACAATGTAAAGAATTATAATATTTAAAAATTATTATTATACTTTTTTGACGTGATAACGTCTTATAATTCGATGAAGCCGGCTGCACGCCCACAAAACATGACGTCATGTACCGTTACCGTCGGTCGTTACCGTCGGTCGTTACCTCGCCGCATGTTTGTTACAGCTGTATTAATTATTTCGACCAGTAGTTCAAGCGGGGATGTAGCTCAGTGGTAGAGCGTTCGCTTTGCATGTGAAATGCCCCGGGTTCGATCCCCGGCATCTAAAAGCTTTTTTGCATTGTTTTTTGCATTGTTTTTTGCATTGTTTTGATTGAAAATGACTAAATTCTACTGATTACTTTTTACATACAAATCTATTAAACAAATGAAATTAAAATTTTCTTTTGAAAAATGCTACCATTCCATCAGTATTTTCTTAAGACGTTGTCACGTTCTATCGTCAGTAAACCGACTTTACAGACAAACATTTTTTTTTTTTTTGTTTTTTGGATTCCAATGGAAAATGCAGCGCATTTCTTGATAACCAATGGCTATGGTCCCGAATTTACCTGGAAGATTTCTTATCATACCCGAGCGTGTCGCTAGAAATCAATTCACAGCCCACGAAAAATTGGCCGTGGTGCGCCAAAAGAAGTTTTCACTTCAAAAACTATTCTTCTTCTACTATTCTTCTATAAAAACTTGTTTTCTGTCTCCGCAGGCACGGTGCCGCCGACGCGTCCGTCCGAGGCGATGGACCGGCGCTACCGGCGCGTGTACCGGCCCGACGAGACCGCGTCCGTGGAGGACTACCCCTTCATGGCCGCCGTGCTGGTCAACGGCGAGCTGTGGTGCGGCGCGGTGGTCATCGCCCGCGACGCCGCGCTCACCGCCGCGCACTGCCTGCAGCTGTGAGTCGCTAACAGACGACAATACAACAGACCTTTTGTTTTCGATAGGGGGAATCCTTTTTAGGGTTCCGTAAAACGTAAAAACGGAACCCTTATAGATTCGTCATGTCTGTCTGTCTGTCTGTCTGTCCGTCCGTATGTCAAAGCCACTTTTTGCCGAAACTATGAGAACTACAGTGTTGAAACTTGGTAAGTAGATGTATTCTGTGAACCGCATTAAGATTTGAACAAATAAATTAAAAAAAAAGAAAAATTAGGGTTGCCCCCCATACTGAGATCTGAAACTCAAAAAAAATTTTTTCATCAAACCTACACGTGTGGGGTGTCTATCGATAGGTCTTTGAAAATGATGTTGAGGTTTCTAAAATCATTTTCGTCTACACTGAATAATTTGCGCGAGAGACACTTCCAAAGTGGTAAAATTTGTGTCCCCCCCCTCTAACTTCTAAAGTAAGAGAATGAAAAATCTAAAAAAAATATATGATGTTCATTACCATGTAAACTACCAACGAAAATTAGTTTGAACTCGATCTGATGAGTAGTTTTTTTTTAGTACGTCATAAATACGTCATTATTGAAACTTATATTTATTACCTAAAAAATATTTCTAATAATTTTGAGAATTGCCACTTCTTACGCTTTACCTTAAATACATTACGAAATCGAAGAGCTTTTTGTGATCTTCTCAACAATACCATAAATACGCATGATTATAAAACAAGCTTTTTGGGTAAAAATATAAGAAAAAATATTAAAATTAATGATTTCAAATCAGATGAACCTGCGGTGGTAGGTAAACATCACAATATGTCTAATAGCGAAAGAGGTACAATACCATACTATTTTAATAAAATAAATGAGTCTACGTCTAATGACCTTCAAAATACAAAAAATGAAATTCAAAATGAAGCAATGCCTATACGTGGGACAATACCATATTACTTCAAAAAGCTAAAATCAAAAACTTTATCACGCAACCAGCTTTTTCGAGACTAATCATGCTAACGTTTCTTCCAACTCTAACTCGCCCAAAAATGTGTTTAGTATCATGCATCTAAACGTCCGAAGTCTTAAATCTAAAATTGACCAATTAGAAATACTTAACTTAGAGCATAAATTCGATGTATGTTGTTTCTCGGAAACACATCTTAAAGAGGAGCATATTGATGTTGTTCAACTAGATGGTTTTCAAAAAGCCACACACTATTCGCGGAAATACAAAAAACAAGGAGGTGTCAGTATTCACATAAAACATGATTTAACGTATTTTAAATTAGATTGGGTTTCGGAATTAGCCATAGAGTCACACTTCGAAAGCTGTGGTATTTGTGTTCCTGAATTGAATTACATAATAATTTGTTTATACAGAGCACCAAAAGGAAACTTTAACCTATTCATACATACTCTTGAAACGATGTTAATTAAACTAATGAGAAACAGAACCAACGGAAAGAAAGTATTTATACTAGGTGACTATAACATTGACATAATTCAACATAACAGGCGATCTGAACAATTCTTGACAACCCTAAAATCATTTAATATGCATCCAACATTTACTGATCCTACGAGATGTACTTCCCATAGTCAAACGTGTCTAGATAACATTTTTACAAACGTCAAAAAATACAAAGCAGAAATATTAGATGTTGGAATTTCTGATCACTCTGCGTTGAAAATAGATTTGAAAACAAATTTAAGTTTTTATGAACGGTATTGGTTTGTAGTACGAAGAAACGTTGATAAATACATGGATATATTTTTAAAATATATAAGTCAAATAAGCTTCTCAAATGTATATAATTTTGATAATCCAAACGAGGCCTTTGATAATTTCATAGAAATATACACACTTATCTTTGAGCTCTCGATCCCTGTTGAAAAAACAAAAATTTCTCACAGAAAGAAACCTAATTGGAAAACCAAAGGCATTGTACTATCCTGCAAAAATAAGAGAACATTTTACCTAAATTCTATTTCAAAAAATGACACAATTGAATCTGTCAAATACAAAACATATTCGAACACCCTTAAAAAGATAATAAAGCGTTCAAAAAAGATAGCAAACATAAGATACATAAATAGGAGTACCAACAAGATGAAAGCTACTTGGGGCTTAATAAAACAACATACTGCAGCAACTAATGCTATTCGAACTTCTATTGACACTTTAAAAATTAACAATACAACATTTAATGAACCTATTCAAATAGCAAATTTGTTGGTAGAACATTTTTCAAAAGTTCAAAACGATCTTCAGTCAAAAAATATACACTTGAATAGTAATCCTCAAAATTGTAACTCTATTTTTCTAGCGCCAGTGGACTATTCAGAAATAACCAAGATTGTTAAGAGCTTCAAAGCCAAAAAAACTACTGGTCATGATAAAATATCTATGCAAGTAATAAAAAAAAGTATCCATATTATTATAGAACCTCTCGTATACATCATTAACCTAACCCTAGAGACTGGCATATTTCCTGATTTCCTTAAAGTATCTCTGATAAAACCTATTCATAAGAAAGGTGCAAAAGACGACGCGAACAATTACAGACCTATAGCACTTCTTTCGTGTATCTCAAAAATATTTGAAAAGGTGATATATAACAGGATCACGGCTTTTTTTACCAAGAATGGTATTATAGATGACAACCAATTCGGGTTTCGAAAAGGAAAGAATACTTCAGGTGCAATATTCAAAATGATAAAAAAACTAAGTGAAGATATTAATGAAAAGAAACCTGGCATTGCTTTGTTTCTTGATTTGTCTAAAGCATTCGATTCTGTAGATCACAGCACATTGTTAAACAAATTAGAATCAACAGGAATTAGAGGTAATGCGTTAAAACTTATAGAGTCTTACTTAAGCAATAGAACTCAAATTGTTGCATTAGATACTTACAACAGATCTACAAAAACCGTGGAACAAATATATTCCAAATCAAAGATAATGTCTATAGGAGTTCCACAAGGGAGTATTTTAGGGCCAATATTATTCTTACCGTATATAAATGAATTACCAAAACTTACAGAACACTTATGCGTAATGTTCGCAGATGATGCGACTATTTACATACCTAAATGCAACAATGTTGAAGAATTTAATAGAGAAATAAACAAAACACTAAACACAGTAGGAACTAAGTTAGGAGAAATTAACTTGAACCTAAACGCGGAGAAAACAAAAATAATTCAATTTAGAAACTACAAACAACAACCAACAGATTTAGAAATATTGTATAGAGGGAATAAAGTCAAAGTCGTTGACAATACAAATTTCTTAGGAGTGTCAATAGATAATCACTTAAACTGGAAATCACATGTAAATAAAGTCAATAATAAATTATCAAAATATTGTTACGTTTTGGCAATTCTCAGTAATATATCATCAAAGGAAATTGCATTGAACGCCTACTATGGTTATGTTTACCCTCAATTAATTTACGGCGTGATATTTTGGGGCAATTCTGTTGAAATAGAATCAACTTTCATACTTCAAAAGCGTTGCTTAAGAACAATATACAAGCTCAACGCTAAGGACAGTTTACGTAACATTTTCAAAAGTAACAATATCCTCACTCTTACTTGTATTTATATTTATGAGATTTGTATTTTTGTCAAAAGCAACAGGAACTACTTTTTCGAAATTAAGTCTAGTCGATCAGAGATTCTCAGGAAAAAACATAAACACAACATCTTTATGCCACAAATAAATAACAGTATGTACCATAATAGTCCGTATATCATGGCCTTAAAGATTTATAATAAGTTACCAACAGATATTAAAACTCTGGTTGATAATCATTTTAAAATTAGGCTAAAGACATGGCTAGTTTCTAAAGCGTATTATAAACTAATAGAATATCTGAACGACTAGCAAGTGTAACTGTACTTTACTGTAAATAATTATTAAATGCATTATGCATAGTACATAATATGGATGGTGATATGGTATTTAGATCATTTAGCAGTTTGATCAGTTTGAACGACTTGTAATCTTAATTAGAACTTTATTTTACTTTAATTATTATTGTATGCTCGCAAAGGGCAGACTGTTTTAAGTACTGGAAATATTGTATACCAACTAGTTTGTACACAGTTCAACAATAAATTTTTCTGATTTCTGATTTCTGATTTCTGATTTCTGACTTCGATCAAAGTTACAACGAACTACAAGAACTATGTGTACTATGTATATCATGTTACTTGCTGCAACGGAACCCTTCATGGGCGAGTCCAACTCGCACTTGGTTACTTTATTCAACACGCTTTTATTAGCTTCACTTGTAACTAACTATGTATGTAATAATAATAATAAAATTAATTTATTCACAGTAAATAGTTTGATACAGAGTAGCCTTAGGTCTAAGATAATGAGAGTTAGTAACATAATTGTTTGAAGTCGCTACATGTAAATTTTGAGCTTCGAATATCCGAACTAAGCCTAAGCTTGTGCTATGTATGTAAGAAAATCTTGGAATCTTAATTTGACCCACTTTCCGGTCTTCGATTAGAATGAAATTTTGCACACGCTCTGTTCTTTCAAGTTCAAGTTCTGATGACAATACATGACTAGTTAAGAAACATAATTACAAATCCAATATGGCGGCCTCCCCAAGATGGCGGACTGGCTGTTTGAAATCCACCTCCTTGATATGGGTATCAAATGAAAGGGTTTGCTGAATGGG
Organism: Ectropis crepuscularia; assembly: GCA_963693475.1. Lineage (NCBI taxonomy): Eukaryota > Metazoa > Arthropoda > Insecta > Lepidoptera > Geometridae > Ectropis > Ectropis crepuscularia. The sequence goes on from CAVNZS010000054.1 coordinate 283,583, forward strand.
ATACGAAAAAAATAATCACGTATTTTAAAAAGCGTGTATTTTAGTTTTTTTTACTATTAATAATTATTTGAAGTGAAATCTTCTTCAGACGCGCCGCAAACAGATTTGTGAATTTGGCAAACATTGGCTGTGCATTGATATCTAGCGTCACGTTCGGGAATGATTAGAAATCTTCGGGTAAACTCGGGACCATGGCCATTGGTCATCTAGAAATGCGTCGTCATTTCTAGATGGCCATGCTCATGGCCACGCCCCCCGCCTCATCCACGTAGTTTCTTTCCAAAGCTATCAAAGTTAGAGTTATAAGTTTTCACTTCTATCGGCGGTTCCTATGACTGACAATTATTTATTTTTTTGACGGGGGCAATCCTTTTTTTTTTTAAGTGAAAACTTCTTTTGACGTGCCACACAGATTTTTCGTAGACTGTGAATAAAACTCGGCGGCACGATCGGAAGCGAAAGAAATGTTCGGGTGAACTCGGGACGGCTGAGTAGGCCTATGCCGGAACGAGAAAGATGTCTATTCAATGCTGTCTGGTCTACTGTCACAGCCTTTTTTCTAAATGTGTTCTTGGACATGGATACTAGTCCTTCAGCCGCATCTGTCACTGTCGTATTTGCTGTATTCAATTTATATGTACACGATTTTATTTTTAAAATTATTAAAATTAGGCAAAATAGATTTTAATAGCCATTTCCTATTTTAGTTTTCAACTCTGCCATGCGGTCTTAAGCATACACATTTTTTCTTTGAAGTCCTTATGACTGCCATTTTTATAGTATCCAGTGACGAGACGAGCAGGACATATTTATGCTTGATGGTAAGCAACATGCCTATCCAAAACAGCACAGTGACACGCAGCTATTGGAACATAAAGAGTCCAAATCATTACCTAGCACTGCACTGCGCTTGTCACTCGGTTCTTTTAGCTCTATGCCCTGTAATTTCACTTTGTTATTCAAACTGAAACACAGTAATATTTGCACATAACTGCTTGATAGAATAACTGGCTATGGTGTAGTACTTCCCCAAGTGGACTCTCCAGAAAGTTATACCACTTACTACATTTCATTAACCTGTTTATGGACAAAGAAGACGGCCTAGTTTAGCAAAAGTAGACTCAATCAACAGGAATTTAGATTTAAATTTAACAGGACCACCGTTGGACGGAAACTGCTAAAGGGGTTAAACCGTTTACATTGTCTGCAGACAATACAACAACCGCTTCTTCCGAGAGTACGTCAAGATGCTGACCGTCCGAGTGGGATCCAGCAACGCATCAGCCGGTGGCGACGTGCTGAGAGTCTCCGAGATATTCTTCCATCCCAACTACAAGCCGCAGACCCTGGAGTTCAACGTGGCTCTTCTGAAGCTCCACAAGAACATGACCTTCGGGAAGGAGGAGCCCAGGGTCGATATGATCGAGTACTCCAGGCACGTCGTCGTGCCAGTCGATAATAAGGTCCTGTTTCTTGGATGGGGATCGGTTTTGGTAAGTTTCATTGATTCCCGTTTGAACAGCAGTGAGATCTTATATTTTTGGGTGACGACCGCAGTGCAGTTCTAGGTAATTATTTGGACTGTTCATGTTCCAATGCCTGTGTCACACACTTTACCACGTACACGCTCAACATCAGCTCTGTAAATAAAAATCAATACAAGCGGATTTTTTGGAGCTACGAGCAGCCCAGTGATATCAGTGAACCAGCTACAGTTCAGCGAGCCCGGAGCCGTGTTGACAGCCCCCAGGACGTCAGGGATAAGGAGATATCACCAAAAATACCGGACGAACAGCCAAAAATAAAGGTTAGTTTTGATTCAACACCACAAGATCGCAAAGTTGTATTTGGTCAAAAGTCACGTAGTTGATAGCGACCTCTTCGGTATAGAAAACCTCCGTCTGACACGTACTTATCGCTGCACGACCGACCGGCGCCGGCGACTCGACGCACGTTATTGGCGACACCTATCTCCGCCAAGTAAAAACATCATCATCATCGCCAACCCCTGCGGAAAAACTGACTGCTGGTGACTGGACATCTACTGGTCAGCCCGAAAACCATCTAAAACGAGCGCGTGCGGAAGAACACTGACAAATTTTAACTTGGAGAAGAAGAAGAAGAAGACGAAGAAGAAACACGAGTAGTATAATAGTAGTAGAGTAGTACACGAGTAGTATAATAGTAGTAGAGTAGTACACGAGTAGTATAAGTAGTTACAATTTAAATTTACCTAATTCTGTTAAACAAATTCTGTCATACAAAATGTCCGACACAAACAAGAAAGCCGCCCCCTCCACCTCTGCCTCCTCCGCCTCTGCCCCCGTCATTGCACCAAAACGACCAAGGGTCCTCTCAGTAAGATCTGTAGCGTCAAACCTACACAAGCGAATTTTGAAAAAAAATGTTAAAGCCGGAGGGTCAGATGTGGTGCAACCGACGCGGCAACACGGGGAGAGCCCCAGTGAGCCCATAGAGATTCCCAAAGTAGATTCCGGCCGCGTTCAGTCTTTAGGCAATGTGCCGTCGCCGCCACAGTCACAAACAGCTAGCGAGATCTCGGCCCTGGTGACCTCGGTCCCTGAGACGAGCCCAGGACAAGTGGCGGCGGTGGACAGAATCGAGAGCTGGGAGCAGTGCGGGATATCACCGCCTAAAGAGCTGAGGACCGATGACGAGACGGACAGCGTGTCCGAGCTGTCTTTCCCGACCTCCGCCCGCAGCACAAGGGTCAGCATGCTGATCGGAGATTGCTCAAAGCGGACGGGGGTCGAAATGGACAGCGCCACAAAAGTGGCAAACGACGCGCTGCTCCGGGGCAAGGACGCTCTCGAGTCCTCTCATAATGTGAGGCGCGATATAAGGCAAACGGCGATTGAAAGCCTACAAGCGCTTTACGAGATCGTCCTTTCCCTTTCGGAGTCCAGACATCGTCACATCGCCTCGCTCGAGAAAGAAAGGGCCCGGCATGCCATGGAGCTGCTCTCAGTAGAAAGGGCTCACACAAAAGCAACACAAAAAAATTATCTAGACCTTACTAAGGAGGTATCTCTGGCCAGAGAACAACTAGCGGAACTACAAAAAGAGACTAAAGCCGTCAGAGATTGGCAGAGCTTCGAGTCGAGAGAGCCCCACCAGCACATAAAAGAAACAGTGGAAGCGGTGAGGGACATCGGCGGTTACCTGAAGTCTTTACCGAGTGAAAATAACACGGTCAACCTAACGCCGCTGCGGAACGATTGTCTCGGTATAAAAACTGGGATTGAAATTCTTCAGAGGCAGGTCGACGAATTCCGGAGAGACTCCAACACAAAAAGCGAAACAACCGTCGAAGTCCTGCATCGAAACGCAGACATGCTGCAAAAGCTCGCCTCGACTCCTCCACCTCCTACTCCCCCAAATTATTCGGATAGTCTTAGCAAAATAGAAAAAATACTCACAGAACATTCAACACCACCCCCACCCTCAGCCCCAATAAAAATAAATATTGATGAGCACGTGTTGCCGATCACAGAACGACTCGAGGCTGTATCATCGGAACTCCGGACGATGCGCCAAGAAAAATTATCTCTTCCCCAACCAGCCCTAAGCATTGAGGCCGAAATATCCCAAGCGGAAAAAGGCAAGCCACCAAAGCCTGCCACTTATGCTAAAATCGCGGCCAAGCCCGTCGGGCCAAGACCAAATCACACTCTGATCGTGACAACGGCAAATCCGACATCCCCCACGACATCTGAAAACTTGATAGACAGGATAGCATTAGCTCTGGACACGAAGAAGACCGGAGCAAGAGTTGACCGAGTGCGAAAAGCCCGTAACAGGAAAGTCATCCTGAGTTGCAGCACAGAGGAAGACCTTGGTCTGGTCAGAAATCGCGTGCAGCAGGATAAGTCCTTAAAAGTGGAAACCGCGAAAGCGGGTAATCCACTTATAATCATTCGAGATGTCCTGTCTTATCACAAAGATAATGAAATTGTTGAAAACCTTCTGGCGCAGAATAAACATCTGCTACAGGGGGTCGATTTGCAAGAGAGCGTGATCAGAGTGCGGTACAGGAAAAAGGCGCGTAACCCGCATGAGTGCCATCCGGTGATCGAGGTCTCGCCTCGCATTCACAGAGCGTTTTTGGATGCCGAAAAAGTCTACATAGGACTCCAGAGGAGACCAGTGGCAGACCAGTCGCCCTTGGTGCAATGCACTAGGTGCCTAGGTTTTGGTCATACAAAGGCGATCTGCCGGGAGAGGGACGAGTACTGCAGTCACTGCGGAAAGACTCACTCCTGGATTCAATGCAAGGCAAGGAAAGAAGACCTGCCACCTAAATGCAGGAACTGTGCGACTGCTCATCCCAACAGCTCTAACAGGGAACTCGCTCACAATGCCTTTAATAGTGAGTGCCCTGAAAGGGCAAAATGGGATGGCATAGCGCGGTCCCGAATATCGTATTGCTAAGGGCACTCATGAGGTACGTGACTCAATCTCCCGAAGAGTGGACGAACCAGGTATGCGTTTCATCCAAGCAAACCTGCAGCGCTCCCAGAATGCAACGGTCGAACTCTTGAAGGTTGCGAGAGAAAGGGGAGTTTCAGTTGCCCTTGTCCAAGAACCCTATGTGGGAAACAAAGGAGTAATGAAACAATATCCTGGAACTCGTGTCATTCAGTGTAGTTTAAATAGGCAAAAACCAGTTAAGGCAGCCATAATAGTCTTCGGTGATAGACTGGAGGTAATTCATGATCCCCAGCTTGTTACCGAAACAGAAGTGTCTGTCTTACTCGTCAGCACAGGCCTAAGACTGGGAGTGATTTCTGTCTACTTAGAAGGAGACCAAAAAGTTGACCCCTACCTTGGTAGGATCAAGGCGTTCTGCGATAAACTAGCGACAAAAGACCTGATTGTCGCCGGTGACATAAATGCATGGTCCCACTGGTGGGGAAGCACATCTCAAAACGAAAGAGGAGACGCCGTGAACTCTTTCTTCAACGAAATGGACTTGCATATTCTCAACTCCGGCGATACACCAACCTTCGAGATCGTCAGGGAAGGCAAACTCTGCACGAGCGTAGTAGACGTGACAACGTGTAGCGAGCCTCTCCTGGGGAGAATCGTGGGATGGGAGGTAGACAAAAGCATTACAACGTCAGACCACAACGCAATTACCTTCACTTTGCGTTTAGTTAAAACTCTTGAACAACAGAGACCGATAACAACACGTAAATACAACACCAAAAGGGCAAAGTGGTCAGACTTTGTATCACAGCTGAAATCCTGCCTCGAAGAAAGAAACATCTCGCCGGAGTCTGTGGAAAGATGCGAAAGTACACTTGAACTGGAATCGATGATTACGAGCTACACAGCAAGTATACACGAAGCCTGCGAACATACCATTCCATTGGTAAGCTCGCCAAAGGGAAATCCAACCCCCCCATGGTATACAAAAACGCTCGATAATCTGAAGAAGGAAGTTCTCAGAAGAAAGAGACGGATAAGGAATGCCGCCCCCGACAGAGTTGAACTTGTAGTCGAACAGTACCAAATTGCTCGGCAAGACTACAAGGAAAAAGTAAAAAAAGCTCAGACGGAAAGCTGGAAAGAGTTCTGCACGAATCAGGAGAGAGAAAGCATGTGGGATAAGATCTACAGAGTGATGAGGAAAACTTCGGCAAGGCAAGAAGACATGCTCCTAAGAGACTCCGAAGGGAACACTCTATCCCCACAGCTATCTGCAGAACTACTAGCCAGAACTTTCTATCCCGACGACTCTGAAAGCACAGACCATCCGTGCCATACAGAGCTACGGTTGCGGACAGCGGAAACGCCTATGGATCTACCGGGAAATGATCCACCATTCACATCAGCGGAACTGGAATCAGTATTGAGAACCCTGAATCCGAAAAAAGCCCCCGGTACAGACGGGCTAACCGCTGATATCTGCGCAGCAGCCATACAGTGCGAACGGGATGTTTTCATGGCGATTGCAAATAAATGCCTATCGCTAAAATACTTCCCCAAGCAATGGAAAGAGGCGCACGTGGTCATATTACGCAAACCCGGTAAGGCAGATTACACACACCCAAAATCTTACCGCCCAATAGGTCTTCTGTCCGTTCCCGGAAAAATCGTCGAAAAGCTTCTGGTAAACCGACTCCAATGGCATCTCCTCCCAACCATTAGTAGGAAACAGTACGGCTTCATACCCCAAAGAGGCACCGAAGACGCCCTCTTTGACCTGGTAGAACACATAAAGAAAGGAGTAGACAGTAAAGAAACCGTACTCTTAATCTCCCTGGATATAGAGGGTGCCTTCGACAATGCATGGTGGCCTGCCCTGAAAAACCAACTAGCGAAGAAGAGGTGCCCAACAAACCTCTACGACATGGTAAACTCATACCTCAGCGACCGCAAAATCAAGGTCAACTATGCAAGAGCAGTCTATGAGAAGGAAACAACCAAAGGATGCGTTCAAGGGTCCATCGGTGGACCAACCTTTTGGAATGTAATCCTAGACTCGTTGCTGCGAATGCTAGAAGCAGAGGGAGTATACTGTCAAGCTTTCGCAGACGACGTCGTTCTCGTGTTTACAGGCAGTTCAGACATAATCGAACAGCAATCGAGCAGGGCGCTGAGCATGACAGTGGAATGGGGAATCACGAACAAACTCAACTTTGCAGCGCAGAAAACTAACGCGATGATTTTCACAAAAAAGTTGAAGTATGAACCTCCAAACATAGTCATGTCCGGCGTCCGGCTCGATCTGGTCGAGGAAGTCAAACTGCTAGGCCTACTGATCGACCGACGGCTCAACTTTAAAGCACATGTGACCGCCCAATGTAAAAAAGTGGCGAACATTTATAGACAGCTAGCATGTGCAGCGAAGGTGACCTGGGGATTAAATGGCGAAATCACGAGAACTATCTACGTCGCTGTGGCGGAACCTATCATCATGTATGCCTCAAGTGTATGGGCGCAAGCGGCAGACCTCGAGGAAAACAAGTCTCACTTGAACGCAATCCAAAGAGGTTTTGCCCAGAAAATCTGTAAGTCGTACCGTACTGTTTCCTTAAAGTCAGCACTCGTCCTTTCTGGACTGCTTCCCCTGGATCTGAGGATACAGGAAGCGGCAAATTTGTACAGAGTGAAAAAGAACTTCTCCCAAGATTACCTCCCACCAGAAGTGGAACTCGAACGGAACGTCAAATACTTGGACCAACCCCATCCGTCCACACAGGCATCTGTAGAGTACGAGCTTCTGGAAGACACCTCCAATCTACCAGAAGGGCCTCAGATTTATACTGATGGCAGTAAGATTGATGGTAAAGTTGGAGCTGCTCTCACATGGTGGGAAAAAGGAAGAGAAATCAAGAACTCGACCTTCAAGCTTCACTCCGAATGCACAGTCTTTCAATCGGAACTTTATGCTCTTTGTCGGGCAACTCAAATGGTGTTAACAAGCAAGGACCCAGAAGTCAATGTCCTGAGTGACTCCCGATCTTCACTCGAACTGCTAAGTAACCCTAAAACGAGTCACCCCTTGGCAAAGTGTATAAAGGAAAACATTGGACAGATACGTGCAGAAGGGAGATCTCTTCGTTTTTTCTGGGTAAGAGCGCATGTGGGTACCGTCGGCAACGAAAGAGCAGATGAACTAGCGAAGTCGGCGGCGGTCATGAAATCACCCAGAGACTACGAGGGGATCCCCTTGTCCTACGTCAAACGAAAAATACGCGAAGAATCGGTCAAGAAATGGCAGGACCGATATGAGACCTCGGAAACCGGAAAAGTCACTCAGATGTTCTTGCCCGATGTAGCAAACGCATATCGGTTGACGAGAACCACGAAACTGACTCCTTTCCAGGTACAAGCGTTGACGGGACATGGAGGAATAGCTGAATATCTGTACAGATTTAAGCTCAAGAGCAGTCCTGCATGCGAGTGTGACCCTGACCAACCCGAAACGGTCTGGCATGTGCTGGTCGATTGTCCCAGATTCATGGCCGCAAGACATGAGCTCGAATCTATGATCGACGGGAGGCTGGTTGTTTCGGATCTCCAAAATATCTTAGCAGATCCAGATAACAGACCACGGCTCCTGTCCTTCATGGAAAGCTCATTCCGCATAGCGACCAATAGGAATTCCACACTCTCAAATACACGCCCCGCTTCACCACCACATTCTACACGCCCCCCTTCGCCACCACATTCTACACGCCCCCCTTCGCCACCACATTCTACCGCGCTGTCCGTGGAAGCCGCGTGGAATGCAGTCCCCGCCCAAGATAACCCCTCAAAAAGCATCTCCGTCCAACAACTACTGGAGAATGCAGACCGAGGAGAGGCAGGGATTCGTATCCGCGGAGTGGCTCTCTTCATGGACAGCAACAAAGAAAGATTCGGAGTGAGCTTTTGCTTCGCCTGGGAACGGAAACGCGCCCGTTTGTCACCTGGATTGTCGTGCCTGCTCAATGGGAGTACCGCTAAAGTCACAATGAAGCGGAAAACCTACGATGCTATGCCAGTGTGCGAGGTAGACGGCCACCGATTTCGGTTGGTGCGATCGAAAAACAAAACGATTGCACTAATAGAGTACTCGGAAGGTCGGACGCCTTTCACACAGGCAAGTGCGCTGCTCGCACATCTGAGCAGAAATGCGGGTGACACACCCCGGGTGATAAGCGTGGATGCGATGGCGATTGAATACTCAAGAGCGAGGGTCGCAGACCGGCTGGGTTGCATTGAGGCCTCTAAACATCACGAGGTTGTCGTATACGAAGATAGAGGAGAAAATCTGAGCTTCCTCAGAGTCCCTTCGCACGACCTAACTAATGCAACTGACAGCTGGGGACACCCTGTTCCAAGTTCGACCGCCCAAACCGGCTCCGAAAGAGCACAGCAGAGGGCGGCGGCGGAAAAAGCCGCAGCCAATCAAAGCAGCAGCCGAGGAACCAACACGACTTTCGTGGCGGCCTTTAACGCAGCAGCAAGGAGCGTACTCCGAATCTCATCCCCTTCATCATCATCAAACCCCTTGACGTCAAAGACCCTCAAAGCAGCTTCACAGCAACTAATTAGCCGAACCAAAGCCGACATGGGACTGGTGGAACCGCCCCGTTATGTCACGGCCTCGGAGCCGCGGAGTCATGCACGTAACGCCTTTATCGAATTCACAGCCACACTGAGAGCGACAAGACAAGTCAACCTCAAGACCTGCGAAAACATCATGCAGTTCTATAGGCTGGGAAGTGAAAGCCTATTAAAGGCGAAACTCGAGGAGGCCGAAGCAGCCATTTACAACAATGTTACTTCCCGGGTCATCAAGGGAACCATGACAGGACAGTATATGGCAGCCTACAGTGCAGAAAATGGCTTCGTGACACTGAACGAGAACGAGACAGAGCGCGCGGGAACGCCTGTATATGCGACACCACCAAACGACCCTATTGTAGTTACCGCCCGATGCACCAAAATTATGTTGGACGACAAGATCCTAGAGATGGCCAAAATTATCGAAGGGAACTCAAGTGTCACAGCGGCTTGGGAAAATTGGGAGGTACCAAGAATACAGTGGGTCAATGGTGTTCCGGGATGTGGAAAGACAACATGGGTTATTAGACACTTCGACGTGGACAAGGACGCTATCATCACCACAACAACTGAGGCAGCAAAAGATCTAAGAGAAAAGCTATCGCACCGCATTGGAAACCTGGTCAAAACCAGGGTGCGGACTATGGCTTCTGCTCTCGTAAATGGATTCGGAAAAGAGAGTTTCAGTCGCCTCATGGTGGATGAAGCCCTCATGAACCATTTCGGAGCCATTGTAATGGTCTCACGCCTGTCTGGTGCTGGCGAAATTGTCCTCATCGGAGATGTCAATCAACTGCCTTATATCGATAGGGAAAATCTCTTCGAAATGAGGTATCACCGCCCGAACCTGGTAACAAAGATCAGCCAGGAGTTGCTCTGCACACATCGAAACCCAATGGACGTCGCATATGCGCTGAGGGAAATATACTCGGGTATGTATTCCTCGGCGCCTCGCATAAAGTCCCTAGAGCAGAGAAGGTATAAGGGAGCGCAAATACCCAACACCCAACCAAACACCCTCTTTTTAGTTCACACTCAAGAGGAGAAGGAGACCCTGACAAACCAGGGTTATGGTTCAGGCACCGGGTCACGCATCCTTACCATCCATGAAGCTCAGGGACTAACATACGAGTCGGTAATCGCAATAAAAACTAAGGCAAACACGAAGCTGCACGAGAGCGTGCCTCATGCGGTCGTCGCAATCTCACGGCACACGGGGACCTTCATATATTACGCTGACGACACCGACGACGCCATCGGTCGGTTCGTGCGGCGAGCGTTGTCTGCAACACCGAAGACCATCCGAGAGTTCAATTTGCAGATGGCCATCAAGGATAGAAATGCAGTCGTGGTGGAGGCGCTGAGCCGGGAGGAGGCGACTTAGAAAATAAAATAGTCCTAGAATTAGCAAGAAAATGTTCCCTACTCTCCCCTATTTCCTTTTCTTCTCAAATCCAAGATTAATGTAACAAAAAGAAAACGATTGACAAAGGTCACGGACCCCGGAGTCCGTGGAGCTGTAAAATTTAAATAAAAAAAAAAAAAAAAAAAAAAAAAAAAAAAAAAAAAAAAAAAAAAAATGCCTGTGTCACTGTGCTGTTATGTGCAGGTATGTTGTTGACCATCAGGTACATGTACTGTTCGTCTTGTCACTTTATATCATAGAATCATCGCGGTCATCCATTATCAACCCGCACTGAGCCAGCGTGGAGCTCCTTGCGAGAGAAGGCTCGGGCCTTCCTACTGTTCCCATTTCCCACTGCTTCGACTGTTTGTTAGGCTTATTCTATGGTTTTTAAACCAAGCCAAGCCAAAGCAATGGCGCCAAATAGGTACCTATCCACGGGTTTTTGAAGAGATATTAGTTGTTTTGTTAAATAACGTTATGGTTGGTCTAATTGGGACTGCCGACCCGGAGACCCCTGGTTCAAACCCCACGCCCACCACTGCCTTTTTGAAGTCATATATGTAATACCGCTAACTTAAACCGATGAAGGGAAACATCGTGAGGAAACCGACATGTACCTATAATCTTTCGAGGGCATGTGTCCACCAACACTGTGTCACTGAGTCAGCGTGGTGGATTAAGGTCTTGCGAGAGAAGGCCCCGAGCCTCAATATTTAGTGGTTTGGTTATGCTAAGATATTTTATCTCTATGGGATGTAATTTCACAGGAAGCTTTGTCCTTTGGACCACAGTGATGTTTTCACGTTACTGCTTGGCGGTAGGATAAACGGCAAAGGTCTTCCCGACCTCCCCGTCCCAGTGTTCTACCCGTCAAACTTCCCGAGGCAGATCCTGGATCCTGGAAGTGCTGCTTCCTGGAGGTGATGAATGATGAAGCTGATGCTGCCGGGGGGTGATGGACCCTGTAGTTGATGGTTCCTGGGGGTGATCGATCCTGTAGGTGATGATTCCTTCGGGTGTTGAATCCTGGAGGTGATGCGTCCGGGGGATGATGAATCCTGGATATGATGGATCTTGGAAGTGATGCATCCGGGGGGTGATGGATCCTGGAGGTGATGCTTTCGGGGGGTGCTGGATCCTGGATCTGCAAGGAGTCTTACCACTACAAAACCGTGTTCCAGGGTGCCGGCGGCAGCGGGGGGAAGGTCCTGCTCCAGAAGTTGGAGCTGCCGGTGTACGACCTGGCGGACTGCCAGGAGGTGTACGGCCGCGAGCTGGTCACCAGGCAGAACTTCTGCGCGGGGTTCATCTCCGTCGCCAAGAGCGTCTGCAATGTAACTCACAACAACAAGATGCCACTAGATGCCTAAGGCAGTTGTCCCACCGCCGACAAGAAAACGACTAAGGCAGTTGTCCCACCACCGACAAGAAAACGACTAAGGCAGTTGTCTCACTGACAACGAGTAACGAGTAGCAAGTATCGCGGAGCGAGTGTTATCTTTTATAGCTTTAGTCGCTCGGCGACAAACTAGTGAAGCGAGTGCTCGCCGGCTGTGTGAACAGTCAGGGTTGAACTATTTGTATGTGCATCTCTTTTATTTACACAGAATTTGTATCCATTGTACATTTCTTGAGCGAGAAAATAGTCTATAGTTACTCGTTTTCTCGCCAGCGGTGGGACAACTGCCTTACTATCGACTATTTTCTGATCTGAAAGTATACTTTTTTTACGCCGCACGCGCGCGCACTCGCTTATAGCCGAGCTACACGACTATCGGTACTACGTACTCGCTCCCCGCGGCTCGCCAACTCGTTTCAAATTCTAGCTCTACTCGTTACTCGTTCATTGTTACCGGTGGGACAACTGCCTAAACTAGACTAGACAGTGCAATGTAACTCACATCTTCATATTTATATCGGCTAAGTATCGACTCGCACTACCCTACACTAGATATACAATAAAACAGATGAACAAAGGTCGCTGGAAGCCGCTGGTTGCAGGTTGCGCAGGACCGTTCGTTGTGGAAATCTAGGGGGGGAGCCTATGTTCAGCAGTGGACATCTTGCGGCTGATGATGATTAGAATAGATGACTTGATTTGAAAATATACAGGTTTATTGGTAACCAGCCTGAATTCTTTCGAGAGCATGTTAAGTACTTACATTAAATAAGTCAACGTTTGTGCTGCACTTTTTAAAAGTTCATATATTTTTAACCATTATTCACTGAAATTGGTAAATACCACCTTCAGTGAATTGACTTCGATTGAAATTGTTAACGGTTTAATGTGTAATTTGATTCAACTTAAGAGGGGATATTTAATCAGTCTATTTTTAGGTAGGTACCTACTATACATACTCGCAAATATTGTATTTGCAAATGTTTAGTTTATTAAATACTAGCGTATTAACATATTCTAGGTATGGAATAAATCTTCAAAGCACGGTCGTCTAAAGTCTAAATATAAATAAGTCCTCTAAGCATGGCCATCTACATTCTAGATTGGTCTTCTAATCCATCCACATAAATTTGCATATAGAAATGCGTTAGCATTGACCATGTTAGGCTAGGTCCCGTGTTTACCCAAAGATGTCTTTCAATTACGAGCGTGGCGTTTGTGTGTGCGCCAAAAGAAGTTTTGACTTCAAAGACTTGAGAAAGTTGTATAAATAAATAAATATTGGTGGTTGGTTGACAATTCACACACAGCACCATCTGACCCCAAACTAAGCAAAGCTTGTGTGATGGCGGCCAGATAGCTGATATAATACTTATATACTTTTTAAATACATACTTATTATACATAGAAACACCCAGACACAGTGCAAACATTTGAATTCATCACACAAATATTTGCACTGGGTGGGAATCGAACCCACGACCCTCGGCTTCGCAGGCAGAGCTACTACCCACTAAGCCACGAGGCCAGTCAATATGGATATAATGTGCAATGTGGTGATCACGCACTGGAAAACGCAGCGTTGGCACAAGCCTCCCACATGATGGACCGACGGTCTGGTGAGGGTCCCCGAGAGTCGTTGGACACGGGCCACGGGCGGAGCAAGACCGGTCTTTGTGGAGAATTAGCGGTGGGCGATTATGAATGATCGGCATAATCGATTTATTTTGTATTTCTAAAGTTGATCAATTATAATTGATTATGGAATTAGTACCTACTTAACTAATATGTTTTCATAATCGAATGATATTGCTAATTAGTACTACGAATCGTGTTTTATAGAGTCGACGACAGAGTTATTCCGTGACTTTAGAAGCCTAGATAGACATTGGTTTAGGAGACTGGTTTGTTTTGTGTTTATTACGGTGGTGTGAAACGTGACGATTTTTACTAGTAAAATCGATTTAATTAACGGTAAGTTTACTATTTTTTGTATTGACAGATTGTTTTAGACTTGCACGTTTTAGGTAACTCTTTTCGCTCGCTGTCCCGCTTTTAGACCTGGGGGTCTACCGCCTAACGAAAAACGCTTTGACGCTTTGATGCTTTGACAGTGCTGTCTCTTTTCTTCTCGCTTGAAATGAAAGAGACGGCAATGCCAACGCGTCAAAGCGTTTTTCGTTAGGCGATAGACCAACGGGCCGCCGAGAGATCGGGCCGCGCGCTCACTCCACGCGGCTGTGCTGTGAATGAATAGAGTCGCGCGCGAGCGTGCGTGCGTGACTGACTACTCATTAGTAACTACAAACTGTCATAATCGAGATTTCTCGAGACATTCTCATAATCGAATGATTTAATTAGTATATTTATATCATAATCGCCCACCACTGTTGCCCGTCAAGCGGGAGGGAGCCCATATGGGCTCGGCGCCGGATATGGCTCATCATGTGCAAAAAAATTGTAAAAATAAATTAATCTACCCTCAAGAATCTTGAAGTTAGTTTTGACAAATCAAATCATAAGTGAAGCTTTATCATGTAAACATTATTGCGGCAGCAGTATAAAAAAAACTATGAACTAGTGAAATCAATTAATAGAATTTGTCTTAAAATGAGTCTCAACTGATGGGCTAGTCTCTTTTTTCTCATCTTTGGGGGAGGGCTTCGTCCAGCAGCGGACGTCCTTCGGCTGATATGATGCTGAATGTTCCAGCACGACGCAGGCGGTCCGGCGCTGATGGACGGGCTCCTGACGGGGATCCTCTCGTTCTCCTCGAAGCGCTGCGACCAGCCCGACCAGCCCGCGGTGTTCACCGCCCTGGGCGCGGTGGCGCCGTGGCTCGACTCCATCGGGGAGAAGAAGTTCCGACTCAGGTACTGAGCCACTCGGTAAGTGTCCCACAACTTGACCCTTAAATAAATAAGTTGCTACACATTTGCAGGGCTTTTTTTTGACACTACTTTTTTAGGGGCACGCTAATTCTCGCAAGTCGCGAGTCTATAATTTTTATTAGGGTTCCGTAACAAAAGGGTAAAAACGGAACCCTATTACTGGACTTGGCTGTCCGTCCGTTCGTCTGTCACCAGGCTGTATCTCAAGAACGGTGATAGCTAGACAGTTGACATTTTCACAGATGATGTAAATATAACAACAAATACTAAAAATAAAATTAAAACATTATTGAAGGGGGGCTATCATACGACAAACTTGATTTTTGCTCGATTAGTCCGTCCTAAATAAACTAGATGGCGCCACTAGTGGAAATAGAACGCGATGTCCAATTCATCGTCAGAATCATGAGCCAAAAATCAATATATCAACAAAACTTTTTGCCTGTCTGCGGAAATTGCGATGTATAAGAAATTTCGAGTGAAGCCAGAGGTTTTCGCCGTTTATTTGCTAATGGTACGGAACCCTTCGTGCGGGAATCCCACTCGCACTTGGCCGGTTTTATTTAAATGTGCTACCGTGATATTTCCAACAATTACTGCTATCCTTGTCAACATCACATCTGAATTATCCATAGACCTATTCATACTATTAAATGTATTGTATACAGTTTGTATTTCCAAATTAGCAGCTCTTAACTAAATTTATTCAAAAATATAAAAACATTTATGGTACTTGCACAAAAAAAAACTGTCTGGCAGTCTGTTGAATTTTGTCTGATTTTAAGACTTTCACTTTCATTATAGCTGTTGTTATAATGAGAAACTTAAGTTACTTTTATTTAAGAAAAAAAAGAATAACACTATGTTGTCACAGTATATATTCTATGACAGTACCCTAACCCTAACTCCATCTATGTCATCTTTTTCTCCATCCTTCTGTCGCCTCGATGAGATCGCTTTTAGCGATAAGTTCTCCATTTGTTTCAATGGTAGCTTTAAGGATATAATTGATGTAATTTTGTATATTATTTTCTGTATTGTTTTTTTTTTAAATAAAGTGTGACGAGACGAGCAGGGCATGTGCCTGATGGTAAGCAACATGCTTGCCACATGACAACACAGTGACACGCAGCTATAGGAACATGAGGAGTCCAAATCATCACCTAGCACCACTGAACAGCGCTCGTCACTCAGATATCTAAGATGTTATATCTCTAATCCCTGTAATTTATCTGTAAACATTGCCCTTCAAACCGGAACACAGTAATGTTTGCACATTACTGCTTGGCGGTATAATAATTGTGGGTAATAAAGAGTATCTATCTATGTTGAACATTTAAAAAAACTAAATAAATGCCAAAAAACTAAGCGTCCTCTCAAAGATTCGAAGGTACTTCAGGTCTGAACAGTTGCTTGTATTATATCAAGCACAGATTCGCTCTTGCATGGAGTACTGTTCGCACCTTTGGGATGGTTCGGCTAAGTATCAGCTCGAGACTCTGGAATCAATCGAGAAACGTGCCAAAAGGCTCATAGGCAATGATACTCTTGTGCGAAAAAGACTTCAAAGTCTTGAACATCGCCGCAAAATTGCTAGCCTATCGGTTTTTTATCGGATACATTTCGGAGAGTGCGCGACTGATCTGCATAACTTAATACCACCTTGCCCCTTTTTCTATCGGACTGCTCGTAGCTCGAGAAAGCGACATCGTTTCATGGTAGATGTTCCAAAGACACGAACAAAGAGGTTTGACTCTACTTTTGTGATAAGAACGTCTAGGCTGTGGAATGAGCTACCAGAGTGGATTTTTCCTGATAGTTATAATCTTGGTGTCTTCAAATCGAGAGTGAATCGGTTTCTTCTAGGTAAGCACGCTTCATCGTAGGCCGCATTGTCGCTTAACATCAGGCGAGATGGCGGTCAAGTGTAAACCGATTCAAGTTAAAAAATGGTTGTCTGTAAAGTCGGTTTACTGACGATAGTTAAACGTGACAACGTCTTAAGAAATCAGTACGCTGATAGCGCGAGTAGTGATACCGCTCGACTCGGCGGGTGGCGCCCTCAGCGCTCAGCTTCGTCCGCATGGCACTGACGACGAACTAACGGTAACGTTACATGACGTCATGTTTTGCGGGCGTGCAGCCGGCTTCACCGAATTATAAGACGTTATCACGTCAAAAAAAAAAAAGGTAAGAAAAAGAAACATCGGTACGAAGTTCACCGAATGCGTTATTTCTAGAATAAGGTTTTATTTAACCAATAAATATTGTCACATGACAAACACTAGTATGACGTTTCAGCGGAGTCGCACCGCAACTGCTTATCAATGTTGAAACTGTCAAGATAAGATGGAACCTAGATATTCTTATCTACCCACCTACATCTTACTTACTAAATCGTCTAACATAACTCATTTCCTTGTTTCAGGAACATTGCTATACGATCCAGCATATAACCGCCGAAGAAGTATTTAATAAAACAAATTTAAATTACAATCAATAATACTTATATATTTCTAATAAATATGCACACAGCCCACACTAACTGCGTAACGTGAAGGAAAAACATTTCAAACTTTTGTTCAAACATTATATATTTTCTATTCAACATACAACATTGAGTTACATTTACGATTATTTATTATTTTTTGTGTTCTTAGCGGATCTTCGATGTTAAATTCTTTGTGGAATGATACCGAGCTGAGTTTACAATTTAACTACACAATATAATTCATTATTTTATTAAATATACGAGGCAAAACCAAGCGTTATATATTTACAGCAAACCGACTACGCGCGTTAGCACTATTTCCGCTCACGATACGTCACTTTTGACAGCTATGACAGCTGTCAAAAGTGACAGTTATATTTTTTTTATTTCGATCCGATTACGCGTGGTTGTGCCATTCTGCCGCGCCTAAGTGCCTTAACAGAGAAGTAATAACAACTATTGGATGATCGCATTTAGGTATAATCAGCGTACGACAGATTTCGCTTAATTTAAGCGGTAGTTCACGTGGAGCTCTGGCTTGATGTCGTATACCAACTTGAGAACGTCCTGGATCACCTGGGAACGACAAATTAGACAAGTGTTTTAATACAACACTAATATTATCACCACTATAACATAATAGCATATTAATAAAAAGTTTACATACACTGGCTACCATATACCAATCAATCAATCAGTTACCCAAGACTATTGAAAGTATAAAAATTACAAATCTTAAGTTTTTAATTATTAGTTTGTCGGAAAAATTCGTGACTTTCCGAAGATTCACAGATTAAATTTGGGCATTTGATTATGTACGGCATTGGTTCCATATAGTTTCAATACCTCTCCTATTCCATTATTTCGCAATGCCGTACAAAAATCATTCGACAAGGAGAAATGATTGAGGGTTGCAACCAGGGATGTTACGGAGCTTCGACTCCGACTCCGTTATGTCGGAAGTTCCGATTAGTTTTACACCTCCGGTTCCCACTCCGGTTCCGAAACTTTTGAATCGGAGGTTTTAATCGGATGTCGAAGCATAACTTAGCGGCGGCGCCCTGCGCCGATAGTAACGAACAGTTTCGCAGGAACATGTCGCGCAGGGAATCTCCCGCGCACGAGTGTAATGAAAAGTATACTAAATGAGCATAGAAAAACGCAAAATTCCAGCACCTTATATTAATATTCAGCCAATATTATCGTGTCCACCAGGCTCGGTAGCGAGCGAATAACTTTTTGGTGGCGTCGATTTAATCTACAAGGGGGCGCCTAGTGCCAGAAAACGAAAAAAGGACATTTTCGACGCCGCTCACTGATGTTAAGAAACTAAAAACTAGAACAAAAAAATATTGACGTGTGGGTACAATAAAGAAAAAGCACAATAACCGAATAGAATTTTAAAAATACTCGTAGATCAGATTTTTTTACAGAAAAAAATTAAAATGGCACCTGAAAAAACTATTTTAATTCATGTAAGTACTCGAAATTATCAGCGATGACCCCACATTATTTTTTGATAATAAAATTTTTAATTTTACGTTCTATTAAAGTACCCGAACCACAGAATAAATATCAGACCAAACACTTTTTAAATTTATGTTTAATTATTGAGTAATTAAATAAAACTTGGTCAAAAATTGACTCCTGATTTAATATTGATTTCCCCTCCAAACTTTGTCATGCTATTCTCGACTTTATGTATATCATATTAAGAAGGGCCTCGCGCGGGTGAAATCAGATTTTTTCCAGGCATTAGGCGCACTCTTCAGAAATATCTTAGACTGAGACAGCTTCAAAGCTTATGTTCATGAAATACATATACACACTTTTGGTGTCAATGTATTTAATTTAATTTGTTTGAAAGTTTTTGTTCATTTAACATACTTTAAAGTCAAAGTCAAAGTTCTGACCCTACCTCCGACTCCGGTTCCGACTCCGACTCCGACTCCGATAAATCAAATTTAAAAACTCCCGACTCCGACTTCGGTTCCGATAAGATCACCTCCGTTACATCTCTGGTTGCAACCTCCCCTCTTCACGCATACTCAGTTGGACAGCTTACAAGTGACGGCAGAGTGCTGAATCTTATTACCTTATACTCTTCTATCATCCTACATAGGTTTCCTGGTGGTTAATTTACTACGTAAATTTTATTCACAGGCCTGTAGTCTATTATCTCTAAAATTTCAAGCGAAAAGAGAGAATAACATCAAAGCTAAGTTTTCCTTAGGCAGTAGAAGCCCCAATTGAATCCTTGAATAATAGGAAAAAACTATATTTTTGATATGGTCCCACCGCAAGGTGAGCCTTCAAATATTTAGTATTAAAATAGTCTAAAGAGATAGAAGGAAGGAAGAATAATGTCGGAGTAACTTACTGGTTCCTGCTGTTGTTTCAGCATTCTGTTCATCTCCTCAATCTTGACCTTGGTCTCGGCATCGATCTTAGCGGCCACTCCTTCCCGGCTGCCCATGTGCTGAGAACATACCAAGAGTTAGAACTTCATGTCTCTACTATCAACTAAATAAAAGCGAAAATAAAACAGCTGAAAGGGCATTGTTTTCCAGTGAAATTACAGGCCATAGAGATCCAAAAAACCAAGAACAGTTTTTGTACTTGTTTTGTTTTACTAGAACTTCAGGTTTATTCTTCTTGGACTGAAGATATTACCTTTTCTAGCAACAAAGAATTAAGAGAACTAGTATTCATTTCTTGTGAGCATATATAAGTTAACAAACACTTTATTAGTACTTGTTTTTTTGAAGTGAATACTTCTTTGCACCTAGACAGATTTTTCGTGGGCTGTGAATTGATTTCATTCGTCACACTAGGGTATGATAAGAAAGTTTCTGTCTATTAGCCATCTAGAAATACGTCAGCCAATAGGAAATGCTGAAAGGGCGAGAAACAAGCCAACATGGCATGGTCATCTAGAAACGCATCAGCCAATGGGAAATGCTGATGCATTTCTAGATGGCCATGCCAAGATGGCGAGGCCACGCCCTCCGGTTACACGCGTGTAGTTTCCAAGGTAAGCTATCAAATTCTGAGTTATAAGTTTTCACTTCTATCGGCAGTTCCTATGACTGCAACTTTTTTTTAAAATTGAAATCGAAACATTGAATGAAAATTTCGATTTATCCAAAACTTCAGTCTCATTTGAGCAATGTGGTTTAGTACCCAAATCATTTGGTTTCATAAATTTTACTGATATTAATTACCTGACGGTTTCAGTTTAATTTGTAAATTGTGTGACAATTGTTTGAACCTTCTACTTTGCTGGCATCTAAACAATGGCATGTTTAATCACTATTCAGATCAGGGATGTTACGGAGCTTCGACTCCGACTCCGTTATGTCGGAAGTTCCGATTAGTTTTACACCTCCGGTTCCCACTCCGGTTCCGAAACTTTTGAATCGGAGGTTTTAATCGGATGTCGAAGCATAACTTAGCGGCGGCGCCCTGCGCCGATAGTAACGATCAGTTTCGCAGGAACATGTCGCGCAGGGAATCTCCCGCACACGAGTGTAATGAAAAGTATACTAAATGAGCACAACATAGAAAAACGCAAAATTCCAGCACCTTATATTAAATTTCCGCCAATATTATCGTGTCCACCAGGCTCGGTAGCGAGCGAATACCTTTTTGGTGGCGTCGATTTAATCTACAAGGGGGCGCCTAGTGCCAGAAAACGAAAAAAGGACATTTTTGACGCCGCTCACTGATGTTAAGAAACTAAAAACTATAACAAAAAAAATATTGACGTGTGGGTACAATCAAAAAAAAGCACAATAACCGAATAGAATTTCAAAAATAGATCAGATTTTTTTACTGAAAAAAATTAAAATGGCACCTGAAAAAACTATTTTAATTCATGTATGTACTCGAAATTATCAGCGATGACCCCACATTATTTTTTGATGATAAAATTTCTAATTTTACATTCTATTAAAGTAACCGAACCACAGAATAAATATTAGACCGAACACTTTTTAAATTTATGTTTAATTATTGAGTAATTAAATAAAACTTGGTCAAAAATTGACTCCTGATTTAATTTTGATTTCCCCTCCAAACTGTGTCATGCTATTCTCGACTTTATGCATATAATATTAAGAAGGGCCTCGCGCGGGTGAAATCAGATTTTTTCTTGGCATTAGCCGCACTCTTTAGATCTATCGATATCTTAGACTGAGACAGCTTCAAAGCTTATGTTCATGAAGTACCTACACACATTTGGTGTCAATGTATTTAATTTAATTTGTTTGAAAGCTTTTGTTCATTTAACATACTTTATATGGCACTTTGGGATTCAATTAATTGAATTTTTTGTTGATTTTTGAATATTCCATTTTTTTTTCATTTTTTGTGATATTTCATGAAACAAAACAATGAAAAGTTTGAATGAATGTTTTATTTGTCCTAAAATAAAAATCTCTCTCCTACCACTACTTCTGACCCTACTTCCGACTCCGGTTCCGACTCCGATAAATCAAATTTAAAAACTCCGACTCCGACTTCGGTTCCGATAAGATCACCTCCGTTACATCCCTGATTCAGATGGACATTCAAGATAACAGACTATGAGACTGTTAGCTATCCTTTACTACACCATTTGGTTAGAAAAATCACATTCCACTCCAGTAAGTCCAGAGCCAAGTCAAGTAGATTTTATGAATGCTCAAAATTCATATCTGTGCTGCAACACAATTCAATTGAATTGGAACATAATGGTCAAGGGCCAAGGGTATGTGCGTAATGCCGCTAACTTAAAACGGTGAAGGAAAACATTGTGAGGAAGGTACATGTTGGTACCTAAACTCTTTCAAAGTCATGTGTCATCCACCAACCCGCACTGGGCCAACATGGTGGATTATAGCCCTATTTCTTTGCGAGAAGGCCCCCAGTCCCAGCAGTGGGAACATTTAGTGGGCTGTTGATGATGATGATGATGATGGTCAAAGGGCATGGTACTTATGGTTGATCTGAGTTACTTATCTAAACAGTCATTAACATGACATGATGAGTAAGACAATGTTGGTAATTTATGGGCAATGGGCTATTATATTGCAACAGCAAGCTAACATTGCCTCATAGTTTGATGAGACAAGCAGGAAATGTGCCTGATGGTAAGCAACATGCCTGCCCATAACATTAAGTGGCACGCAGCTATCGGAACATGCAGAGTCCAAATCATTACCTAGCACCTTGCACTGCGGTCCTCGCCCAGAGATATAAGATGATCTATCTCTATGCCCTGTCATTTCACTGAAAACATTTCCCTTCAAACCGGAACACAGTGATGTTTTTCCTTTACTGCTTGGCGGTAGAATAACTGGCAAAGGTGTGGTACGTCACCCAGGCGGACTATGCAAAGAGTCCTACCACAACTATATCTTTGTTGTCACATAAATAAATATATAGGAAAGTGATGTGTGAAGAAATCCATTTATATAACTTTTTGGGTTTAGAATTTTTTTTGATTTTTTTTTTAATTAAGAGTGACGAGACGAGCATGACATTTGCCTGATGGTAGGCAACATGCCTGCCACATAACAGCACAGTGACACGCAGCTATTGGAACATGAAGTCCAAATCTTTACCTAGCACTGCACTGCGCTCGTCACCCAGAGATCTAAGATGTTATATCAACTTCAACTTCAACTTTTACATATGGCTTCCATTCGGTAATTTCAAGATGTTATATCTCTAAGCCCTGTAATTTCACTGGAAACATTGCCCTTCAAACCGGGACACAGTAATGTTTGCACATTACTGCTTGGCAAAAAAATCTTCCGTCTTTGTCACAATGGGTTACCTATAAGAATAAGCTTTTTGTGGCACTATTACAATTAACTAACAGCTACTCATTTGTTTAATTGTTTTACATCACTAGTCACAACTGCGACTGGTCGTCAGACACAGGTTTGTACTACAATTACAACTACAATTTTGAATATCAACTAAGTACTTGATCCTGGAGTGGCAGCCGGCTGGTATATCATAGTGTGAAGCTGGTTCTAAAGATATTCGTGAAAATTCAAGGTATCTATGTAAATAACTAATTGTTTCAAACCATAAAGGAGGATCTCTTTAATAAATAACAGGTTCACTGTGAATAAATTTAGGAGTTTGAGTTACACAATGCATCAGTTCAAACCTATAAATAAACTTTAATAACCAATGCATTTAAATTACACAGTACATCCTACATGTATAAAAACTAAGGATGGGCCGAATGTGGTTTGAACCGAATACGAACTTCGGCCGAACATTCGGTAAAAATGAAAAATTCGGCCGAAGTTCGGCCGAACTTCGGTTCAATTTCGCCGCAAATTTTTACTAAGTTAAGTACCTACCTATGCAAAGATTTCTAAAACTCATTATTGAGATCTTCCAGTTTCATTGTGTGTTCTGACTAGGTAAAAGAGATTTCTAATGGTTGGTTATTAATGTTATTATTATTGTTTAGAAAAGTAGTTTAATTTTTGTTTTTTGATTAAGTAAGGTCATGTCAAATGTTCATGTCTCACCTGTACCGGTTATTGTTGGGAATACCACACTTGAAGTTGTTGATGAATATGTCTACCTGGGTCAAAAGATCCAATTGGGTAGATCCAACTTCGACAAAGAGGTCCAGCGAAGGATCCAACTCGGATGGGCAGCGTTCGGGAAACTACGGCACATCTTGGAGTCCAAAATACCCCAATGCTTGAAGACGAAAGTCTTCAATCAGTGCGTGTTGCCAGTGATGACTTATGGAACTGAGATGTGGTCCTTAACTGTAGGCCTCATAACAAAGCTCAAAGTCACACAGCGAGCTATGGAGCGAGCTATGCTCGGAGTCTCTTTGCGCGACAGAATCCGTAATGAGGATATTCGCAAAAGAACGAAAGTAGCCGACATAGCTCGAAGAGTAGCTAAGCTGAAGTGGCAATGGGCAGGCCACATCGCTCGCAGAACTGACAACCGATGGGGAAGAAAGGTTCTCGAGTGGCGACCACGAACTGGAAGACGCAGTGTTGGACGGCCTCCCACTAGATGGACAGATGACCTTACAAAGGTCGCTGGAAACCGCTGGTTGCAGGTTGCGCAGGACCGTTCGTTGTGGAAATCTAGGGGGGAGGCCTATGTTCAGCAGTGGACGTCTTGCAGCTGATGATGATGATGATGATGATTAAGTAAGAGAGATTTCTAAGACTTGTTGAGAAGAGCAGTAAAATTTTGTTTTTTGATTAAGAAAGAAAGATTTCTAAGGCTGGTTTGGTTAGTAAGAAGAGCGGTTTAATTTTGTGTTTTGTTTGATTAAGTAACCAAAGATTTTTGAGACTGGTAGTTAAAAATACCAATTTAAGTGTTTTGTTTATCACGTGCGATTACTTTTTCTAATTCAAATAAATGAGTAGGAGTATTATATCAGACTTATTTTATTGCACTGTTACTTCAGATATGTTTTTTCATTCATTTCTATTTTGATAGTGCAAGTATTTTTAGTGCAGAATGTTCGGCATTTCAACCGAAATTCGGCCGAATGACGAAGTTCGGTTCAAGCTGCCGAAGTTCGGTTAAACCGAATGTAAAACGAATTTCGGCCCATCCCTAATAAAAACATCTCAATTTTGGTTTAACCTTGAGTTCTGAGTCTGAGAACAGAGTAACATCGAGCTGAGATTCTCAATTAGATTAGAATTGCAACACGGGTTTACCTCTAAGATTATACAAATCTCATACTGATAGTTTAGTTCAGTGAATGTAGATCTAAGTACGAACCTTGGCCTCGAATTCTTTGAACTGCCTCTCACGTTCCTGTCTGTACTTTTCTACCTCATCCTGAGCCTCTTCCTTGGCCTGCTTTAGGCGCTTCGCTTTTCCTGAAAATTGCATACACTTTATCAAAATCTGATTGGACTGAATAGAATCTTATCTACTTACATAGACGTTATATTTCATAATATTGTTGTCTTTAGAACCTAAATAAGTTTTAATTAGCGCTAAACTTAAATGGATAACCGATGTAAAGGGTAATTATGATGTCATGATAGCAAATCTGCTGGAATAAGAAGACGAAAGCAAATATGAAAATAAATCATGTGATCCGTCAGCAAACTCTTATCTAGATGAAAACTGTTCTTTGTGGGAATTAGAAACTTAGAATGAGATATAACACAGCATCCCAAGGATGCTACTAATAGGATGGAGCAATTTACAAGGTAGGGCGACGCCAATGAAGCGAGGTACCAAAAATACGCAGTAATTTTTCCACTTACGCTTCCTCGCCTCTGAGACCTTCTCGGCAGCTCGCTTCTCAGCAGCCAGAAGTTGTTGGATTCCCTGTGTCTGGCTCGCCATTTCTGTTACACACAAAAACTATGTCTCACGAGAACCAAGACCAAACCAGAAATCAATAGGCGCAGTGAGACTTCGTGACGAAAGTCATATGATTACTTCAGTTTCGCCATGTTGTCACGATTGGCGCTGTCAGCGACTCGTGTTTCAGACAAATAGCGTGTATTGAAACGCATGGAAACATAAGCTTGATTTTGTATTACCTCGATTTCGCTTTTGTACCGAAACATTGTGGCTTTAAAATTAATTTTTCACCTAATTGTACCTAACAAAAGAGTTTAACCAAAATTATCAAACTGGCTATCTCAAGGCCAGTTCCAAGTGATTTTAGATTTAATAAATAAATCTGCGTGGAATGAATCAAAACTCTCAAATGTTTTTCAAATCCCTCTAGATGGCGCTCAACCCCATTGGTACCAAAATTTCAATCAAATAGTTTGTATATCGTTTTAATTATTATTCAATAATCATTAATTAAGCATGGTAAAGCAAATCAGGGTAAATTTAAAAAACACTTCTTTCAAAAGTATATTATTTAGGAATTTAAATAAAGTTATTTAACAAAAAATTTAATCTGGTACTTTTTTTTCTATCTCTGGCAACTTTATTTTATTTTGGCGGGAAATATTTTTTAAAAATAGAGATTTGATTAAAATAACTGTACATAATATTAACCTTTAAGCCTCCACTTGATGGTGATTATAAATATAAATAGCAATAGTTATTTATCACAACTAATAATAAAATTACCTACCCATTATTATTGTCGTCACTTACTTTTGTTAACGCTAGTAAACTAATTTTCTAACAACAAAATTGGCATGCAATATCTTTTTCAAAAAAAGGAAGCTCGAAAATTAACGAAAGCATATTTAATCCAATTAAGTAAGTTTTTACTTTTTAATCTATAAAGCAGTAATGCACAACTCAACTAAGTTTTATGCTAATTAGACAGCTACACTGTCTTAAATTTAGTTACACAAATAAAATAATTACTTACAGATTGTGTCTGGTGTTTCTATGTATAACAAGTATGTATTTAGAACTATCTAAGTGGTATTAAGTATATCAGCTATCTGGCCGCCATGCCATAATACAAGCTTTGCTTAGTTTGGGGTCAGATGGTGTTGTGTGTGAATTGTCCACCAATATTTATTTATTATTAAGATATTCTTTGTAACTTTGTCATTATATTTAAAAAGTACGCTTGTAAATAATTAGTTAAATGCACGTGGTTAATTTTCTCATGACCTTTGATATGACGATATGAGCCGTAAACTAATAGGTAAGTTTCATAAAAATTTAATGTCAATAACATGTGACGTCACTCATCATGCATCTCTTTCGCACATATGAATACCAATGAATAAGAATTCGTATTTCGAGACGGAAGCCGAACAAAACGTTGTGTTTCGTATTGAAATTCAGACTGTACATTGCTTATTTGCCGCGTGCTCACGAGTGCGAGTTTGATAGTTGAGAAGCAATGAATGGTAAAAATAACAAATCTGTTTGGTTTGGTGAGGACTTGGATACAGAGTCCAACCGCTAGCCGCGTCCAATCGTCACGTACTCTCTTTATCACTTCAGTGGCAAACTTAACGTAGTATGGCCGTCGTATGGAAGTATTCACAGTTTTACTTCCACAAAGAATACGCGATAAACATATCACAGAGCGATTTGCAAAAGACATTTTTAAAAACATTTTTCACGCGAGTGATAAACATTAATAAACAGTGTCCTCCGCGATAGTTGAAGGAGAAACAACGAGCGACCTCAATATTTTTCTATTTTTACCATATTTATCGTAAAAATGTTTAACAAAATATGGTTGGTCAGTCAGCCCAATTCAGTGATTTTGGAAATCAAGGTGGACCCCAATGCCATCGGCCAGGACTGCCTTGAGAAGGTAATTTTTATTATTTTCATATTTTATTATTATTCAAATTTAAAACATTTCCAGGGTGAGTTCTTTCAATATATCTTGATCCAAGTACCTACATTACTTTTATTTAATTGTGTTTGTTGTTTATTTATAATACATCAGTCATCTTAATAATTTCGGAATGGGTTTTTAATTTCCATTACTTACATGCAGTATTAATAAAAATAATAATATAACAATACTTCATTATGGAACTGGGGATTGTTATAGGTGCCTGAAATACCTATATATTTAGACAACAAAATGATGAAATCAATTCAAACAAAAGCAATGTGAGCGACACGTTCATACCTACAACGTCACATTCTACCTTGGCGGACTTTGGACCCGGTAAACCACTAGGCATTATGTACTAGGTACCCACGCTTCAGCATCGTGTGCATCTGTGATTCATATTCTCAATTTTCACTTGTCCAAACTTACTAACCCAGACCTAGTACAATGTGCAAGTTGGGTAATTATATTGTAATAAATTGGCTTGCATGACCTTATATCATTTTGATTATTCCAAGGAATACCTAGTAATAAGTATTTTTTGGAACCCAACACGAACTTGGGTCAAATCTAAAGTCATAATCTACTCGACTGTTTTTGAGTAGAATTCAAAAAATGTTGGTTGCTAGGTATGTTTTCTTACAAAATTTATGAAAACATCGTTAGAGATATAGCACTGAACTAGGTACCTACCTACCTATATTCTTTAAATAGTCTTCCTGTAAAGTTGGAGCTATCGATTTATCACTTTTTTATTCAATTACAGCGTTTGCCAATATTCGTATCCATATCTTTATAATTTTTTGAATGCACTTTGGGCGCCAAAATTCTTTAAACGTTTCTCCGGTTTGGCTTAATTCCAATATTTTCATCTCATGCAAGCTTGAATGCGTTTGGATTAAGGATGACCTCTTTGAGCGTCACCTCGAGAAATGAGTGAAAAACTGATGAAATCAGACCGTCTCTTACTGCAGAGCTACATAAAGCTACTCCTATTTTTCATTTAATAGTTACGATATATCTGTATAGGTAGGTACTGACTTATTACACAAGTCTATGTATAAAATAAACTTTGAAATAGTACCTAATAGGTACTTACCTATGTAAAAATCAGAATAGTTAACTTAGCTATAATACCTACGTCACAAACCTACAAATCTAATAATATACCTAAATATGAACTAATAGAAGGTACATTCCTAGTGAAGAATACTATATAATATTTTAAATTGCATTTTTGTCAAATAAAATTCTATGAATCCTAAATTTTGTAAGTAGGAACCTAGTAACCCTAGGTAGGATCTTCTTTAGTTCCTTGTATTCTACCCTTGTCGTACATATGGTTGCTATGGTGAAAAAAGTTGCAAGATGGCACTAAACATCCATATGGATAATGATAACACGTGCTCAGAATACCCATGAGTCAATTCTCAAGATAAAAAAACATTCTGTCGCCAAATCAAGGAGTTGGTAAAGTCGTTATTCGTGGCTCGTAACACCGGTGATTGTATCTCGGGTACAAAGTCCACCCGTTTCTACAACAGCTGTAGACTTACCGTGCGCCGAGACACGTGCGCTCTGCGTGATCGCTACAATCTCCAAATACAATTTTACACCTTATTTTTCAGGCACTAAGACTCATTTTTCAGTAATAGCGTCTTTAAATTTGGTACTATAGTGAGTGTCTGTTGCTAACACAGCAATATTATGTTTTAGTGTTTTGGGATAAGGTTTACTGTTGAATGTTTCAGGCTCATATTTAGGGCGGGGGATACTTGAAATTTCACATGTTGAGTCTGATTTTGTATAACGAACGGTCTTTTAATTTTTTTATCAAACTATGTAGGTACCTATAATAAGTAAAAGCAGCTCAGGTTAACTCCATAATCACCACGCTGGTCATGTTTATTTTGTTCCTATTAAAAAAAAAAACGTGCGGTTTGATGGATAAACCAAAATCACTCTTTTTCATAGCTCGTTTTACTGTTTACGTTTATAATATTCAGCAAATAAGGACGGCTATTTGTTTAAATTAAGTTACTAAGGTTAGGTCCCTTTTACGTGAGATCATAAGAATTGAAATGCGCCGCGAAGGTTAAGCAATAACGTAGCCTCGTTTAACTGGAAATACATAGGTAGGTAGGTTTAATAATAACCATGCTGTATAAGACTTATACATGTACTTACAGAAAACATTCAATACAAGAATTATTAGTACGTAATGAACATTAGAATTGCAGGAAATGTAGGTACCTACCTATTAACTTGTAGGTAAGTAATTTTTGCATTATTAAAAATATTCAGTATAAAGTCTTGTTTGAGTTGGAGGAAAAGCCTCCCAAGAATAATAAATAACGTGACAAAAATAACTGAAATAAACTCCTAATTATATAACATATTATTTGTAAGTATAATAATTATTAGGTAGGTACTTAGGTTACTATTATCAATTATTAATTTAGATATAAATAACTTATGTCACTTAATTGTTAAATAGATACCTATTTAAAATAAGATGGCTTATCGACTTTCAGTTCATATGCAATCACATTTTAACTTCACAGGCTCTTTCAATGACCTTAGCACAGTGACTACCTTCACCTGCCTTCCTACCTACCTTCCTAACAAGCACATTCTGAGATGAACTGATCTATAAAATATGTGGAGTTCAGTTGCCTTGGTTTGGTCATCCCCTGGCCCCGTGCGAGCAAATAGCCGTCGAGTGTCGAGTCCAAACTCCGTGTAGGTATATTTAACTCAATTCATGAACACGCTTTACGTTCAGTGAGGAGGTTAGGTAATAGGATCATCTACTATTTATAAGCGCATAGATGAATTCCATGACATAAGTAAAACACCATGGTGATAAAAAAAATGTTGTCCATTAGTTGAATTGAAAAAATATAGTATGCCTACATCAAGGACGTTTAAAAAATCCTTGGCCTACATGTAATTTTTTTCTTTTCTTTCCAAAACAAAAATGGCGATGCTATAAGTATGAGTACCTAAAATTTTCGAGTGATGATTTTTATGTAGATGTGACCCCACAACCCCCTACTCCGGAAGTTTAATGATCTATATTTTGTACATTTTTGTCGATTTATAATAATTTGATACCTATGTGGGTAATAATAAGTGGATGTCTACATCATCAGCCTATATTAATATAAGCTCACGGCTGGACAAGTCAATTATAGCATTTACCTTTCCAACCGCAACTATTTTCTATCAACTTTTATTTGGGATTCTTATTACTGTAAACCTCAAGTTATGACAATTTTTTTTGTATCATAGTGTCATAGTATAATTCTTTTCAAATTGGAAGAAAACCCACTGAAGCCCTCGTGAACTTTGGTGAATTACATGGATTTAAACTTTATTTTAACATAATCTCAGTTTGGCAACAAATAAGTAAACGTTACTTAATATATTTACAAGCTGAGACATAGAATAGAAAATATAGAGATTTAAAAAAAAAATTGGCAGTCATAGGAACTGCCGATGAAGTGAAAACTTATAACTCAGAATTTGATAGCTTACTTTGGAAACTACACGCGTGTAACCGGAGGGCGTGGCCTGGGAATCATGGCATGGCCATCTAGAAATGCATCAGCCAATAGGAAATGCTAACGCATTTCGAGATGGCCATGCATTGCTGCTTTCAGCATTTCCCATTGGCTGACGCATTTCTAAATAGCCAATAGCCATGGTCCCGAGTTTACCCGAAGACCTCTTATCATACCCGAGCGTGACGCTAGCATCCAATTCAGAGCCCACGAAATATCGGTCTAGGCGCGCCTAAAGAAGTTTTCACTTCAAAACATATCTTTATTTTACGTGATGTAACATATCTTCTTATATATAAAATTCTCGTGTCACAGTGTTTGTTTCCTTACTCCTCCGAAACGGCTTTACTGATTTTTACCAAATTTTATATGCATATTCAGTAGGTCTGAGAATCGGCTACTAGCTATTTTTCATACCCCTAAGTATTAGGGTTTGTTCACCCCAAACATTTTTTTTTAAATTTTTGGTCAAATTTTTTTGTTTTTATTTTTTTATAATGTGGCGTTAAAAAATACATACAACCCTCAATTTTTACCCTTTTATCACCAACCCCTGTTTTTTTATAGCCATTTTAGTAACTTTATCATTTGACAGTGAACTCCTAAACGACGGGACCGATTTGAATGTATTTTTTGTGTGTGTATTCTAAGATGGTTTAAATTCACAAATAAGCCCGGGAGATGGCGCTGCAGACAGTGTCTAGGTTATGTCCGAGCGAAGCCGGAACGGGCCGCTAGTTTTATTATAAATTTACGGTAGAATAAAAGCAATAAATTGCTTCGAATAAAGCTGTTCGCATTTTTGACATAGAACGTCACTTGGTAAATTCGTTTGATGTTCAATTATAATGTATACCAGCTATGTAGGTCTAGTAACAAATCTGCGCCAACATACCTACCATCGATATTGCATAATCCACGTATGTAACATTTGCATCGAATCAAACGTGTGTCAAACACAGTTTTTGTTCTTGCTTACTCGAAATGTCCTAGTTGACTGTTCAATATGCAATTTCTACAAATTGCTCAACAAATAAAATCATCAACACATTGTTTACATTGTCAGCTATTTCACTTGTTTTTAGGGTTCCGTAAAACGTAAAAACGGAACCCTTATAAATTCGTCATGTCTGTCTGTCTGTCTGTCCGTCCGTATGTCACAGCCACTTTTGTGCCGAAACTATGAGAACTACACTGTTGAAACTTGGTAAGTAGATGTATTCTGTGAACGTTGTGAACCGCATTAAGATTTTTACAAAAGTTAAAAAAAAAAATCAAAAATTAGGGGTGCCCCCCATACTGAGAACTGAAACTCAAAAAATTTTTTTTCATCAAACCTACACCTACACGTCTATCGATAGGTCTTCAAAAATGATGTTGAGGTTTCTAATATAATTTTTGTCTACACTGAATAACTTGCGCGAGAGACGCTTCCAAAGTGGTAAAATGTGTGTCCCCCCCCCCCCCTCTAACTTCTAAAGTAAGAGAATGAAAAATCTAAAAAAAATAGATGATGTAAATTACCATGAAAACTACCAACGAAAATTAGTTTGAACTCGATCCGATGAGTAGTTTTTTTTTAGTACGTCATTAATACACTATTATTAAAACTTCGATCAAAGTTACAACAAACTACAAGAACTATGTTTACTATGTATATTATGTTACTTGCTGCAACGGAACCCTTCATGGGCGAGTCCAACTCGGACTTGGCTACTTTATTATTTCTAAATCGTTGAGGTTTTACAACGTAAGTTTCTGACCTGGATTTATTTGTATTATCTTTATAATTTTGCTGAACATGCATGAACATGGACTTTATATACTTACAAGGGTGTTTGCACTTTTCAACAATAACGCGTATTTGGTAATATTTTCCTGAATCATGTTAGGTATTTTGATTAATTTAATTTCCTAATTCCCCTAACCGCATAGGTATTTGTATCACGGTATGGATGTCATTTCTCTCTGTTCAGTTACAATCAAAAATAAAGATAAGAAATATCATAACCAAGAAGACATTAGTTAGACAGTAGATCCCTATGGCTAGGGTTGCCATCTCTACAGTTTGGAAATCAGGACAAGACTCGTGGAAACCCCGGATTTTCCTGACTTTAGAGCCCAAAACCCGGACATGTCAATAGGATTTTTTACACATAACTTTCTTACCTCGTTTTTACATTGAGACCTCCCCTTCCTAACATACGATTTTTCAAGCAAATGTATTAAACTTGGACCGATGAAGTCCGGTCCGGACGCTCCCCGGACGCCCTCTAAACTAGGACAAATCCGGGGAAATCTGGACGGATGGCAACCCTACCTATGGCAAACCTACCCAAGACCCAAGACTTTGTGCAAAGCTACCCAAGACCTTGTGCAAAGCTACCAAAGACTTTGGCTGAATAGCGATGGCTATACTCTGCAACTGTAATTAACCAGAACGGAGGTCACCACCCTGGTTACGTCTAGTTTCATTACATCCAACACGTTTTGCCACATCTGTATTTAGTTAAATCTGTTACAAATCTAACTAAACATGTCGTAGTGTCGCATTTTTCAGCCACACTTCACCTCAATACCATCTCAACTAAATTTGTACGATTCAACCTAATTACTCGGTGCTCTAAAATATTTTGTATTGTTGAACTTTCCAATTGGTCTGGTGGACTTTGTACTATGACGTCAGTCGACCTCGATGGACGGGCATTGTTTGTCACAATATCCTTCTAGTACGTTGATGGGTGATGGTGAGAAGTTTGCTGTCGTTATGCAAGTAACTATTTTCTG
Source organism: Ectropis crepuscularia (assembly GCA_963693475.1). Classification (NCBI taxonomy): domain Eukaryota; kingdom Metazoa; phylum Arthropoda; class Insecta; order Lepidoptera; family Geometridae; genus Ectropis; species Ectropis crepuscularia. Next base: position 317,494 of record CAVNZS010000054.1, read on the forward strand.
ATCTGTGGTTATGCTGTGACTTGTGCCTGACAGTATCTATGTCTTTGAACAATGGGTTAACTTTGTTTAGAACTGAGGATTGCATAATCCAGAGCTTAGATTTAGCAAGAAGGCAGGACTTTAATCCATCTATCGTCTGTCATGATGAGATTGCACCTCCTTCGTTGTTATATATATGTGCCTCGTGTGGCTCGGCGAAGAAGATTTTGTTTATAATTGTGGATTTTATGTAGAGCTTAGATTTACGCATAAACTACTTCTTATCTCATTAGTCACTATATTTGGTCACCAAAGTTACTCCCTTGCAGCATGTTTCTGCGCTAGGTACTCCAAAGTGTTTATAGACAGCCATTTAAGGCTAAGCTTTTAAAATAGCCCCATAGATGTGTATATAAATTACTTACATAAGTCCTGACTCTGTGGAGTGTGAAGTGGTCTGTGGAGGATCTGTAAGGCAATTTATATGCCAATGTATACATACATATTTAATAGATGAAATTTAAAGACACTTCTTTTGTTTTTAGAAAGCACAAGAAAAATCATTATGATTTTTCTACGCAATCTGTGTCATAATTTCAAGTACAATTCAGTTTTAGACAGCTCGTAAGCTGCATAACGCCTTTAAAGTCTGTACGATCGTATCCTTGCTGAGATACCACAGAACTTTCACTTACATCATCAATTGGGAAACCGCTTTCGTAAAATACGCATGTAGTCTGATACTATGTATTATGTAGGTACATGCGTACAGACACCATAACAACTGTATGATGTACGTAGATGAAAGTATAAAGTAATTAGACGTAATGACGGAATTTACTTAATAATATTCGCTTATAAACTTCTACATTTTATAGTCTGCTAATTACATACTAATATAAACGCGAAAGTTTGTGTTTGTTGCTCAATTACGTCGGAATAGATCGGGTCGAACTATGGAACACAAATAGATTATACCTAGGTAGTCTGGAATTTGTAGTGGTAGGACTCTTGGCAGAGTCCGCCTGGGGAAGGACCTCACCTTTGCCAGTTATTCTACCGCCAAGCAGTAATGTGCCAGCATTACTGTGTTACGTTTTGAAGGGCAATGTTTCCAGAAAAATTACAGGGCTTATAGATATAACAACTTAGATCTCTGGGTGACGAGCGCAGTGCAGTGCTAGGTAATGATTTGGACTCTTGATGTTCCAATAGCTGTCACTGTGTTGTTATGTGGCAGGCATGTTGCTTACCATCAGGCACTTGACCAGCTTCTCGTCACTCTATTTAAAAAAAATAATATTTTATAGGCTTTTATCACGTTAAAATAAAGGGAACGGCAACTAACTACGCGGACAAAACCGCGTGCCGTTGCTAGTATGTTAATTTATACTACCAATATTATCATTAGCTATCAAGTTATTTCGTGTATTCGGTACAAAAGGCTCTATAATTACATTCTATACTGAATACAAAGGCACGGTACTGTATTCAAATGGTAATCGTTTTTAGTTCGTGACGTGGATCGATTTCAAATTATTATAGGTATACCAAGAACTCCAGACAAGTAGGTATTTCGTTTCCTTTGTGTTTGGTGTAATAAAGAACTACCATAAACAGCCCACTGTATGTCCCCTGGGACTCAGAACCTTTCTCTGGCACGGAGAGAGTGAAAGACGAAATCCATGCTGCTCCAGTGCAAATAGTCGACGACTCATATCCTCAAAAATTCACTAACCATACCAGTTTCCTGACGATGTTTTCCTTCACCGTTAATCCTTATCCATTGCGAAATCGGATGCGCTCGGTAAACCACCACGGCATCTTCTCCAAATCCAAGATCTATGTAAATAAAAAAAAAAGATTATTGTAATGACAAAGGTCACGGACCCCGGAGTCTGTGGAGTGCTTAAATTAAAAAAAAAAAAAACCACTACGGCTTCAAAAAATAACAATCAAAATCTTATTAATTCCACGCTCCAGTTACCGCGTCCACACCCTTTGTATATCTGTTTTTGACCGATAAAGACTATGACGTCACAAGCTAATCCGTTCAGTACATACGTATCACAAAGAAACTAGGTACTTATCAATACGATAGCAACGAGTGTCGGTAGCAACACGATTTTTGTATTATCATATAATATTCGTCATTAGTTTTTTTAATGACTGAGCAGCAATTAATCTATCCTCTTTAATTTCATCTCTTAGATATTTTTTTTAACTATGTAGGTGTACATTGGACCACCACTTCCTCTCATATTAAGCAATGATGCAGTCTATCATAGAGCGTACTTTTCCGATTCATTCTCGACTTGAAGACATCAAGACTACCTATCAGAAAACCCACTCGGCAACACATTCCACAGCCTCGACGTTGTTACCACAAAAAAAGAGTCCAAACGTTTTAAAATGGAAGTCAGTTGCGTCTGTATACGTCATCTAGAACGCTGCAACGGTTCTAATGTGTGAACTGAACTGGTTTAACGAGTTCTTGGTACAGGAACTGAATTGTAAGCTAACTATTTATACCTCTATTATGGACGTGACGAGCTACAGAGTTTAATTTCTGAAGAGCTACAAGCTTACAAACTAGGTAAAAACTGTTGTCATTTTTTGGTGGTAGGACTCTTTAGAGTCCGTTTGGGGAGGTACCGCACCTTTGTTAGTAATTCCACCACCACCACGCACCAAGCACCAAGCAGCGTACAAACATTCAGACAGTACAGACCAAGTTCCCATTAAAATTTCAGTAAATAGAGATAAATTATTTTGTACAATCGGTTGACGACCGTAGCATATTACCAGGTAGTGATTTCGACTCTTCATATTCAAGCGCAGATATTGCTAAACCTACACTCTACATTATAAAAAATACTACCTGTTGTGCTTATGACTTACAGATAGTAATTAATGAACTTTAATTCGGAGTTCCTGTAATTTTTTTCTTGGAAAAAATGTTTAAGTAAATGTATAAAATGAGACGGAAAACCCAATAACAAAAATTATTCCGACGGAAAATACTTGCAGTTTTGCGTCTTTTTATACATATTGTAGGTATTACCAATTTCCCAACAGGTTATTAGAGACATGCAATGTGTTTACCACAGTCAATTTTGACTAAGGAAATAAACTATTTATTGTAATACACGTATACACGATCATTTCTGAAGTAACATTAACCACAGTTAAAAATAACTGTTATATAATAGTCTTAATTTTCCATAATGCCACATCACTATTCCAATGACGTTATTACGAAATTTCGATTCAGGGTTACCAGTGTCAAAATCAAAGGTCCACTTGATTTCTTACCTCAATTTAAGTTTTTTTTGTTTTGTAGATAGTTGCAATGACAGTGTTGCTTTACGGTAAAAGTATTAATAAAGTGTTGCTAGATAGAGTACGTGACCAGGTGCACAGGCCGAGCCTTGGCTTGCATCGCTATTATCTTCGCGCACGACCTCCATATTATTTTACCTTCACGCTAACGCCTTCCGGGCCTAATTGCAAAAACACACCAGAGTTTTTAAAGAAGGATGTTATAATAAGTATCTAAAGAACTAAGTAACAATTTATAAATTAACCTACCTACCATTTACAAGAGGAATTTTAATCTTTCCACTTTTACTAGGACACTTTACAAAATGGTATCTTTAAGTAATAACATCTCCGGGTTGGCTCTTAAGTTGGTTAGGACTATAAATCAATACATTTATTTATTGATCTGAGGGTTTTTTTTAAATTTCGCACATCTTTATTTCCAGACAATATGATTTTATAATGTATACCTACTTAAAATATATTACATCTGAAAATTAATCTAAACAACCGGTTTAAATTATGTAGATAAATGAAATAAACACTTTTTAGTACTACTACTATTCCTACCAACGCATGCTTTCAAAATAAAGTTTGTCACGATTTAGACAAACTGCCTTACTTTAAAACAAACATGTTTTCCCATAGAGTATAATTACTTACGTTTTATCAAATTAATCCCCCGATAGACAGACCTGTCACCACCCAGGGCTTAAAGTGATTGATATAATTATTTGCATTATAATGATAAGAGTATCTATCATAATACAGCAGTCCAGTGCGCATTCGAAAAATAGGTAAGTACCAATATGTATTTGGAATTATAATTGCCTCGTAATAATCGCTCATCGTATGCTTGTAGTGGTAGGACTCCTGGCAGAGTCCGCCTGGGGAAGTACCACACTTTTGCCAGTTATTCTACCGCCAATCAGTAACGTGCAAACATTACTCTGCTCCGGTTTGAAGGGCAATGTTTCCAGAAAAATTACAGGGCTTCATCAGGCACATGTCCTGCTCGTCTCGTCACTCTTTATTAAAAAAAAGTGCTTGTAAACGTTAACAGTATAAAGAACGATAGAGTTGAAACACTCTAAAAGGGTGGTGGGTGTACATAATTTGTGTTACTAAGATACATATATTATGCTCGATTATATTCTAGAATTCCGTTTACCTTCTACCAGCTCTATACGTTTCTACGCAGAGATACGGGTAACTCCAAATTATAAATCAATTGCATTGAAAACTAACAGGACTTATTAGCTGTGATCTGAGTATATTTTATTTAAACACCTCACTTTGCAAAATATTTAAATAAATATGTAATTAATCATATTTCAAGATTGTGATTTTGTGATCGTTAACCTTTTGCCCTCTAAAGAGCTTGAACTTGGCTGATGCTTATTCAATATTTCGATTATGATAACCGTGGCTAGTAACAATAAAATTATAATTACATAGAAGATAACTACATAAATACAACGTAACAATAATCTGCCTGTGACTTCGCTCGCTTGTAATTAAAAAAAAACTATTTCCAAAAAGAACTTTGCATAGTTTACCTGATAAAGATACGAAATCGAAATGTTTATTAAAGACTTTAATCTATTTTTAATCCAAACTTCAAAAGTGCTTAATTTCCATCGACGCGACGTGATCAAGCAACAAACACAAACTTTCAATGTTGGTTACAATTTAGGACTACAAATTGTTGGATAAAATATACTTAAGACAAGGTTATTATAGGGTGTTTTCAGAATGACATATATGAGTGTCAGATGGATGAAAAATAAAATATGTCGATTTATTTATTTAATTAGGCGTACATATAACAGATTACAGTTAATGTTAAATAACAGATAAATTATTATATTGTGATGTTCTAAACTGTTATCCAAAGCATGCACACACAACTTAACTAGAATATTGAGCCAGTCTCTAAATTAAATACATACAATATAAATCAATAACTTTAACTTAACTCTTACCTACATGCAACTAAAACTATAACATAACTAAAATATGTAAACGCAACCAAGAAATACTTTATCATTTGAATACTTTATAATAATGAAAATCAACTTTAGCGAACATATGACGTATGTTGACATATGTTGATCAAATTTATTTACCAAAACAAAGCATTGACGTAGTACTACAGATGTAGTGCAAAATCTGTTTTTTTTTCATTAATTTGAAGTTCTGAAAATATCTCTTCATCAATATTCCACTTTTTTAAACTATGTTACGTTGTGGTTTGCTGCCAAATGTAATAATCTACATTACCAATTCGGTTCAAATCACAGACAACAAAAAAACAAAACTGTATTTTACATATTATGCAAACATTACTGCTTGATAGTAGAACAACTGCTTGATAGTAGAACAACTGCTTGATAGTAGAACAACTGCTTGATAGTAGAACAACTGACAAAGATGTGATACTTCCCTAGATGGACTCTGCAAAGATTATTACTATAATATTCTACTACTTACAACATAAATCACAAATTAATTAATTTATAGGTATTCTTTGCATCATGTAATAACTGAATGACAGCTATATAATTATTAGTGAACTTAGTTAACCTCAGATCTGAAGCTCTTGTAATCGCTCACGATAACATTCAACCGATAACTTCTACCCCTGTCACGGCGTTGTTTGATATACGTGCGAATTATTTATCTTAACGTTCAGTATGACTGATAGTTTATTGTAAATTTGATAACTTTTCATTGTGAGTTCTGACAGCAAAGGCGAAAGGTCACTACTCACTGAATATGAATTACTAATTTTATCAGAACGTTTTATTCATAACCAACGAAGACACATGTAATATATTTCTATTAATACTCGTATTACGTACGATGATATTATTTTTATGTATTAAGAAAACGAAATTATAATTAACTGTTTTTGACCAAAGATAAGTTTGTACGTATCACCATATATCTTTTATTGATTGTTAACATGCACCTAAATTGTACCTAAGACAAAAACCAGAACACATTTGTTTGTCGTTTAATGAGTTTTCTTATCAATTGTTATCAACACGTTCCAAAATACCTAAATTAAGGTAAAATCAGATAATTATATCAGCCGGATGTGTTAATACACTTTTTAAAGTACAGGCATACATAGTACAAAGTTTTATTGTGTCAATGTCATGGAACGACGTATCAATTACCTTCAACGTTACTTATCGATACAGAATAATCTTAATGCATATTATAAAAGTCCAGTGTTATGATGTTTGTTCACAGTGAACACTTTACCAAGTCAACCAATATTCACGAAGGTTTGCATTTATGTGTAATTTGGTCCAACTTGAGAGATAGGATAGATAGTAGCTCAATTTATGTTCATAATGTTTTTATATTATAAACTATTAGTTTACAAGTTAATTTACGAGCTATTAGTTTACGAGCGAAGGCGGAATTGGCCGCTAGTGATATTATAACATTTTATTCATCGACTTAACTGACGATGGTAATTGCAATAAACAAGACGCCAAACTCCTTGGGGAAGGAAAAAAAGAAAATTATATTACAATGATATCGTCTTGGTATTCTAGGTTCAGTGCTAGCAGTGCTAATATTCTATCAAGCTGTAATCTCAAATGGGTTTTACAAATAAGCAAATGACAATACCAAATATTGAATGTTAAAGTTTTCATAACCAATTATTACAAAGTATGAAATACAGCATGCTTCATATTATGAGTTGTAGTAGTGTTATTTAGTTTCTATCTAGTGGCTAGGTAGTTGTTACGGCTACGTTGCTTTGGTCACGTACTCCTCTCCTCCAGACCTGGTCCACCTACTCAGCTGCTATCACTATGAGTGGAAAATTCTCAATTGATCTGACATTTTATAGCATATTACATCAAAATCCAAAGTATAAGTAAAAAATAACATGACCTCATTGCGTTGCTAATCGCCATTTTCGTATATTACGCCGTAGGACACGAAAAAAAAAATCACGTTCCGGACATATTCTATGCATTATTTGCCTATTATTATGCAATCTTGGTTATATACCTATTCTACTATATAATACTTTATGACAAACTAGTCATTCTAATGCACATTTTAATGTAAATTTGTCTATTTATCCTTGACAAGGATGTTTTTGTGAGTTTTTGTTTATTTTTGGTTTTGCAAGTCTAAGTGACTTGGTTACAAGCTCTGCTTAGTTTGGGGTCAGATGATGTTGTGTGTGAATTGTACACCAATATTACTATGGAATCAACCAAATAGGTACAGAAACAACAAAACTAAATAGAATTAATTGAAAACCTTTACTTACAGTTTAATTTACACGTAAATAAAATATTATTAATTTGAAAACGCGTTTTTGGCTTTGGATTACTGTCATTGTATCAGGTAAAAATAACCTTACAATAAATGGAATTTATGCGTACTTTTTTGGAACGCTGCCATGTTGAAACGAAGTGTCATTGGCCAGGCCCTACTTTTGGAATAATTATCTTTGTCGTAAAACTAATTATGGCTTTACAACGATTGAGGCATGGCAGTTAACAAACAATTAAGCACAAACCTAAATTACTATGACTCTGAATACCTACCCATTTTGTCAGTGTCCGTAATAGATACCTAAAATGAGATATAATTTATAATTTAACTAAAAATTAAGAAATCTACTAAATCAACGAAATCTAATTTTGACAACCGACTAACAAGGAACGTGGGAGAATTGAAGCCCTGGCAACATTCCAATTTTTTTTTCAATACAATACCTAGGTACATACCTATGTATTTTGTATTTGCCATTTACCAAACGATCTCAACCCTAATCTTAAAATTTCATATAAGTATAAAAAATATTTTGTAAGCTGACAATGTTGTAGTAAACACAAAATGTAATTTTGTTAAATTGATGTCATTGTTACTTACCTATATTTCAATTTGAATACATCAGACACATGTTTAAACTCAAACCAGTTTCTGCACCTACTCAAACGATAAAAACAAGATGGCCGCTATTTTGCGCGCGAATTTCCAAAATGCGCATTACAGCATGGCGCCTACAGTAACTGGCAGTCAACAAATCGAAGGACATCGACATATCTACTGTATAAACTGTGTAATTTATTGGTCGAGTAGGTACTTGCTTACATTACACACCATACACCTATGGACTCTAGAGCTTTAAATATTATATTTTAATAAATCTAATCCTATAGCTATAGAAACTATATATAATACTTATGATCAGTCGGCCGAAAAGTCAACCGAAGAATACATACCTACTGAGAGATAATTAATTAATTATGTGAGAGATATTTTGTAAGTAGGTATCTAAACTGAATGTCAATTGATGATTCAACACTAATGTTTCCGTACCTAGTTTCTGAAAGTTTCATTGTTTACCGTGTTTTATCTGTTTGTTCAAAAGTCCATTTGAATGTAGTGAGCGTTTTCTGAGTTATGTTCTTTTATACCTTGAAGTATTTACCTACTTGGTAAAAGTAGTTACTTAGTTTAATAATTTTAAATCAATCCTAATGTAAAATTACGAAGCATATATTATCTTATCCACCTAAATTTACAAACAGATAATTTAATTTTATATGTATCACAAAAACAATATCAGAAATACTAGTAATAATACTAGTAATATAATAATACCTCGTAACTCGAAACTAATCACATTTAAAATGCTTTATTGCCTAGTTTTCAAACTGCGCAGTGTTTTTGACATGTTATATACCTACATACCTACGTTATCAGGTAACAACAACATTATATGGATGTGGGTATTTACCTATCGAGTTATACCGTTATCTACTCCTATTTGTGGCATAATACCACAACAGAGTATTTGTTACTACAATTGTTTATTGTCCAACTTACGCCATCTGATACTTAATTTTAAATTGAAAAATAATAGATGCTCTCATACAATACGCCCTATGTGTTGCAAATGTAATGATGATATAGGTACAATTAAAAAAAAACTTAGCTCCTTTTAGATTTTATCTCAGACAGAATTACCTATGTCATGATTCATGATCTTTTATAAGGACAGAAATTCAAATTTGCTAAACGTATTATCCTTTGTGTCACCTTCAGACGTTCTACTTTATCTACACACACAACCTAGCTTCTTGTTGCGTGCTATATTTTACATTTTTATTGACAAAAGAGATGTGGTATTGTCATACATATATTATGTAAATCGGTATTGTAATATCCTGTAATATTGATATTAAGTAGGTTTACCAATTTGAATACCTAGTATGAGTATTCATATTAGTGGGGTCACTGTGATTGCATTCATACTAACTAGCGATCCTCGTTTTGGAATGGCCAAAACGATTTGTTTGCACGGCTACATTAAGTCTATTTCTAGATCTGCTTGGTAAATCTGTTGGCCGATTAGTCGCCGGTCTACTGTTTACACGAAGCATTCGCACGACTCGACCTACAACACGCGGGCGCAACCACGCGTCCAGTGCGTGATGCGGCCGTGCGGGAGCGAAACAAACACTGTTAGAGAGAGATGCAATGAAAACATCTGGGATACTAAACTTGTTCTTGTTGGCCGTGTCTTTGATTTTTTTTTTACTGCTGTCCCATTTGAGATCAGCGATCAGCGCGGGATCGCGGATTATCGGCATCGGGGAATCAGCATGTTGTTAGGTGAATGAGCCACTTTGTTTTTAGGAACGTTTTGGCAAAACTGTAATTATTTGTAATTTGTAGCTTTATTTAAAACATCACTATTTTCAAATAAATTAGCAATAGAAATAAATTTAACATTCAATTCGAATTAAGTAGACGTTTTCAGAATGACAGATGGGAGAAAATGTGTCATAATAATAACATTGACATAATATGCTCATGAAATTTGTTTGACAAAATGAAACACCGATTCGATTGCGAGAGTCCTCTATAGATTCGTGAATCTATAGAGGACTCTCGCAATGATCAAACGCTGGATCACTTGACTTGACAAGTTTTTGTTTTCGTCTAAATTTTGAAAAAGCCTTGATATGCACCATAGAATATAAAAATGTATTGACTGAACAACTAATCCAACTACTAGATATAACTTGATACTTAAATGAACGACCTCAATGAAAACTGTAAAATAATTACACTTACCTACCGTTTCAAAATGTATAATTTCACAACATAGCTACATGAAGTCATTAAGCTATTTTAATAGGTAATAAGCACATACTTAAAGATTAATAGGTAATAGGTAATTGTTTTCTGAGAATCTAAATGTCATACAGATATCCTCCATTGACATGATTGGTTGATTGGTGATTTCGAGTGTTGCTATCTTGCTATTAATTGTTCTATCTACTTACCACTTCAGACACCTACCTATACCTATACCTGCTTAAACTAAGATGTTTTTGATACCCAAATAAATGTTTATATACCTAACGGATGTTATCAGGCAGGTGACACAACAGTCATCCTTTGTTTGTCCTGTTTCCACAAAATACTTTTATCTATTTAAAGTTTGGGCAAGTCGGTACTTTGTCCGTTCTTCGTTCTTTGTTTAAACTCTTTGTATAATGTTTTCTCGTAAAATCACGATCATGTTAGGTTATAGACGTCATTTTAAAATACACTAGTATTAATACTTACTACATTACTTGTAAATACTTAGGCCTTAGGGCGTATTTTTGGGAGGAAGTTCGCTGGGGGAACCTAAGGTCGTGAGTTGCATTTGAGGCCAGGATTAATACTTGTAATAAATACAAATACTTGTTCCGCGTCTGTGTAAAAAACTCAAGTTGTTGGATGTTTCTATGTAATTACAATTAAAAATAAATACGCCAATTGCCACCATGTTTATAAGCTAAATATCCCGTATTTAATAACACCAACATAGTTAACAACCGCAATAGTTTAAGACAAGTTCAATATAATAGAGTACCGGACTGGGACAAAAATACACCATCCTAATTAGTCCGACAGCTAGATCATGGAAAAATATTGGACACGTATTTTTTGTTTTTTCATAATATTAAAAATCGTCAAAGATATAGACCATCAAACTTCGAGAGTGGGGGGTCGCGACGTCACTCGTGAGTAAAAATCGTACTCACAAGTGACGTCACACGAAACTTCGAAGCGCTGTATCTTCGTCATTTTTTGTTTGTGAAACAAAAGAAAAAATACGTGTACAATATTTTTTGGCAGTCTAACTAACGGGCTACTTAGTTTTTTTGAGGATTGTACCCTATTATCTTCAAGAACTGACAGTTTTGTCTTAGTACCTACTAGATACATGCTCGTGAATCTGCTCGTCCTAATGAATATGAATAGGTGAATCACAAAAAGTACTTATTTAAACACAAATATCTGTACCGAGGTCCCTGCCCTCACAGCTCTACACACAAAAGGAGCTTGCCAACTTTTTACGTCAAATCGAGTCGAAAGCTTTAAGGGGGCGCCTAAAGCCAGAAAACGAAAAATGGACATTTTCGACGCCGCTCACTGAAGTTAAGAAACTAAAAACTATGTCAAAAAAAAAATTACGTGTGGGTACAATCAAGAAGAAGCACAATAACCGAATAGAATTTTAAAAATAGATCAGAGTTTTTTACAATAAAAAAATTAAAATGACACCGAAAAAACCCGTTTTAATTCGAGTAATCGAAATTATCAGCGATGACCCCACATTATTTTTTGGTAATAAAATTCCTATTTGTACGTTCTAGTAAAGTAACCGAACACTTTTTTAAATTTATGTTTAGTTATTGAGTAATTAAATAAAACTTGGTCAAAAATGGACGCCTGATTAAATATTGATTTTTCCTCCAAACTGTGTCATGTTATTCTCGACTTTATGTACATCAGATTAAGAAACGCGTCGCGCGGGTGAAATCTGATTTTTTCCTGGCTTTAGGCGCACTCTTAAGCAGGTCTAGGGTCTCAGTTCTTCGTGCCAGGTCGTCGACCGGTGAATATGCTGTGTGTAGTTTGCTCTTAAAGTGAGATGACCATACGCCCTCGTTTTGACTGCTGGGTCGCTTACCTAAAACAGTAGTTGCTTTGATATCGCTTGGGCGTTATTCTTTCTTGAAATCATAGAGAAAATATTATCAAAACAGTGTTAGTCAGACAAAGAAAATAAAAAGAAGTTATGAACAAAAATGACAATTCATTTTTGTCTTAAAGCATCCAACCTGCTCTCTTGTGCAGCAATCAGATTATATTTTGGTAAGGGATGCAACAATTTATCCTGGAAAATATATTACGTTTGTATGTTTTTGTGTGGTTTTAATAAAATCGAGTTTTATAATAATAGTCTAGAACTAGAAGATAGTTTCGCTGAGGCGTGTTAAATGAAATTTCGCTTTTACTCACCTTTGATCCGAAAATAGAGATGAAAGTTTTACGTGTCATTTGTCATGTTGTCTTTCCGTGATCTTGATCTTTCTTTGCTTTGGTAATGTTCTCTAAATAGATTTTTTCATTGTCTATTTTATGTTTTGGCACTTGTATTGTATTCGGGCAAAAAGGTATTAAATGTTAACATAGTAATTAGTAATATTCAAATAAATACTAAAACGCAATATACTAGTTTACTACGACATGGTATATATATTTGCTGTGATTGTAGAGCTATAGTGGAATGAGTCACCAATATTTCGTAGCAGTACTTATCATGCAAGTACAAAAATCAAAACACATTGAAATTGGGTTATGGTTATGTTTTGTAACTAATAATAAGTGTAGTTAACGACTATTAACAACTACAGCTTGAAACAAAATACTTGGTATCCTATCCTTCTGCGATTATTGTGTTCTTCCAAAAAATAGGTATGGTACCTACTAAATATTACGACGCCGCGGTTGGCCAACATATGAATTTTATTTTTTATGTTCACAAAAAGTAATTATAAGTTATTTCACAGTATTGTTACAAGAATCTCATTATTGTCCCGTTGTATATCATCAAGTTTCACCGAAAATTCTCATAAATTATCCGTCACGTTATTTTTGCCACGCAATTTTGAGGTCTTCAATTATATGTTTTCCTGGTAATTATGGTCGTGTTCGTGTATCCCCTTCAGGCATGGAAAGGCTCTACGAATTGCTTCTTTGGAAAACATTAGTTTGCAATTATTTCTATTAGCACGAGTGGTCAAACTGCTTGTGAGCGGCGGTTAGGGTTGCCAACCGTACTCTAAAATAGAGTATTGTACTCTATATCATGTAAGCGTACTCTATAATCTATAACACTAATAGAGTACGCTAAAATACTCTTTTTCTACACATTTTTAAATTGATTAAAAATAAGTTCTTGATCTATATAAATTTAGCGTTAGAATGTTTGGACTCGTACAATTCTTTTAAAAACAATGAAAAATTGTTATGTGCTGCAAAAAGTACGAAAAAATACCTTTTTAAAAATATAAAATAAATGATACTCTTTTTTTTAAGTCCATACTCTTTATTTACCTCCTTTGAAATCAGAAATACTCTATTTCTTCTAAAAAAAGTTGGCAACCCTAGCGGCGGTACAAAAACTAGTCGGACAAGTAGGTACGGACAAATCTAGTTATGAAGTCATTTTATTAAGTACATACTTTGTATGTGTGAAATACAAAGATACACGAGCTTCAAATGGAAATAACGACTCTAATGAGCAATATAGATTTGAATAAAAATTATAGTAACAGTTAAATTATTTAATTTAATTTTTTTTTGAGCCGATTTTTTTGGTTTTTAATTGGCCAGGGCATGCAATTTCAAAACTATATTACAATGAAACTACACTACACTACATACCTAACTATTATTAAAATTATTCATGAACCAATGAAGGCCTAGAGATTAGGTATCAAGATTTTCCAGTCACAAAACATTTTTTTGGTCAAATTCCAACATAATAAAACAGAATTTGAAATTTCGAAATCTCAAATCAACATTTACGTCATATTAGTGAAAAAAATAATGTTAGGTTTTTTTTTAAATTAGAGTATGTTTTCCACATACTCTAATTGATGAACAAGATTATAATAATATTATGAAACTCGAAGAGAAAACCGTGACACCACGTGGCTACTGCGTTGCTTATGATTTAGCCACAACCACAACTGTGCGTGCTCGGATAGTAAAATGTTAACCATTACTTAACGTTAAAATCGCAGTAACGTTGAAATATCGAAAAAGACGATCGATTAATTATAACTTGAAAAAACTTATGTACGAGCAAAGACGGTAAGTCTACTGTCATGTCAGGACAAGACGAGCGAGAGGTACGTCTAATGGTAGGTGACACTTTTCTTTCACTTCTAATTTATCTGCAAACATTGCCCCGTTCAAAGTAGAACATAATAAAATTTGTTGATGGCATAATATCTGGTGATGATGTCGTACTTCCCCAGGAAGGCTGCAAAGAGTCCTACCGCTACAAAAAAAGCTTAATAGGTATACCTACTATACTGAAGCGAAGTGATTAAGATAGTAAAACTTAGCACAATGAAAACAATAAACAGTCTATATTCGGGCACATAGCAGCAGATAAGAACTTAGAAAAAAACAAGGCTATCATAAAGATTAAAGGATTATGGAGAGGACTTCAGTGAGATTATAGAAAGAGGTTATCTCAAAGCTACTGGTAAAGATAAATAAAGTAGCCAAGTGCGAGTTGGACTCGCCCATGAAGGGTTCCGTTCCAGCAAGTAACATAATATACATAGTACACATAGTTCTTGTAGTTCGTTGTAACTTTGATCGAAGTTTTAATAATAGTGTATTTATGACGTACTAAAAAAAAACTACTCATCAGATCGAGTTCAAACTAATTTTCGTTGGTAGTTTTAATGGTAATGTACATCATATATTTTTTTTAGTTTTTTCATTCTCTTACTTTAGAAGTTAAGAGGGGGGGGGGGGACACACATTTTACCACTTTGGAAGCGTCTCTCGCGCAAGTTATTCAGTGTAGACAAAAATTATATTAGAAACCTCAACATCATTTTTTAAGACCTATCGATAGACACCCCACACGTGTAGGTTTGATGAAAAAAAACATTTTGAGCTTCAGTCCTCAGTATGGGGGGCACCCCTAATTTTTGTTTTTTTTTTTAAACTTTTGTAAAAATCTTAATGCGGTTCACAGAATACATCTACTTACCAAGTTTCAACAGTGTAGTTCTCATAGTTTCGGCAAAAAGTGGCTGTGACATACGGACGGACAGACAGAGAGACAGACAGACATGACGAATCTATAAGGGTTCCGTTTTTACGTTTTACGGAACCCTAAAAAGGAGTTCATGAAAACAAAATGCTTAGGCACAAGACTATAACTTGTTAACAACAAATAAGCAATATTTGTCATTCTACTAACATGTCTATCAAAAACAGCATCCGGTAATAAGTATGAATACGTGATATATTAAACAACATTATTATTTCATGTTTGTTTAGCCATGATCTATGATCCAGGACTTGTCAAGTCCATTAACGTATGCACTCTTAATAGCTCATTAACTAATATAAACAATCGTAATAATATGATACTCTGATTGAAGGGTAACTATTACAGAGTAACATATGGTATAGTATCTGGGTATCCGATGACAGTATCTCGTGATATCGTGTTGCTACCACGGCACATGCGAACAAATATTTGTCACTTGATCCAACTGTTGATAATAAAGTCACGGATATGCCACATGAAGTTGTTAATCTGTCTATGTACCTATTTATATTTATAGTACTATAAAATGTGTCCTACGTTTATATAAGTTCATGTTCATTTTGTAGACTCTCCGGACTATTTGACTCGTCGTTTCGTTTTCTTTGTCGGACTCTTTGCAGTCCGTGTAGGAACCTTGTACCGTAGCTTTGGCAGCTATTTTACCAGTAATGTGCAATCATTACTGTGTTCCCGTTTGCAGGGTATCGTTTCCAGATTAAATTTCAGACCAAAAATCATCTTATATTTCTAGTTGTCGAGCGCAGGGCAATAGGAAGTGATTTGAAAGCTTCACGTCGAAAAAGGTGTTACTGTGATATTATGGTTTATAAGCAAGCGTGTTGCTTATCATCACACGCAGGTCTTGCTCGTCCCGTCACTGTATACTTAAAAATACATTTTTTTTTACGATTTCCATCAGAGTACATCAATATTGTTTACAATTTACAGTGTATAAGGTATTCTCGGATAATATATTAACTAACGACTCGTTGATAAATTAATATATAATTAACAACTGAATCAGCACTTCAGTTGTTTCAGTACAAATATTTTATTTTCAGCTCATAACTGCGACAAAAGCGTTAGTCATACGGACAGACAATGGTTAAACAGCAATAAATTTATACTTGTATTGTTTCCAGTTCGGAGACGCTTGAATTTTTTTAGAGAAACATTAATTATTTTTTCACCTTTGCAAGACGTAATCACTTCAACATCAAAAGTTCGTAGATTAGTTACGTGTATCGTTTTTATATTATAGGTTCTTGGATCTAACTTTCTCCTTGTAACATAGCTCTAAATCAGATTTAAAATTTAATAAGCTTGTATGAGAGAAACTATCCATTCATCATGATCCAAACTAAATCTAGTTGAGTATGCGTTACCTGCAATTTTCTATGTTGATTGAAATTAGGTATTCATTTCCTATTAATAAGACGATCTTTTTCCCATGTTAAATAAATAAATAAATAAAAATTCCCACGTTATTATACTGAAATTATCAAATAAGTAAGTAAGTCTTATAAGACTGGTTTTAACATCTCTTCAAATCTAATTGTCGTAATATTTGTGATTACTTTACTTTAACCCACATATTTTTTTAATCAAAACACATTGTTGGTGATTGGAAAATATTTTTCTATTATTTAATTATCCTATTTCTCAGAAAAACATTTTCATTGACATACGCAGTAATATCAATATGCTAATTTATTCTTCGTCTTAATATTAAATACAATTTCTGTTGTTTCAGGTGTGTGAGAAGCTCGAAATTGGCGCTGAAGCCGACTATTTCGGACTCCACGTGACCTCCGGGTCGGGTCGCGGTCGCTGGCTCAACTTGCGGAATCCTCTGGACCCCCACCGCATCCCTGGCGGCCGACTCGACCTCCGGGTCAAGTTCTGGGTCCCTCCTCATCTTCTGATCAACGAGCCCACCCGCCACCAGTTCTACCTCCACGCCAAACTCGATCTCACAGAAGGCAGACTGGTGGTCGCAGATTTAGAAGTAGCCAGGAAAATAATAGCTTACATCGCACAAGCCGAAACCGGAGATTGCGACCCAGAACTGCCTCCCGTTCACATCTACGAGGAATGCGACAAAATTGGGCCTCAAGGAGAGAAGCCAGAAGATCACACGGACAAAATTATCGATTATCACTGCGAAATAAGCGGGATGAGGGCGTCGCAAGCCGAGTACAGACTTCTCAAAGAGATTTCTAATCTGGAATCTTTTGGAGAGGAGCTGTTCTTCTGCAAGCCCGTGACCCTGAGCAATAATGCTCATAATTTGTACAGTCACTTACTTTATCATAGACAGCAAGTGGAAGAGCCCAGAGCTCGAGATGAGCAAGAGATTGATGGTGGAGCGACTGTTGGGTGCCTGACGAGCGGACAGAGCGGCGGTGGCTGCGGCTGTAGGCTGAGCACGTCAGTCAGTGTGGGGCCCCACGGCATCGTGGTCTATCGACCGGCGTGCAATGGAGACCAGGACATTGGCGTTGAAAAACAAAGGTAATTGCCGGTTTTATTAAATGTCTAGATCCTACGATAATACTCGTAATGTTATGTAATTTGTAGGGATGGGCCGAAATTCGTTTTACATTCGGTTTAACCGAACTTCGGCAGCTTGAGCCGAACTTCGTCATTCGGCCGAATTTCGGTTAAAATGCCGAACATTCTGCACTAATTATACTTGGACTATCATAATAGAAACTAATGAAAAAACATATCTGTAGTAACACAAAATTAAACAGCTCTTCTTACTAACCACACCAGCCTTAGAAATCTTTCTTTCTTAATCAAAAAACAAAATTTGACTGCTCTTCTTAACAAGTCTTAGAAATCTCTCTTACTTAATCAAAAAACAAAAATTAAATTACTTTTCTAAACAATACTAATAACTTAATAGCCAACCATTAGAAATCTCTCTTACCTAGTCAGAACACACAATGAAACTGGAAGATCTTAATAATGAGTTTTAGAAATCTTTGCATAGGTAGGTACTTACTAAATAAAAATACTAAACTATATTGGTCTCCTTAATAGTTGGTCTAAAAAAATCTTTACAAGATCTGTAACAACAATGAAATAAACTTTGCATTCTTCTGACAAACATCTTAATAAGGTTCATTCATAAATTGAATAAGAAAAAATAATTTACTTCTATCTAGCGTACACCAGCAATTAGGAAAATTTTTCATTTTGCCAACATTTAGGAATCATTTATTATTTAATATTTTGGACTATTATTAAACGGTATTTCTTTTTAAAAATAGACAGCTATTCATATTCGAAATTAACCAGAGGCAGGTTATGCTGCATAAACTCTAAAGACTCGGCCTTTTCTGGTAGAAGCCGGTTTCGTTTTTGTTCATACACATTTCCTGCCTCTGAGAAAAGTAGCAACACGAAAAGTCACAACACAAAAAAGCGCAGCGAAATTAAACCGAAGTTCGGCCGAACTTCGGCCGAATTTTTCATTTTTACCGAATGTTCGGCCGAAGTTCGTATTCGGTTCAAACCACATTCGGCCCATCCCTAGTAATTTGTCAGTCAAGCTTTGTGAAAGTCTGTAGGTATTTGTCTAAATAAATGTTTTTTCATTATAGTAGGTACCTATAGAGTGATTAGACGAGCAGGACATGTGCCTCATGGCAAGCAACATGCCAGCCCATAACAGCACATTGACACGCAGCTATTGCAACATGAAAGAGCCCAAATCATTACCTACTGCGATCGTCACCTGGAGATATACAATGTTTAATGCTCTATGCTGTTTAATTTCATTGGAAATATCGCCCTTAAAACCATGGCAGTGGAATAACCGACAAAAAGGTATTTTGTTATTTGAGCTATGTTTTTGCAATCACCATATTATTATAACTTATCGTGCAAATCGTAGCGTATGTTGCTCTTTCTTTTACTGATTCAAGTCACGTATTTCCGCTATAGAAATCAATATTCTAGCCAATAACTATCACATAATTAAAGTTTCAATGCTCAATAACAATAGAAAACGGCATCATGCATAGGGTCAAAGTCCAACCGTAGGTTTCCTTATTGTTTACCGCAAAACCATAGAATACTTAATATATCGATGTGTCCTACTTTGGTAAAACGAGTATTATTACATTATTTTCTCGATATAATATACCTACTCGATCAACAGTGGAAACAGCCATAATAATGATCTCATTATTAATAAATAATTACATTAAATAAATTAGCACTGTGTCCTTAACGACCTTTGGTTTTCAATATATTTGATGAAATGAATTCAATGTAGATTTTTATTTTTTCATGTCATGAAAATTAAGACGTTTGACTCAATTTATTTACACGTTTCATTTTTATTAAAATTTGCACACTAAGAAAGATATCCTAACACGTAAATGATTAGCAAAGATTAACCCTCTTTTTAATGAAAACACTACGTTCGCCCGTTTTCAAACATTAATTTAGATTTTTTTTACTAATAATAAAACAAAAGAATTATAAAACTTACCATCCTCTTGTACAATAAGTTAAAGTCCAATCCAATAAATCTATTTGATGACCGAGTCATTCAATTGCAGGTACGGCGAAAATATTGATTTTTGTAATTTACTAACCTACAAACTTAACTGCTACGTCATCTATATTGTTAGCAGGCTTAGGATATTGGACCTTGTGTGATAGATTTAAGTACATAAAATATGGAATCAGTCACTTGGAGTTGTAAGAGTTTGCATAATTTTACTGTTATTTTGTTTTTAATGCTGTAGGCGTGTTTACTTGGCTTTTGTCTTGCCTATTTTGTTATTGAAATATTTTGTGCATTTGTCATTACTACGACTCAAATTACGTTTTCTTTTGTAAAGGAGTTCTGTCAAGAAAACAGTGTTATTTTAGGTTCTAGGAACTCTGAGAGATATAAAGTTTAACCACTTGTTGTATTAGTACTGAGGGTTTATTAGGGTAGCTACATAGGTATACAATTATACCCCGTTTACATTATTCCAGTCCAGCGACCGAATCCAGCGCTGGATTGGTTACTGGAATAATGTAAACCGGCACTGGAATGCACTGGCACTGGATTGATGCATTCCAGTGCCGGTCTCCATTATTCCAGTAAGCAATCCAGCGCTGGATGCGGTCGCTGGACTGGAATCATGTAAACGGGGTATTATACATGGATGGTCAAAATGTACAGTTGAATTCATTGATCTATCGAAAAACTTTATTACCTAGTCTGTTTCGATAGATAATAATTAGGTACACCTTATACCTTAAAGTGTATTTTTGTTCACAAGTTATAGGAATATGGATATATTCTTCTTAGATAATCCTTTAGGTACACCTTATACCTTAAAGTGTATTTTTGTTTACAAGTTATAGGAAATTGGATATATTCTTCTTAGATAATCCTTTAGGTACACCTTATACCTTAAAGTGTATTTTTGTTTACAAGTTATAGGAATATGGATATATTCTTCTTAGATAATCCTTTAGGTACACCTTATACCTTAAAGTGTATTTTTGTTCACAAGTTATAGGAATATGGATATATTCTTCTTAGATAATCCTTTAGGTACACCTTATACCTTAAAGTGTATTTTTGTTTACAAGTTATAGGAATATGGATATATTCTTCTTAGATAATCCTTTAGGTACACCTTATACCTTAAAGTGTATTTTTGTTCACAAGTTATAGGAATATGGATATATTCTTCTTAGATAATCCTTAAGGTACACCTTATACCTTAAAGTGTATTTTTGTTTACAAGTTATAGGAATATGGATATATTCTTCTTAGATAATCCTTTAGGTACACCTTATACCTTAAAGTGTATTTTTGTTCACAAGTTATAGGAATATGGATATATTCTTCTTAGATAATCCTTTAGGTACACCTTATACCTTAAAGTGTATTTTTGTTTACAAGTTATAGGAATATGGATATATTCTTCTTAGATAATCCTTTAGGTACACCTTATACCTTAAAGTGTATTTTTGTTCACAAGTTATAGGAATATGGATATATTCTTCTTAGATAATCCTTTAGGTACACCTTATACCTTAAAGTGTATTTTTGTTCACAAGTTATAGGAATATGGATATCGCACGCTTAATAATAAAGAGAAATAACTGAAAAATTGGGGAAATCGAGTTTTTGTAATAAAACGCAATAACAATACGAAAAGAATAGGACAGACTCGACAGCCGTTAAATTCGAACGATTTTGAGTGAAACGGAAGATCGATCGTCTCTTTCGTTCCAAACGGATCGGCCATGATGTCTGTCAAAAGTCGAATAATTGCTGTTTAAAAGTTAAAACGTGAGTATTTTATTTATTAATTTACAATCATAAAGTGCAATATTTTGATGTAACTTCATTTAGTATTTAAGCTTGTTTTATTGCCAAATGGACATTTGCACTTATTTCAGTCTTGTTTTAAAATATTTTGTTTCTTTTGTGAAATATTTTGAGATATTTCAGTTTATTATTAAACTACTACTTAAGTTTTGTCATAAACTGAAATAAGTCCGAGGGTTTTTCTTCTTTTCACTTTTTTTCAGGGTTTTCATAAATGTAGAATGGACATTGATGTACCAGATTAAAGGTTAGGATTTCTACTTTTATCTACTCTTCTTTTGTTTTGAAAAAATACGACATTTATCAATTATTTTTAATATTTTGTGCTCCTGGTCGAACAGACTAAACTTTAAACGCCATTTCCCAAAATTCTTAATTTTTGAGATAATTCTCTTTATTATTAAGCGTGCGATATATTCTTCTTAGATAATCCTTTAGGTACACCTTATACCTTAAAGTGTATTTTTGTTCACAAGTTATAGGAATATGGATATATTCTTCTTAGATAATCCTTTAGGTACACCTTATACCTTAAAGTGTATTTTTGTTCACAAGTTATAGGAATATGGATATATTCTTCTTTTCGGCAAACAGCTTGTGTCGCACGAAGGTCCTTCACTCTTGACTGTGCAATAAAAGTGTCTCGTTATAATGAGCCTAAAATGTTCCAATGGCAGGCAAAAACCTCCCTACCCTTCTTCCACTTGTATCTATCTTGAGCTCATCTTAGAGTTTATTCATTTATTTTGATCAATTAGTACCGGATTACCGAATTACACTAATGAGAATTCCAATTTGATAATTAAAACTAAACCTAATTTCTAATATATCAAAGTACATCATTCAAAAATTGAATAAACATTACAATTCAAGAACAATAACAAAATATTAAATTTAAATCGTCAAAAATAAAATAATAACTGTTAGGTACTAAAGTCAAATAAATAATATTAATGTACAAAAAGAAAATTCTAATGTCAAAGCAATAATGTCAAATAATAATAAGACGACTAATAAATATCTACTATGATAATGTCAAAATTAAAAAGGAAAACAAAATAACCATTAACTACAATTTACAATACATACTTATACTTATACTTATATCATCATATTAGTATAGGAATCAAGCCATAATATAGAGTTTTGAGCGTATAAAACTAAAGTAAGTATTAAAATACTAATTACTCATGTGTTTGATTCCAGTATTCCGTACACGGCTATCCACCGAGCGCAGTCGATCCGACGCATGTTCCAGATGTCTTACGTCACCGGGGAAGGGAATGAGGCCACGCTGCACGTCAAGATGGCCACGTCGGGCCAGGCGGCGGCTCTCTACCGAGCCGTCACGGAGAAACACGCCTTCTACTGCTGCGAAACTGTGAGGAGCGACGTCACTGAGCAGTTCATCAGGGATTTGAAGGTGAGTAGTGGTAGGACTCTTGGCAGAGTCCGCCTGGGGAAGGACCACACCTTCGCCAATTATTCTACCGCCAAGCAGTAATGTGCAAACATTACTGTGTTCCGGTTTGAAGGGCAATGTTTACAGGGCTTAGAGATATAACAACTTAGATCTCTGGGTGACGAGCGCGGTGCAGTGCTAGGTAATGATTTGGACTCTTCATGTTCCAATAGCTGCGTGTCACTGTGCTGTTATGTGGCAGGCATGTTGCTTACCATCAGGCACATGTCCTGCTCGTCTCGTCACTATTTATTATAAAAAAAAATGTGAGCCAAGTATACAAAAAGGTAATTAATCGCCTGGTGTCCAAAATACTTATTAGGCAAAGATTCACGTCCTAAAAACATTGTTGGCAAACTGAGTACTATTAGATTGCAAAATTATTTTTGAGTTTGATTAGGATCGGAAAAGTGTGTTGAAAAATAGACTTTAACCACACTTAAGTGCGTACTTATTTGTTATTTCTAAAATATGTGCATTCTAAAACGTATCAACTACTTGAATTTCAAAAAAGTTTTCAGTACCTAGTACCTACTGTTTCCAAGTCATTAATCTTCAACGGAAATATCTAAATGACTTTGTTCAGTGTATCATATCGTTTAGATCTTTAGATCTGTTTCTAAGGATTAGGTATCATTAGAGCTGTTATCACAACTACTTAAGCATTATTGTAGCGCTGTTTTGTCAAAACAACCGTATAATATCATAAAATAATTTATTTCCATGCGATGCCTCTTTTGCCCACTAAACGTTGCGTAATGATACCATAGTTAGATATACCTATTGACTGGATTTTCTATTTCTAATGGTCGAACTGCGTCATTTGAATTATAAAGCTGACATGCTATAAATTATACTATATTAGTATTGTATTATTATTATATTGTAAGATATATAAGAGACTCCGAGTCCCAACGATAGACACAAAAACTGACTTGTTATGCGTACCTATAGTATGCATATATTTTAACTAATTAATTATTTATGTATTAATAATAAAACTGACTATATCGTGTTATTAATTCGTTATGAATTATAATTAAGTATCGTACGTACAAACTTTTTGAAGTGAAAACTTCTTTAGGCGCGCTATTGACAGAATTTTCGTGGGCTGTGAAATGGATTCCTCAATCGTCACGCTTGGATATGATAATAGATCGGATCGGATCGGAAATGAAATCTTCGGGTAAACTCGGTAAAAACGGGCAGGTAGGTACCAGGGCAACAGAAACAGTAAAGAGTTTCGATTACCTACCTCCAACAGCCCAGCGTTTATCTCCAGATACCAGGACAACAAAAATATAAAAGAGTTGCGTTTGCTCCTAGGCACAAATACCAGGGCAACAGCAAGTTTTCACTTCTATCGGCAGTTCCTATGACTGCCAATTTTTTTTCGTAATTTACTTTACTTTTGTCAAAGTAGTGTTGTAAAAGTGTTAGTAAAAGCATTGAACTCTTAAAACACTTTAGTTTCATCAAAGAGTAAAAGTGTTGTTTTTTTATCTGCTATCGTGTTAAATTGTTATTTTAAAGCGAGAGTTGCCCTCACGTGGACTCTGATGCCTGTAGAGTTTTGAGCCAGTGCAAAAGACGTATGGCTCTACAAAACTCATTAACAACTTATAATAAACAACACTTTCTGAAAAGTCCACACGAAAACAAACTACATATAAATTTAGACAATATGGGATGAGGCACTTAATTAGCGGCCTTATTTTAATCAATCTCTTAGAGGCAACCTTGTATGGAAAAAGGATACAATTTACATTAAGTACGTATTAACCACACTCACAATACGTAGAGGCTACTAAATAATATGTATATAATATATTTTATGTATTAACACGTTTAACGTCGTGTTATTTAAGCATTTAAAACCAGCAGAATAAATCAAATAAACGTAAAGTGGTACTGGCAACACTTCCGCTTCAAATAGTTGTTGTATAAAGTTGACCTACCACGCCCCCTAAATTAATTGCATTATTATAAGTATGAACAGTTACGGCCAAAGTCCGCGCCATTGTTTTGCCCGCTTTACGGTCCGTATCAAATTATACTCCTAATAATAATTGTGAAACTTTATTTATTGCTCAGTAACGTCGAAAGAATTGAACAGATGATGGTGAAATAGGTTGTATAGATAGATTTAGTTCTGGAATAGTCCGAATAACTTATAGGTCATAGAAAAAACGGAAAATTCCCAAGGGAATAGGCTTTTTTGAGCTCTCCGCATCAGAAGTTGCTAACCAATTATGGTATAATGATATGCGATGACGTAGAATCAAATTAAAATAGTTAACTCTATTTTATACTAATGACCTAAGAATGGAGACCTATGGACTCTTATGGCAAGTACTTAAAGTACTCCAATGTACTTTAAGAATATGTATTTTTGTTTATTTATTTTTGTATTATGTACAGTAAATAAATAACTATAATATAAACATATCTTAAAACTTAAAACTACATTACTTTAAAATATCAGTCTTTGGTTAAACGTTTTTAACACCTTAATTACCGAACAATATGCAGGTACAATTCGAAAACTAAAATACAGTTTTTAATGTTATTCCCATTTTAATTAGCCATTTGTATACCATATGCTCTAATTTTAAAATTGATTAAAATTCACGTTGATGTTTTATTCGTGCATTTCAATTCAAAATCAAGGATATACAGTTTTACCAATTACTTGGGAGTATTGTCACATTGTGGCAGCACTAATTTTGCATGAGGCCAAAATAAATATATTGTCCGGCCACCATTTTGTTGCGCCATTTTGTTGTCTTCCGAAGTAGATTCTTGTAACGAATACCTACCCATTATTTTTGTTTTGTTTTACTAATTTTGTCTTTTTGCGTACTTGACTGAATTTAAAACAGTTACTTTGCTTTGAAAGCAATACATTAGTGAATAATCTTTCATTATAAACAAATTGATTTAATATGTATTTAATGTCAAATAAGACATCTTTGTTAACAAACATTTTTTTTTTGTTCATTTGTTATAAACATTTTTAAGCAGGTATCAGCAACATTATTACAATCATATTTGTTATTATAGACATATAAATGAAATAAAATTAAAACTTGCATCAAACGGCAGCTCTGAAACGCGCTCCTTAACTCCTAACATGGCCGTGTTCGCAGCTGGGGAGCTTCTACGTCGAACGATTGTATGATTTAAAGTTAATACGTTGTATACTGAGTGCTAATGTCAGTGCATCCTCACTCGCTCAAGGTCGCGCGGTTTTAGCCTACCGCTAGACCGTTCCTTCTAGGAAACAAGAGACGGTTGTCGGACGCACGGCTGAGCGCAAAACGTTGCCCGCGCATATTGTTATTAGATATGTCGTAAACCCTCCGCGCTAGACAGGGACAGAGTTACGCGTCAGAAGAGAGAGTTGAAAATCGCGACAGATATTGAGCGCTAATGCGAGCTGAATTGAACTTTGTTGTGTCCCAGCAAGAGTCGCTATTTATATAATTGTTTTTGGTAAGTGAGGCTTCCGTACTAATATTTATTCTTTTCTAATGTGTCGTATCTCCATCGTTCCAGGGCACGATCGCGTCGATCTTCAACGACTCGTCGACGCTGGGCCGCCGCTACGTGTTCGACATCCGTCGCACGTGCCGCGAGGTTCACGACCGCGCGCGCCGCGCCGCGCACCGCGCCGGCGCAGAGCCGCGCGCGCGCCGCGACTCCGGGACGGAACGAAAAGTAAGCAAATCTAAATAATAGTATGGTACAAGTGTCTAATGTAAATGTCTAGTGTCTAATTTTTTTATTAAACGAGCAGGACATGTGCCTGATGGTAAGCAACATGCCTGCCCCATAACAACAGCACAGTAACACGCAGCTATTGGAATCCAAATCATTACCTAGCACTGCACTGCGCTCGTCACCCAGAGATCTAAGTTGTTATATCTCTAAGCCCTGTAATTTCACTGGAAACATTGCCCTTCAAACCGGAACACAGTAATGTTTGCACGGTAGAATAGCTGGCAAAGGTGTGGTACCGACTTCCCCAGGCGGACTCTGCCAAGAGTCCTACCACTACAAAAATTTTGTGCAGTAAAGAGTTTATCTATCTAATGGTGATTACCACTGAGACCCGACTCGTTAGGCGAGGGTCGTAAGACAGCCGCGGACGGTAATGTAACTTTGGCGCTACCTTCGGTGAAATTGAGAACTTAGGCCTTTTTTTAACTTTTATAAACACTTGACCGCCATCTCGCCTGATCTTAAGCGACGATGCGGTCTACGATGGAGCGTGTTTTTTAGTAATACACAGATTTATTCTATGTTAGGCCTAACTGTTAGTATTTTAAAATTCACTAGGTTAAACAATAGCTACAGAAATGAGGTCGTTTATATAACAATGTGAAAGGCAAACTTACTACGCCATTAATCCTACCTACTTATGTAAACAAGCAATTAGGTACTTAGAATTAGAACTTTGTTAAAACAATTTAATCCTTGTTCATGCTGCAAAGGTCATAGTTTCAAGAATCAAGGCCACGCATACTAAACATTTCAAATATAGCCTAAACACAATTATAATTTTAAAATATTCATGTGTGTCACTCATAAATATTTAAGTAGAAAAAGGTACCTATTGAGAAAAACAAATCCAATTGTACCTTACAAAAGATTACTAGCATCGCCTTCGGTTTTACCCGCCTTATTTTTTCGGGATAAAAGGTGGCCGATGTGTTCAGACTATAAATAATTTAACTGTGTTTCGAATTTCAATCTGGTCCGTTCAGAGGTTCAGACGTTACGACGTGATTGAGCAACAAACATCTAAACATTCTTTGAAATTTATAATATTAGTAGGATTGTTGTATGTTTTAGAGACAAATAGAAGTCCTTCAATCGATAAATATTATTGTAATATATTGATTAGTCACCACAAAATCCTCAATTAATCTTCTGCTGATATAAATATTTTAATCTACTGCTCAGACATACCTATATTATCAAACAATAAAAGTGCCATAAATATTAAATGGCATTCATGTATTTCATATCAGATAAACGAAAAATTATGAGATCACTAGCTGACCCGTGCTCACTTCGTTGGGCATATTTAATAATAATAAATACATTATCTGTACTAATATTAAAAAAACTACTTTTTGTAACTTAAATATAAATGTTAGACATATGCTGTCGTTGACTTTTTTGTAGGCATTTTCAAGCTCCACATCTTTTCTCTAGAACTCAAAAATAAATCTTTCATAGTTAAGGCAGCGTTCGTAAGAAACGCTTTCATTCGACCGTTTTTTCTCCGATTCACTTTGCAAAACGGACTACCACGTAAAAGTCTTTTTATTTTTCGGTTTTGTATATAGCCTATGACACTTAGCAATAATGTGGCTTTCTATTGGTGAAAGAATTTTTAAAATCGGTTCAGTAGATCCCGAGATTACCCATTACAATTTAACAAACACACAAACTTTACTTCTTGATAATATTAGTATAGATAGTATAGATAACCAAAAAGGCACAACACATCTTCAATTTTAACCTAGATGAAAAGTGTCTTTAAAAACAATGATGATAATTAGTATTTATATAAGTATGTAAAACACGTGTAGAAACATGCAAGATATGCGCAGTTGTATTTCCAGGTAAAACATAAAACAACAACATTATATTGTCACAGCTGCATTACTTAGGTACAAGTATTTGCAAATGAATATCAGACAAGTTTAAAACTAAATATGCATGACAGTCGCTTCCTCTATAAACTGGGAAATTTGTACAAATACTAGAAATATCAAGATGATAACCAGTAACTTATCAGTTATAACTTATACAGGGTTATTGGTAATCAGCCTGCATCCTTTTAAGGGGATGTTAGGTACATTCAAAACGTCAACTTTTGTTCTACAGTTTAAAAAAAAAGTGTTTTTTTTTCTTTAAAAAAAAAAATATATATTTGCACGGTCTAAAAGCATCGAACTCTTCGTAACAGTTCGTAACAAGAGCGCGTACGCTATTTAACACCCAAAAAATGATGTGCCGAAGTGAATAAACACTAAAAAGTCGCTAAACAGTACAAAAAAGGGCAACAAACACTAATTTTTTTTGAGTTATCTATTGAGTTTTAACGAAAGTTGTAGAACAAAAGTTGTTTGTTTAAATATAATACAGAACGTGCCCTTAAACGGATGCAGGCTGATTACCAATAACCCTGTATACGTCAGGAAACAGTTTCAATAGTGTTCGTTAGAAAATATTCAGGATATATTGTAAACTAGCGGCCCATTCCGGATGCGCTCGGTAATTTGTCATTTAAAGACTATTAATCAAAATAAAAACTATCCTATCTCTCAAGTTGGACCAGACTGCTCACGGTGTGCCAATTTAATTTAAAATTGGTTAAGTAGTTTAGGAATCCATCGCGGACAAACATCGTGACAGGAGATTTATATATATTAAGAAGATTAATTAACACGTGTAGTTCGCATGTCCCTATTTTTCCGTGATAAAAAGTAGCATATTTATATCCATTTCCATATATATATAGATATAATCTTATTGTATTCTAAATTCGTTCGGTGCTCCGACGTGATTGGGCAACAGACATCCAAACATTTATATATTTATTTGTGTATACATATATTTTTATGGAAGTTTTTCTTTTTTTTTGACGAAATCAATTTTGTTAAAGTCTCTTTTTAACCTCCATCGTAACTTTCAAACGGATGGACCGATTTGAAATCGGTTTTATATTATTTGACAGTTAATTTCCTTGTTCTAGTTCTTACCTATGTTTGGTTAATATTGATTCAAGATGGCCGCCTCCACATAATGGCGGCAAACATTTTTTTGACCACCTCGCTCAATAGTATCAACTGAAAGGGCTTACAAGAATATTATAACAAAGGAGACGGCCCATTTTCCATGGGCATTTGCCCCACAGAAAAAGTGCAAGAGACTTGACAAAAATTGGATCATTGTATAGAATTTTTAATATATATTGAGGAACCGTTTATGTTTTTATCCTGCATAGCGGGGTTTAAAAGATATCAACTAAAACATTGAAAAAAATAACGCCGCAAGTAGGTAATCAAGAACGTGATTATGTACTTACTACTATAAGAAGGTAGTAAATTCATTATTCTGCGACTTACTGTGCTCAAAATAATGTCGACTCAACACAGAAAAGGACCAGAGATTCGGGCAAACCACAAAAAAATTAGGAAACCTTTGGAAAAACAATGAAAAACCATGGGTGTTGTGTGAGTTTCAAACTAACCGATTTTCGAACGAATTTTTACTGTACGTAACAAACTGAACAAAAAAAGCGAAATACATGGCTGACTTTGACTATAGTCTGTACACATAGGTACAAATGAAAGAACAAAGAAGTGTTCAGCCTAGTAGATACATATCTATATTCTATTGGGTACTGACCCGAAGACAAAACACGAACTAAAGGCTTGTTCGCATTAAGCTAGTGTATTAGTCTAGTAGAGAGTAATTTAGTGGCTAAAATACTCGCTACTATTCAAAAATCGTTCGCACCGTGCTTTAGTACAGTTCACAAGTGAGTAGCGTTTTGCAACATGAAGCGTCTACAACGCAATAAAATAAATAAGCTGATTACGCTTGTTTTATTTGCTTGTTTTTATAGAGCGGGGACATAACATTCCACAAACATTCATGTTCCACATTTAAAGAAACAAATTTTAATGTAGTATCTTCACTCCAGCGAAACGACAAAACGACATTTTGGCGGCAACCACAGACTAGTTAGTAAAGAGATGCGGCAACTAATGAACTCGACTAATTTGACAGGTTCGCACTCGTTTAGCCGATGAACCAGAGAGCACAGACGCGTGGTGGGGATGCTACTCGCCCGTTGAAAATAGAACAAAATGGATTGACTCGACTAAATTATTCACAACACTACTCGACTAAATTTTTACTGTTCATACACGTTTAGTTGCTAAATTACTCGCTACTAGACTAAATTACTAGCCTAATGCGAACAAGCATTAAACCTTAACAGGCTTATTTAAATTCACAAAAACTTCGATAGCGTGTTTTAACGCCGTACAACGCCATCTAGTTTGTTTATATGGAACTACAGTACCTTAATACAAAATTACTTATACATAGTCATTAAGGTACTTTTTAATCACCAATTTGCAATCCCCGCTTGGCAGGTTAGTATTGAATGTACAGTTTGAATTATTTAATTATATGTTATTTTAATTAAATAACTTGTTTAGGTCTCCGGGGCTAATTAAGTACCTAAACTTGAAACGACGTGGGGCAGAAATGAGCCGTCTCCTTTCAAATCCAGGGTAGTCGGGGGTAAATCAACATTTTTAGTAGGTTCATATCAGATTTGGCTGGGCATGGAGAGAAACACGAGTAGTGAAGGTGAGTGTTGAAGTA
This sequence comes from Ectropis crepuscularia, assembly GCA_963693475.1. Classification (NCBI taxonomy): domain Eukaryota; kingdom Metazoa; phylum Arthropoda; class Insecta; order Lepidoptera; family Geometridae; genus Ectropis; species Ectropis crepuscularia. The sequence goes on from CAVNZS010000054.1 coordinate 349,231, forward strand.
CGTCGGAAAGGGGGGGGGGGTCCCTTAAACCTACACCCGTGTCACAAAATCTCGGGATTTCTCTCTCTGTCACACGATGGACCCGGCACCCGCACGGTGAATCCATGGATTGCTGAGAAGTTCGTCTCTCTTTGTTCTCGTTACATAATGCGAGCGATACATTAACTAAAAGTCAAAGTACTTTATTCATAAATGTACAATTTACACGTCAATAAATAAAAAATAAAAACAAAAGAAAGAGCATACAAATTGTATACATTTCCAAAGTTTGAAATGACTACTTTACTGTATTAGGTATAATAATTATTGTACAGAAAACTGTCAAGCATTATATGAGTATAGTATGTTTTTATAACAATTGTACTGACCCATGTCAAATTTTTGAATACATTTTTATAGGACTTTGCCGGACTAACTTTGTTTACTAAGTTCGGTGATGTGAACAGATTGCTGATGGTGTTGTGTTTGTCCTCAGGAGCCCCGATCGCGGTCCGCTAGCGCTGGCGGCAGAAGCGGGGGCGAAGCCCTGGCCTGCAGGGTCTGCATGGACAACGGGATGGACACGCTGTTCCTGCCCTGCCGACACGTCGTCTGCTGCCAGGAGTGCGCCCCCAGGTAAATATAGCTCATTTTTAACAGATTTCAAAAAAAAGGATTTGATTGTACGGGCCTAGAGCGATTTTTCGTGGGCTGTGAATTGAATTCAGGCGTCACATTCGGTTATGATAAGAAATCTTCGAGTAAACTCGGGACCATAGCCATTGGCCATTTAGAAATGCGTCAGCCAATGGGAAATGCTGAAAGGACGTGGTCTGGCCATCATGGCATGGCCATCTAGAAATACGTCAGCCAATGGGAAATGCTGATGCATTTCTAGATGGTCATGCCATGATGACCAGGTTTCACCCGCGTAGTTTCCAAAGTAAGCTATCAAATTCAGAGTTATAAGTTTTCACTTCTATCGGCAGTTCTTATGACTGCCAATTTTTTTTTATGTGTGGTACGCGATAGCTCCTATAATCGTCAAGCAATTTTGATAATTCCTTTTTTGTTTGGTAGAAAATACTTCCGAGGTGCTCCTATATAAATTTTACTGAAATCGGTGCAGCGATTTTTGTAATATCACCAAAAAACCAAAATTTTCTTTCATTTAGCTGAACAACGTCACGCTTCTTGTGAAATTTAGTCGAGGTCTGAATTTAATTTCAAATCAAAGCCAGTTTCTGTTTTATCAGTGAAAATTATAAATTATTTAGATGATGCCTTCCCAAGGAAGGTAAACCGAAGCGTTTTGTTAAGCGTTACGGCACAGAATATATAGTACAGAAGCATCACTTACCAAAAACAATTATATAAATAGCGACTCTTGCTGGGACACAACAAAGTTCAATTCAGCTCGCATTAGCGCTCAATTCCTGTCGCGATTTTCAACACAACATCTACGCTCTCTGCTCTCTTCTAACGCGTAACTCTGTCCCTGTCTAGCGCGGAGGGTTCTCGCCATATCTAATAACAATATGCGCGGGAAACGTGTTGCGCGAGCACTCAGCCGTGCGTCCGACAACCACTGTCACTTGTTTCCTGGGAGGAACGGTCTAGCGGTAGGCTAAAAGCTAAAACCGCGCGACCTTGAGCGAGTGAGGGGGTCTAGCTCTCTTTCTCTTACGCATATTGCAGCGAAAGGCACCTTTCTCTCTCGCTTGAACCCACGCTACCCGTATTTCGAACAGACGCTTCCCCTTGTCTCTTTCTCATTAATGTACATAGGTATTCATGAATTGGAACTAAAACTAAAATAAATTGTAGAATCAATAAAAATATTGTAAAATTCTACCTACAGTGACATCGGTCGATTCGTGATCCAATTGGCTTGAATGTGTTGATTAATTTACTTTTAACGTAGTAGGTAGCATAGCTGGGCACCGTTAATCAAATAGTTAACTTCGTTAATTGTTAATCCGTTACAAAAAAAGTTAACTTTGTTAAACGTTAAAGCGTTACATTTCGTAAGAATTAACGGAAGTTAACGTTAATCGTTAATCCGTTAATATGGGTATTGGATTTTTATATTGTTGCGTTAGTGAACTTATAAAACCTGTTGGTTTAGGTTCTGGACTAGGTAGCAAGTTCCAAAGATTCTAACAATGTGTTTTCCTTTGCAGATGCACTCGCTGCCCGCTGTGTCGTTGCGAGATAGAAAAGCGCATGCACATCTTCCTCCCAGTCGAATACGAGAAGAACAATGGCATCATAATAAAATGAAGCCACGCCTCGATCGCTGACACGATTCAACTGAACAGATGAACCAGAACTGAATGAATGAAACTGCAGTTTTGATTCCGAGATGGAACGAATAAAACTGACACGATTTCGTTACGGCACGTTTTGATCGAACTTTTTGACGTCGAAACCCGGCAAAGCTAAACGCCTCGTAATACGCCGTTTTCAGAAAAAAAAAAGTGATTAGTGCGTCCAAGTATATGTCAGATTAGTGACACTGACATTTGCTATGCTCATCTTTGGCGAAATTGAAAACTTTAGACTATGTTTTTGTATCTTGAAAGCGCCTTTTTCACTATATTGGGTGTTATTTATCACAGATGCAATTGAAAGTGTTGAAACCGGCTAATTTATGACCTGAGCGGGCTTGTGTGTGTGAGTGTCTAGTCATAGTAAAAACTTAAATAAAGTGCATTTCTAATATTACTTTATAAGAAACCTAGAGTAGGGTATAAGTATCTGATTTTTAACCAATTATGTACCTACTAATATTTGAAAGTTTAGATATGAGCCTTCGTTTTAGAAGGTTGCAAGATATTGTGATATTGTAAGTGCTCTTCATTTTCCTAAAACCATTTTTGATTTGAAAACAACATTCTGCATTTTGTAACTGTTAACTCATCGATCACTGCTAGAAAGCAATTACTATTTTACTTTTCTTTTAATTTCTACCTTTATAGCCCTTAGTTACATTCTTAATCTAATGTTTACTTATGATTAAGTTCTAAGTTAAATTGTAAGACCCATGGTCTATAAGAGTACCTATGTCAATTAAGTAACAAAAAATTACATCGGAAAAAAATAAAACAAAATATAAACTTAAAACAATTTCTTAACTCAACTGTTGTTTGATTTGCCTTTCCTTTGATTTTGATTAATTAGTTACGTAAGTAATAAAATAAATTTTCACCTTTTTTAGGGTTCCGTAAAACGTAAAAAGGTAAAAACGGAACCTTTATAGATTCGTCATGTCTATCTGTCTCTCTGTCCGTCCGTATGTCACAGCCACTTTTCTTGGTAAGTAGATGTCGTATTCTGTGAACCGCATTAAGATTTGTACAAAAATTAAATAAAAAATAAGGGTCCCCCTACACTTAGAACCGAAACTCAACATTTTTATTTCATCAAACCTACACGCGTGGGGTGTCTATCGATAGGTTTTCAAAAATGATGTTGGGGTTTCTAAAATCATTTTTGTCTACACTGAATAATTTACGCGACAGACACTTCCAAAGTGATAAAATGTGTGTGCCCTCTAACTTCTAAAATAAGAGAATGATAAAACTAAACAAAATATATGATGTACATTAACATGCAAACTACCAACAAAAAATAGTTTGAACTCGGTCTGATTAGTAGTTTTTTTTAGTACGTCATAAACACTTGGCTGCTTTTATTTGTAAATGTGTTTCACTCTATTTCGATTAAAACTTCCCGGAGCTTATGGCAAATCTATAATATAAAAATGAATCGCAAAATGTGTTGGTAAGCGCATCAGTCAACAACGCCTGGATTTGGACAATTCTTGTTTTAAAATTTTTGTTGAAGTCCAAGGATGGTTTTTACGGCGAGAAAAAATCGAATAATTGCCGGGAAAACTCTAAAAACAGCCCTTTTATTTTTCCCATACAAACGTTTTTCTAACTAAAATGTTAAGGCAATTTGAGCTTTATTGCTATGAAATAAAGTTCATATTAAATAACAAGCACTCACTTATGTCTAAGCAATATATGCATGTTCCTAACGTCAAGGATCCAATTTGCACTAACGTCAAGGATCCAATTTGTGCAGCGGGAATAACGCTGCACAAAATTCAAATTCCATCATATCTATCAAAACAGTTGGAGGATAGGAGGATCTAATGTCACTTTCCGAAACCCACTGAGAAGAAACTCAACAAAAGCGATAATATCACGAACCAAATCAAATTGAATAATCACAAAACGTAAGACTCATTAGTACTGATTTTCAATTTGGTTGGCACCACGATATTACTTATTTTGATTTAGTATCGGCAAGCGATTTAAAATGTGTCAGTTTTCACATCATTATACCAATCAAGTCTCAGTCAAACACAAAACGCATTACCAAAAGTGTTTTATTATTTTGAATTATTGATTTAATACCTGTTATGTAAATGAGATAGATGTAAATTAATTGAATTTCATATTCAAGAATAAATTACAGGCAAACTGAGGATTTATAAATTAGTTGATTTGATTCAAGATGATGTCGTCAACAATTACCTATCCACCGGAATTTTGAACTCGCTGGATTTTCCAGGATTACCTACCACCTCATACCTAATCTTCAGTTAAAAGTTGGATCGGTAGTTAAATGTTGCGAAATATGAACGAACTGCGTCTTTGCAACGGCACACGGTTAGCTATAAAAAATACTGAACAACGTGATAGAAGCAACTATACTGAAAGGAAAGTATAAAAGAGAAGACGTTTTGATACATCATGCATCCCAATGATTCCGACTGATGTACCATTTGAGTTTAAACGACTACAGTTTCCAGTGCGGCTTGCTTTTGCTATGATCATAAACAAGTCCCAGAGGCAACCTTAACACTCAGCACCAAGCCCTATATGCAAATACTACCAAATTTTCACAACTTTTAATTTTTGTTTTTTTAGTGTTGCGAGTTGTGAGGAGTTCAAATAGTATTGAAAATAATCACACCCCCTCCCCCGTTATCCCTTTTTTTTACCGGTGTGTACATTTTTTGATACACGTGGCCTGGGAAATACTTTAAGGTAGTATATAGATAAACTATTCCCCAGATCATGTGTACCAATAAAGATACACATTTCGTAATAATATTTCTCTGTGTTTCTCTCTCTTCACATTTATTATTCAACCAAATATTATCTCAAGAAACTTAATATCGCTCAATTAAGTGAACAAATAATTGTAGTTTTACTAAAACGATCTGCTCAGTTAGCGGGAGACGTGCCATCAGCCCCTATTATGACAAGAAGACCGTCTAATAGAAAACATCTCAAAAGTAACAAAGTTGGAGAGAAAGTTGTACGCTGAAGATGTGCAGAGGTGCTATAAAAAGTATGACAGGAATGTAATTGGTGGCAAGACTTATAGAGCAGCTCAAACAACTACAAAATGCTCTGTACGTGAAAGTTTTCTGTGTTAAAAATGTTTTAATGATATTCACTGATTCATTTTGAACTTAATAAATTGATTGTTTAGTTTCTAGGTAACTTTCTTTTTTTGAATAACGTTATTTCAAGGTGATTTTTATTTTTCTCTTAATATCTCCTCAACTGATGGTCCGATTTTTAACCCAAGCCCACTAGGAAAATGTGTAGAAAGTGTGCGCATTTCGGATACACACTGCTTTAACTGAAATGGGGAGTGTGCATCATAAACTATAGGTACACACTCCTTATGACCGTGTGTATTCTAAACCATACACATGGCGCTGAGAGTGTTAAAGTGTTTGTGGTATTAATCTAGAAAACCCATGTTTCTCACAAGGTCAATTGAATGTTGCATATTCCCTCACGTGTTCGAAACTTAATGTGGTTCACAGAATACATCTCTTGCCAAGTTTCAACAGTATAGTTCGTATAGTTTCTAAAAAAGTGGTTGTGACATACGGATAGACAGATAGACATGACGAACCCATAAGGGTTCAGTTAATACGTTTTACGGAACCGTAAAAATGGATCTTCGAAATGTATGTACGCTCATAACTTTTGAATGGCTGCACCAAATAGGATGATTGTTTGTTTTATCTATTTGTTATTGTCGGGACAAGACTTCTACTAGAAAGTTTAGAAAATGTAGACGAAAAAATACATGGTGGTACAGTCCGCGAGGTATAAGCTGAGCTTTGCATTAGTGTGAGTGATCACCAAAAGTACAGTCAGACGCAGGACGCTGTGACCATGTTCTCTTAATAAGGTGTCAATTTTATATTCAATAAATCGTTGTTTATTATGCAGTATCAGTTGTATATTGGTATAAACGATAGGCCTGCCCTGAATACGGTATTCGGAAATTTTAAGTAAATAAGTTATACGTAGGTGACGGATCTCATGCTTTTCCATTAAAATTTTTCTGTTATTCTCTGTCCTTGACCATTTGAATACTAAAAGAGATACTTCTTTTCGCAATGACCATATTGAGCCTGGATAGTTAATGTCAGCTTGTTGTTTAAGAGTTTGTTGTCTGACTGTACTTTTGGTAATAGATGCGTATGCATGTGATCACTCACACTAATGCAAAGCTCAGCTTATACCTCGCGGACTGTACGAAGTTCACCGGGTCAGCTAGTAAATATAAAAATCAATGCCGCTTTTCGTTATTAGTGAACTCCACCTAAACGGCTGAACCGATTTAAATGAATTTTTCTATATGCGTTTGGGTAGGGCCGTCAATGGTTTATATTCACAAATCAGCCCGGCAGATGGCGCTGCAGTTGCTATCTAGGTTATTATCCGAGCAAAGCCGGAACGGACCGCTAGTGCTCTTTAAATTCTATTTATTTTTTGTAGTGGTAGGACTCTTGGCAGAGTCCGCCTGGGGAAGGACCACACCTTTGCCAGTTATTCTACTGCGAAGCAGTAATGTGCAAATATTACTGTGTTCTGGTTTGAAGGGCACTGTTTCCAGAGAAAATACAGGGCTTAGAGATATAACAGCTTAGATCTCTGGATGACGAGCGCAGCGCAGTGCTAGGTAATGATTTGGACTTTTCATGTTCAGTTATTCAGTAGATACTTATTTGCCCTCTATTACTCAAAAAATAAATTGAATCTATCTATATCTTGCTCAAAAGCTGTATTAGTAAACAACGAAGAAATAATACAGTGTATTATTTTTGAAGTAACGAAGAAATAATACACTGTATTATTTCTGAAGAAACGAAGAAATAATACAGTGTATTATTTCTGAAGAAACGAAGAAATAATACGTATTATTTCTTCGTATTATTATAACATTGTATTACGAATCATTTAAATTACATATACAACATTATTGTTACTTCTTAGCTAGGATTTATATTTTTATCACGTTTTAAGCCCAAAATCAGCAGGAAATAAATCTTAACCTTTACAAGTTGTTTTTTTCCTTACATTCAATCAGCTTAAGTTGGACTTAAGACTTAGACTCAGACTTCAGACTGACCTTGTGGCTTAGTGGTTAGTAGCTCTGTCTGCGAAGCCGAGGGTCGTGGGTTCGATTCCCACTCAGTGCAAATATTTGAGTGATGAATTCAAATGTTTGCATTGTATCTGGATGTTTCTATGTAAAATAAGAATGTATTTAAAACTATATAAGTATTATATCAGCTATATGGCCGCCATCGTACAAGCTTTGCTTAGTTAGGGGTCAGATGGTGTTGTGTGTGAATTGTCCACCAATATTTATTTATTTAAGTTGAATTCGTCTATAAATCGGAAAGTCGATTCTTTTGGCATTTCACTTCAAGTTCAATAATCAATAACAACAATACTATCATTTGTTAAGCCCCAACACAAAAAGGGGGCTGTGAGAGGATATAAGCGTAAATGTAGCTGTACGAGTGTTTATTTGTATGTGTTATTGCGCCATCAGAACTCCAAAAGGTAACATATTTTTTGTTTATTATGTAAAATGTCAAAAGCAGACTTTAGAGCCGGTTCACACGGCGCGGCTGCCAACCGCGCACGCGCGCGGGCGCGGCGCCGCGCCGCACGACGGTTTTGTTTCAATACTCACGAGACCGCAGGTTTTCGCGGTTTCTGCTCCGGAAAGCTACTGCGCAAGAATCGCGCGCAGCCACGCGGGCGCCGCGCGGCTGCCGCAGCCGCCGCGGCCGTAAACCGCGTCGTGTGAATTGAATTCAATTTTATATGGAAATCTGCCGCGCCCGCGCGCGGGCACGGTTGGCAGCCGCGCCGTGTGAACCCTCTCTTAATCGAGAGTTCCGAGTATTTCAAATCTGCTGAAATTGTTAAAAAATATCTAGTTTTGACATTTTTCACCTGTACCTATGTCTTGTAACTACTGTCAAGTAACTATTTTCTTATCTGTGTTACTGTGCAAAGCCAGGGTAGGCCTATAAGTTTGTTATAGGTATGCTAGCAATAAAAATGTGGTTTCGTAAAACTCGTTTTATGACTTTATTTATTATGCAACATACAAATAAAAATGTATTAAAATATGACCGGAAATAAAAACATTATCCATAGATAGCATTCGCTTAAAGAAGTCAAGGCATAAGAAAAATCAATTTTAAATTTTATTTTATCATACATAAGTTATGTTTTTAAATGGAGTAACGGTTTTAATTTTCGTTTGTAATTTCGTTGTTGAATCTCGAGCACTTGAAGAACTGACTCCGGAAGGGGAGAATATCATCTTAAGAACAGAATCTATTTTGCGAAATGCAACAAACAAACTGTTTCTAGATCTCGGTTTCAACAAACGAGGGAATCAGATGATCAAGAAGGCTTTGTCAGTTCATAATTTTTTTACA